>JAMWYP010000078.1:1200000-1684153 GCA_025563575.1 Acacia pycnantha
ACCAAAAAGTATTATGTTAGACCTTTTACTCCCTCTAGTCTTTATTATAAGGCACCAACTAACTTTTCTTACAAACCAATAAAAGTAGTTAAAGTCAATAAATTTATCCTAGAATCTAAGTAATTTCCAATATTACCCTTACTAATTTCACTAAACTCTAATATTATATTAATTATTATTCTCACTCATGACCTTTATTAATTAGGGGCAGACATGAAAAAAAATAATCAATGCTCATTGGGAACAAACAAGTGCATTATAAAAAAAAACTAAATAAACTTGCTAATTAGTGCCTTATAATAAGGAACAGAAAGGGAGTACTTCTCAATTTAGTCTAAATTTTCATTTTCATTACTGCATTCGTTTCTTCTATATTTGCGCTACAATTTCATTTTCGGTTTTTGCTAAACTGTAACCAATGGAAGAGGAAGGAAGTAAAATGGAAATCAAACCACAATATCTATGAAAGAGAGCCATTAATGGGACAATATAATTATTTATGTATAGCCGCATGCATATAGATCAATGTTAGTTCTGAAATGAAATATATTTACTACATTAAAATTGTTGCCACAAAAAATGGAAGACAGTTTCTAAATTTTGAATCTAGGCAAGACAGATTGATGTTCTTCCTACTCATCCTCACATTTGTATTTGGTGCCAATTAAATTTGTTGCTTCACATGTTGAAGGCTCTATCTGTTCATCAAATGACTCATTATATATCAAGTAAACAGCTGTTTTCACCACAGTGTATCCATTGCCAAAAATTGCTATCACCTCCACTTGGTCATCAGATTCTAGATTTGATATTATTTCCTTCCTCTCAGCTTCTTCAAATGAAGCAAGTGAATCTTGCTTGTAGCGCAGAGTAGTTGACTTTGTATAATTTATGATTATCAAGCTAATTATACACGATTCACATGCCTTGATACCCAAATCACCTGAGGGGGAATATACACAACAAATAGTCATCCCTTTTAAATGATCATGACCATTAACTAGAGGCACTTTAAATTTTACAGAATCTCCTTTGCCCTTGAATGTTAGCCAATAGGGATAATTCTCATCTGGGAGGATACAATCAGCACTATACTTTGTGAGATTTAGTCCCTGTACAATGACAAAAACACAACCTCTGATTTAAGGATATAATATGCACACACAAAAAATTTCAAAATTAAAAAAAGAATCCAATTAGAGGGATAACCTGTGAAACACTCTTTGAAAGTTTATCAAAGACTTGAGAATTCTTTCCCATTTGAATTAAGAGATGTTCCAAGCAATTTTCAAGCCTTGAGATGTCCATACAATTTTTTGTGGCACCACACAAGGAATTAGGAGTCTCCAATTTATCTTCCAACAAAAGTTTTTGTCGCTTTGGTACACTACTAGGGATTGTTGAAGGACCATGCATATCACAAAAAATTGATGATGGCATGCCCTCATGTGTTGGAGTAAAAGGTAGTGGAATTTTTGTTGGGGACATCCAAGATTGGTAGAGAGAAGGAATCACATGATGTGATAATCCTTCATAACCACAAATAGATAGATATAAAAGGCTTTTTAATTTCACTATAGAAGAAAAGGGCACTTGTTTTATTGTAGGAGCTATTAGAGTTGTCAAAGATTCCATTTGCTCTATGTCCTCCTCCAACTTTTCAACCATCACACAACCAAAAAGATTGAGAGTTTTTAAGCATTTTAATCTATAAATGCTTCTTGGGAGACTGAGAAGACCAATACAATCTTCCAAATCTAGTAGAAGAAGTTGATCAAGAAGCCCAATAGAATGATGTATCATGGACAAACTTGGACAATCTTTGAGGATCAACTTTTCAAGATTTGGTAGTTTTAAAAAATCAGGAGTTTGCTCCAAGTATGCAGAGTGGCTGAGATTGAGGATTTTCAACATCTCCAATAACTACAATGGAAACATTTAAATAATGATATACAAACTCTACTGATATATTTAGATGAGCATCTTGAAAATAAATAAATAATATAAAACATGGAAACAATTATACAAACTCTAATGATATACTTGGAGAGAAAATGAGAGAGGAAAGAAAAGTGGGGTTAAAAATGCGGGAGAAAGGGAGTTTTCCCTTGAATATGAGAGAAAAAGTGGGAGGAAGAAAAAGTGGGGGGAAATGGGGTGGGTCCCACACCCATTTTCCTACCAAACTCTTTGCACAAGTGGAGAGATTTGGGGAGAAAATGTGTTGTCTGAATCTGTTCTCTACAATATATCTCACGGTCTTTTTCCCTACATAAATAGTTATACTTTTGCTCATACAAGTTGTGTTTTATTTTTTAATCTACAAAACGTATTTCATGATTTTATAAGTAAGAGGGGGTCTTTTTTTGGCAACATATTTGAGAAGAAAAATTTAAAAAATAAATAATATTTAAAACAATTGTTTTATTAATTTTTGTATATTTATATATTTTTTTTTAAAATGTTTAGTTTTTTTTTATATTACACTTTAATCATTCCATTTTAAATTTTTTTTATTCATTAATAATGTTGGATAACGTATAATCTAAGAAAGGTAACACATGATTTAATATGGTGCAAATTTGCAATGTATAGTTCTAAAGACATAAATCAAATGTGAACTAAAGAAAATATAGCACCTTTATTCTTCAATGGTAGAAAAGGGTAGATTCATTTAGAAATTATGGGGGGGGAAAATCTAAAATAAGATCTATCTAGTGTGGATTTTTTTCTCTCAACTTTTTTTTAAATTATTGCTCAAAAAGCTAACAAACTAAGTATTAATATACATACCCTGGGTTCCTTCCACACTTGTCTGAGGCTGCTGTATTTTAAGTCGATAGCAACTAATTTCTGTTGATAAAAGTTGCTAGGAAAGTATTTTACGGGAAAGCTATGCCAGCAAAGCCATCTAAGATCTCTACTGATGTATTCGTAGTTTCCTCTAAGTTGTACATCTTCAAAATGAAGTAATCTGAGTCTCTTCATCATCTTGAATGCTTCTGTCTGAAAATGCATTTTTTCATTTTGTGACAACTTCAAAGACAATCCTTCAATAGCCTCTGTCCCCTGCAAAAATAAAAGCATATTTAAATGGATAGAAGGGTGCACTTGTTTTATTTGTTTGTTAAAAAGCATTAGAGAAACATACATATCATGGTCAAGCTTATTGAGCATGTGGGTACAGAATGAATTTTAAAATGCATACAATAAGAGGCCAAACCAAATGGTTTATATGACCAATTAATTGATGCTCTTTTGCACTTCTTGCAATACATGTTAACAGGAAACAATAAATATTAGATATAAAAGTACCTACCATGTGTTCTAATAATACCGCAAGTGCATCTTCATGATGCCACAACCTACTTCTCTTCCCAAGCTCTTTTTGAGATTGTTCACGAATTATTTCTCTTCCCATATCCCGGAGTAAATCATGCATACCAAGTATGTTCTTCTCATTAATGGTTACAAGGCTCCGATCCACAAGGATTTTGATTCCAATGTCAGCAAAAAATCCACAACCATTTAATATATGTGACACATCGTTTTTGTCCATCCCAATAAAGAAGCAAGATATATCAAGGAATATTTCTTTCTCTAAATTATCTAAACCATCAAAACTTATTTTTAGCTTCTTTTGTATCATGTCATTGGGGATTTTCTTAAGTTTCTCCAATACACACTTCCATTCCTGCACTTCTCTACCAAATAAATAGGAGCCAAGGACTTCAACAGCTAATGGAAGCCCCCCAGAGTATGTAACTATATCACTTGAAAGTTCAATGAAATCTTCTTCAGGACTTTCTTGCTTAAATGCATGCCAACTTAAAAGCTCAATAGATTCCCTTTCAATCAAATTCTTCATTGGATAAACTCCACATCCAGCTTGAAGAAGTAGACGTTGATTTCTAGTTGTGATGATTATTATACTTCCTGGTTTGAACCAATCACAACTTCCAGCCAAAGCATTTAGTTGGGCCAACTCATCCACATCATCAAGCACAACTAGTGCCTTTCTATGGCGAAGTCTATCCCTCAATGTCATTTTTCCTGCTTCAATGCTAGTTATCTTCATTTTTGTAGTCTTACATATTTCAGAAAGAAGTTGGTTTTGTAAGCTCACTTGGCCCTTTTCTTTATCCCAAACTTCCCTGATCTTTGGAAGGTAACTTCTACTTTCAAACCTGCGACCAATTTCATTATAAATGGCTTTGGCAACAGTTGTTTTGCCTACGCCCCCCATTCCCCATATCCCTACCATGAGAACATCTTTTGATTGATGGTTTTGGAGCATTGTGATCACTTCTTGCACGCGATCATCCACTCCTACTGGGTGCTCTGCAACAAACAAGTCTTTCTTGTCTAGTATAGCACAAACATTCTCGACAATCACTTTCACATTTTCACTCTCATCTCTGTGAGTCATATAAGCATAATAGGATATGAGAATTAGATATATGAACATTCTCAACAATAGCTTACATTTTGAAAGCTACATGTGTTTGGAGAGGAGATATCATGAATAAACTACAGATCAAAGAGAAAGGACCAAGTTTGTGGCAGCGATAACACGAGAAAATATGTTTTAAAAAATTATTATTTAACTGCAAAACAAATATGGGGAATTACAATAAGGTATTAAGGAAGGGACTTAATTATCAAGAAGTCCCAATAACAACTGAAGAACATAAACTTGTAATTTCTTACACTAACATCTGTAATTGCATACTCCTCAGTTGTTAATGGACTTTTGGGTAATTAAATATCTTCATATGAATAATTAATTGTAGGATTGATAATAGATTTATGGAAACTAGGAGTGGAACAATACATATGCTATATTAGACTTGAGAATTTCATAACATGCAACTTTCGATACTGTGCCTAGTAGGAAACAAGCAAAAGTGCGTTGTGCTCAAAATAATAATGGCAAGGGATATTCTAAGTATTCCAAATAATATACATATACATAGATACATATAAACACAAATCAGGTGTCCATAACAAAAAGACTAAGAAATTACCTAGAACCCAGTACAACGATCCCTGCAATGCTCCCAACCTCAGCAAGGGCTGTCTTCCAATTGGAAATTTGAACTTTTGATGGTGAAATTTTTTGTATAAGATTTTTAAATGCTTCTCCAAAACTAGAAGTTTGATTACGAATTTCTGATGGATCCACGTCATAAAACACAGGTAGAAGAACCTGGTCATTTGATTTATAAAGCTCCATGATTGTTGACAATTCCTCCAAACACCATTTAGATCCAGCATATTCCTTAGAGAAGATTATGATGGCAATTTTTGAACTTCCCATTGCTTGCAGTAGTTCCACTTTGATATGTTTTCCTCGGGAAAGCTCAACATCATCTTTGAAAACAATAATGCCAGCATTACATAGAGCTGAATAGAGATGTGAAGTAAAAGTTGCCCGGGTGTCACCTCTAAAACTCAAGAACACATCATACCTATGACCTGAATGTTATATTATAAAAATACATAATATCAATAAAGTAAATTCCTATTAAATTAATATGATATACAATTATTATTCTTACAAATGAATAATATAGAACATTAGAAATATTATGAATGATAGTATTTATTATCATTGCTACATGAATGTTTGATATATAATACGTGAAGCAAATATATGCATGCATCCTCACAAAACCATAACCTACCTTGATTCCGAAGCTCATTTTGTGAACATCCACGTATTATTTGTCTTCCCATGAGCTGCAACAGATTGTGCGTTCCAAGTCTGTTGTTCTTGTCAATGGTCACAAGGCTTCGGTCCACTAAGGCTCTTATCCCAATGCTAGCATTACATCCATGACCATCCAACTTTTGGATCACATCATTTGTGTCCTCCCCAATATAAAATAAAACTATATTTAGAAATATTTCTTTGTTGTTATCATCTAAAGAGTCAAAGCTAAGCTTTAGTGTGTTGTATATTTGAGGAGGGAGAAGTGTGCTTAGTTTCATCAATGCTGACTCCCATCCTTCCAATGACTTCCCAGCCAAAAAAGAGCCATGGAATTCAAGAGCTAGTGGCAGTCCCTCAGCATAAGCAACTATTGTTCTGCTAAATTGGATGAAGTCTCCTTCTGGACTTGCTTGTCTCAATGCTTTTTTACTAAAAAGTTGAAGAGACTCATGATCGCTCAAAAGTTTCATGCTATATACCAGGTCCACTTTAAACGCCTTAAGCACATGTAAATCTCTAGTTGTAATTATTATTCTACTCCCTTTACCATAACGGTTTGCACATAAATCATATAGTTGATCCAAGCCATTCACATCATCAACCACAATAAGTATCCTAGTATGGGAAGCTCTTTCCTCGACTTTTGCTGCTTCAATCTCATCTACTATTAGACCTGGTGAAATTGCTAAACGAAGTTTCAGTTGTAAACCAACTTTGCCTTCCCTTTCCCAAGTTTCCCTGACATTTGAAAGAAAACATGTACATTCGAATTCATACTGAATGTGCTCAAGAAGGAATTTGGCAGCTGTTGTTTTGCCAATACCCCCCATTCCCCATATCCCTATGGAGACAAAATCCTTAGATTGATGCTGTTGAAGCATTGTAATAACTTCTTTCACTTGAGAACTAACTCCAACTAGGTCTTCTGTGGCAAACAGGCCTGAATTCCTATGTAATATACGATGAACAACCTCGACAATATTCGGAATAGGGCTTCCATTGCTGTGAATTATAAAGAAAGAATAGCAGAAAAAGGGAGAATTGATTAATTAAGCATCCCTACAAATAAAGCAGAATCAAGGTATCAAGAGAAACACACATTTTCCATTAAGAAATTAAACACAACAGCATTTATTAATTTTTTTTATCATCTTCACTACACCTTTAGAATTAAAATAATACAAGTCAATTCTCAACAGTCAACATCATAGACCCATATTAATTAACCGTCTTACATAAATTAAGCTTTTATTGCATAGCATGGATAAAAGGGAAATATGTGTGTCCTTTATGCGATCCTAAATTGTTAATTACCTGTTAAGACTTTTAGCGATGAAAAGCACGCAATAAATAAGTCACATTGTAAATATATACTATGTGCTTAGTTGATTGGTATACAAGTTTTCACTTCAAAACGTTTATAAAAAACAATTTTATATGACTATAGCCTTAAAAAGCACACTTTATACTGCTACTATTTAACTATAAAACATTTAGTTCCTAGTGAGCGAACAGTCCACCCAACACATACATTTTATGAATCATCATATCACTTATCTTAATAACTCATTGTTATAGATTGCAACAAGAAATTGTATTCTCTCACAAACCCACACACATGCGCACACAATATTAGCAAAATAAAAAACGGAAAATAAAAAGAGAAACAAATTGCCTGGACAGCGTATAAGACCCGACGTCACACTCAAAATTGCCTCCAACTTCATTAAGAGCTCTCCTCCACCTTGAGACTTCATATTCAGTGGGTGAAATTCTTTGTATAAGATCTTGAAATGCTTGTCCAAATCTAGATTCTTGATTACGAACATCCGACCGATTCACATGATGGAATATGGGAAGAACTACCTGATCATATGCTCTGCGAAACTCCATGATTTTTGTGAGTTCCTCCAGGCACCTTTTGGAACTAGCATAGTTTTCAGAGAAGATGACAATTGAAATTTGAGAACCTTCAATAATGCTTCGCAATAGTTCATTCGAGATATCATCTTTGCAAACAGAAATTTTAGCTTCCCTTAGAGTTGAATAGAGTAGTGTAGCAACAGACATTTCTTCGCCTCTATCATAACTCAAGAACACGTCATATTTATATCCTGCACTTTAAATTACAAGGACACATAAAAGGATCTGTACAACATAATATTTATTGTGAATAACACAAAAATTGTAAATATATTCAAAAACAAAAATATAATTCATTGGCTCCTCACACCGTAAAAAATAATAATGTCAATTTTATTTATTTCCTTTTCATAAATTTTTCTTTCTTCCCCCACCGAACTCTTGTGGAGAAGCAATTTTGCAGTTCCTTGAAAGAACATTCACATAGCATTTTGTCTCTGAGAGCAAAATCAAAATTTTAGCCCCTTTTCGTTAACCAAATCCTGCGTTTTTCCTTTTCTCCATAGACAGAATTTCGACAAAACCAAAATAATTTTTATTTAGTTATCGGTACTTTTTACTTTTCCATATTTTCTAATTTTGAAAATTAATTTTGCAATATAAAAATTATAAGATATTAATAAATTTTTTATAATTATTTGAAATTTTTAAAAATTCATAAGCTTTCCAATTTAATAACAAAAATAAGTATTTTGCAGTTGGAGACCGCAGGAATTTTCAATCCTGGCTTCAAAATCGGTTTTGAATTACATTTAAATTCTGCAAATTCAAAAAATTTCAAATAAAAACAAAGGTTATTTATTTTTCTTTCTTTTTTGGGTACAAATTTCTTTTGCGGTGATCAGAATGTCCCTCTTTGATTTATTTTTAATACACATCTTTTATCTTTTGAGTATCGAATATAAATGGTCTACCCACTGAAAGTGAAAATGATTGGTGGTAAAAGAGAAAATGAAAGAAAATGAAAGGATTAATAGTTACCCTGCTGGCTCATCGGCTTATTCACCTGACCCATGGAATCTTCCTTTCGTATCGGCTTCAAAGATATTGGACTGTTAAGAAGAACAAGAACAGGAAGAAGGAGCAAATAGCATAATCATCGATCAAACCAAAAAGATCGAGCGAAAAGTTACCTGTGAATTGCTGGGCTGGTGGAAGAGACGAAGAATTTAGTGTATGATAAAGTTCATATCAGATAAGAGAGAGAGAGAGAGATTTATGAGGATTTTGCAGCTTGTGGTGGAGAGTCAAAGGAGAGGAAGAAGCGCGGATCTTGTGTGAATGTGTCGGCTACTGGCGGCTGCCTACTCCGTTAAAAGAATTATTAACAAGCATTTTGATTATTAAATAATCAATTCCAAATAATAATAGTTGACTAAGATGCAGATGGTATTAGTACTCCATTTTAATTTAGGTGGTATTACAAATTTAATTTAAAACTTTTCAGACAAAAAAAAAAAAGCATTTTTAGTACTCCATTTTCTCAAAATTAGGTGGTAAGACCCATTTTCTCACTTGATAGAATATTTAACTGTTTGAATCCTCTTATTTTTAAGCTAAAGCTAAAAAAAAAAGTTAAAAGTTGTTTAGTGATTATAAAAAAATTTTAGTTTAAAAGTTACTTAAAAGCTGAAATTAAAAATAAGTTGTTTGAAAAAAAGTTCATGATCAGAATTGCACCTTAACCTAAGATAAAAAGGTAAAAAAGTTAAAATTTTATAATATTGAAAATAAAATATTAAAATTTTGGAAGTGACCTGAAATTGACTTTAACATCCTAACAAATTTAAAATTATAAATCTTTTTAGAAAACTATGGGAAAGATTGTTTGCGAGACGAAAAAGCTATTTGAATGTAAATTCTGAAGCATTTGGAAAATGAGAATGCATTTGAATATTATGTATGAAATAGTAAATATCAATGTGAAGCAAGTTTATTTATTACTCAACTGTACACCTTTCATATGCTTGCTAAAAGAAAGCCACAAAAATATTTGACAAATCTCTATTTTTATTATATATTTTTATAATTTAATTGGATATTTTATCATGATTATTGAGGTTAAAATGCCTTTTTCTTAAGATAAATTGAGATTAAGAGTAGATGCATTAATTTATGACTAAAAATGGCAAAATTGTCTTAAAAATTATAATTATTCTTAATTCTAAAAAAGATAATAACTAAATATTTACAACATCATTAACAAAGTATAAAAAATCAATAGTATTACTATCATATAAATAATTTTTAAAATATTAATAAAAATATAGGATATTTTAGGCCCTCAGCCCTACAGAGATGACCTTTTAGGCCCGCTTTTACTTTTGAGACAAAAGTTTTAGAGTCCACATTATGTGCTTAGAGTTAGGTGCTTATACCTCTAATTAGAGGTATAAGCATATTTTTTTATTTTTTTATTTTTTTTTATATATTGTATTTATTTAGATTTAAATTATAAGCTACTTTCTGATATGTTTTTTGCACACAGCATCTTAAATTAATTAATTTTCATAATACTGATGTTACAGTCAAATGCAGAACTAGAAATTAATTAATTTAAGATACTGGGTGCAAAAAATCTCAGAAAGCAGAATATAATTTAAATATAAATAAATACAATATATAAAAAAAATAAAAATAAAAATGCTTATACCTCTAATTAGAGGTATAAGCACATAATAAGCACCTAACTCTAAGCACATAATGTGGACTCAAATTTTAAGCCAAACTTTTATAAATTTAGGGCCTAAACAAACCAACTTGACGGACTCGACCGGTTTTCAGACTCTATCTATCAACACCTCACACCTCCCTTCTGCTTCACTTACGTTTCTTTAGTTTTCACTTTCTTTAGTTTCATTAGTTTTCACTTTTTTAAGTTTTCACTGCCGTTATTTAATTTTAATGCTTTGTTGGGTGAAAATAATTTTCAACATATTTTTTTTATCACTATTTAATTTTTAATATCATTTTTCTGGCCAACAATTTTTTATATTATTTTTTCATTTTATAGTTACATATATTTATATTTATTGACTACATTTAATTAAAAAAAAATAGCATTTACATATTTTTATAATACACCAAATTTTATTTTTATAATTTTAAAATTTATCTTAAATTAATAGGTTACATAACTTATACATTATACAATTAATGTCCTTTTAGTCATTTTACATTTAAACTTGCTTTTCAAAATAATCATCAAAACAAATTTTAATTTCAGAAAAGTTACTTATACTATCACCAATTCAAACGTAAATCACATGACATAATCTGACTTTTACTCAATCTTAAATCTGTCACTTTTGTCACCGCTCTTCCAAATGTCACATTGATCCCCCCCCACCCATTAATTCCTTCATTCCATTTCCATCTTTATAAATTAAAATCCCAAACAAAGGTAACTTAGAACAATTTTATTATTCCATTTGCAAAAATAGTACTCCCTCCGGTCCTAATTATAAGACAACATTTTAGAGTTGGTTTTGATCCTAATTATAAGACAACATTCTAATTTTTGCCAATTTCTTCCTAAAATATCCCTATTTTATTCTCTCAAATTTGTTTGGTTTTTGATGATTACATATGTGTATGTATATATGTGTGTGTCTATATACAAATATACATACATATATACACACACACACACAAATACACACACATATCTGTGAGTGTGTGTCTGTCTGTCAATATATATGTGTGTAGATATATATATGTGTGTATGTGTGTGTACACATATATAAACACACATATATACATATATGTGTGTGTGTCTATATATATATATTTGTATGTGTATTCATATATATGTGTAGATATATGTATGTGTGGGTACATATATAAACACACACGTGTCTATATATATATATATATATATATATTTGCGTGTGTGTTCATATGAATAGGTTACATAACTATAGATATATGTATGTGTATGTGTTTAGATATACACACACATATATACACACATATATGTATATATAGTAAGACCATTATTTCAATTAAAAACCGTGTGGAAATGAAAATTCTAAATCAGAGAGGTATGTGATAGGGGTTGTTAATTCACTTTTACTTGTCATTTTAAATTTATATAATGGCATTTTAGGAAAATGAGTAAAATTAACTAATTTAACTTCCCTCTTTAATCTCTCCAAAATCGGTTAAATATGTCCTATAATTAGGACCGAGGGAGTATTTCATAGATAAAAGACCAAACCATTTTCTCCATTTTTTAAGTCAATTTTTAGGAGCCCGTTTGGATTCTCTTATTTTTAAGCTAAAAGCTACTTTTAAGCTAAAGCTAAAAAAAGAGCTTTTAAAAAAAAAGCCAAAAGCTGTTTGGTGATAATATAAATTTTTTAGCTTAAAAGTTACTTAAAAGCTGACATTAAAAATAAGTTGTTTGATAAAATTTTTGTCATAAGCACTTTTTCTAATAAAAATTATCATAAAATGTATATTATAATAGGGTGGTGGCAGCAATGGTAGCGGCAGAGGTGGTGGTGGCGGCGGCGGAGGTGGTGGCGGCGGCGGTGGTGGCGGAGGTGGTGGCAGTGGCGGGGGGTGGTGGTGGTGGTGGTGGAGGTGGTGGTGGTGGTGGTGGTGACTATGGTTGCGGCAGCGGCGGCGGTGGTGGTAGTGGTGGCGGTGGTCGTGGTGGCAGTGGTGGTGGGGCGGCGGGCGGCGGCGGCGGCGGCGGCGGCGGCGACGAAGGTGGTGGTGGCGGCAGAGGTGGTGGTGGTGGTGGGGGTGGTAGCGGCGGGCGGCAATAGTGTTCGATCGAGAGATTATGGGTTCTCTTTTTTTTTTTAAAAAAAAAAAAAAGAGCTTATTAAAAAAGAGCTTAAAAATAAGCTCCTCATAGAAACTTATTTTTAAGCTCTTTTTTCTTCATTATAAAATAAGCTCTTATAATTATAAAAGCTTATATAAAATCATGTTTGGCCTAGCTTATACTTATAAGTAGAAGATAAGCTAAAAATAAGTTAGGCCAAACAGGCATAGTTTACTTAGGAATCATTCTCATTTTCGGCTCCATAAAGTGAACACGACCCAGATCATACTGCTATATTACAATATTATTCGGTAGTTGAACCCCCAAGATGACTACAGGAAGTTTTCAAATTGGCGTCGTTGCCAGGGAACCAAGAAATTGGTCCCCTGGTAAGCCAAGTGTCAAGTTACATTGATTGGGGTGTGTGCTAGTAATTAATGTCTAGGTAGTTTGCTTAGAGTTGAGTCTTAGTATATACTAGCTTGCATACCATTTTGATTTCTTTCTTAAAGAAAATACCCTTAAAAAATCTAAACAAAGAATTTGTCTCCCTCTGTCTAGGATGTTAGTTTGATTAGGTGTCAAATTTTATTTTCCGCTTTAGACTGTTTTGCTGTTTTTAGGTGCCTTAGCTTGGTTGATAGCTACTGGATTTTACTGTTTGATTGCCTATAACAGGTACTTTGCAGCTGATCAATGACTCATTGAAAAAAACAAAAAACAAAAACTGCATCGTACCATTCATTAGTGCACAGATGTCTGCTTGGTAGCTAGCATCTAAGCCGTAGTTGCTGGCTGGAAGTTAAACTTGGCTTGTGTGAAATCTTTACTGTCATATTGGGCCTTGGTTGCTGTGATTTTGTGCTGTTGTCGACTCTTGAAGGTACATTTTAGTTGCTGGCTGTTGGAAATCTGTTGTGGCAGAGTTGGGAGCTGAAAACTGAATTCTTGGTCAGTTTGTGTAAACATTTGTTGCTGAAATTGTGCAGTGATTGATGTCCATTTCTGTGCTAAGAAACTTTTTTTGAGAAATTGAATTAATTCTATGATAGTTACTGTCATGTGTTATGTTAAATTGTGCAAGATTTTGTCCCTGTCATAAGTTGTGATTGAAGCATTGAGTTTATGGTTTTGAGGGGTTGGAATCAATTTCTCTTGCGGAACACTCTTGCGAGACTGAACCATTTTGAGATTGGAATATGATTTGAGTTGAATGACTTTGAACTCTGCGAATTCTTGCAATTGTTGAACTCCAATATCTTAAAATTCTTTGCTTGGAGTTGTTCAAGGATTTGAGCGTTGCATTATACCATAATGCAATTCGATAATCTGTAGTAAAATCCTCACTTTTCTTTAGAACAACAACCCCGTAAATGGCTGCTGACTTTTCTTATGTTTGAACATTAATTGACCTTGCTGCTGATTTTTCTTTGCTTGGAGTTGTTCAAGGATTTGATCTTGCTGCTGATTTTTCTGATTTTGCTACACTATTTTTATATTTTTGACTTGCTGGGATTATTGAGAAAATTTCCAGAATTGATCTAAACATTCATATCTTGCAAGATTTCACCAAATTTTAGCAAAATCATTTGGTTTGTGGCTGGACTTACGTGATACTCTACTTACATATTGATTGGAATTTGCTCAAAATTCGGTAGCACCTCCAATGAGTTTACTGGAATTTTTCGAGTTTTGCCCATAAAATTAGGAGCTTCAGTTTCCTAAAGGTTTAGGCCATTATAAGCAAGTTCAATAGTTTTGCTATTGCCTATTGGAAGAGGTAAATTTTTGCCAAATTCTATCATTTTGGGCACTTTTTCGATTTTTCCTTTATTTTCTGGAATTTTTCCAAATTTTTCACTAGATTAGTTTTTGGGTTTTCTTCTTTGCTTTCTTCTAGTTTTTAGGATTCATTTGCATTTCTAGGATTTTTTAGGACTTTGAATTCATTGGGATTTGATTGATTGCAATTTGAATGGCTTGGTTTAATGATAATGTATAAAGATGACAGATGGTACATTTTAAAATAAAAAAGCTAAGGATTCAGAACATAAATTAAAGTATTAAAGTGAAGAGAGATTAAACTTACTGTGTGGTGAAGTTGATCTCCTCAAATGACCCACGAGTCCACGACCACAAGTATGCTACTTGTTACCTGGTTTTCTAGCTTTTCCTATTTCTTTTACTTTTTTCCTACCAAAAAAAAAAAAGTAATAAGGAATTAGTCCTTATATAACTGGTTTCATTTTTTTGTTTTTGATTAGGACATTTGACCGCATAAAAAAAAGGAAAAGAAAAGAAAAATGTTACTCATTGCAACTGATGTTTCATAATCCTCTGATGAATAAATACATTTCTAGTGCTGCACATAGAAACCGACATGAATTTTTCAAGAGGAAGCCAGAACTCTGTACTTCGCCATATATGGGTAATGGGTATATCAAAGTTATTTTCTTTTTATAAAAAAGTGTTGCATATTGAGCCCACAGAAACAGAGGAATAAACAAAACAGATTTTTGTAGAGTATTGTGAGGGATACAGAAGAAGATGGGTGACAGCCATGGAAATTGCAGTTGAAAAAGGGTAGAAGAAGAAAATAGGAACTTTGGGGAGTCACAAAGTTCCCCTAAACAATGAACGAAATAAGAAGTGGTGAATGAAATAAGGAGCACAAACTGGACCAATAAACTTAGATAGAAGACAAAAAAACTGCAAGATTCTCAGTACACACAAGAAGGACCGGATAAAGCAATAAGCAGAAGAACAAGAATGAAAGGATTTTAGTCATTACCTGAATGGAGAAGCAGCCGGCGACAGCTGGAGGAGCAGGCGGCGGCAACGCTGCTGGAGGAGGAGAGGAGCAAAGAAGAGAATCGGAGTGAAACAAGGCTCTAGCCTTTAGGGATTTCCCCCCATAGTTCAGATTCACAGGGGAGGCGAACGAGAAAAAAAAAGTGGCGCTGAACTGAAATTTGGGTATTTAGGTTTTAGATTCTAAGAATTTTTTTTTTTTTTTGGATAAGAGACTCTAAGTCCAAGCCATTGAAGCTTACATAAATAGCATAAGTCGGCTTGAGCGCTTTGTTGAAACAACCAGCAGCTAGTTAGATAGTTATGAGTAAAAAATCTGGTGGTCGAGGTACCCGACCAGGGAAAAAAGGAAAAAAAAAGAAGCCTGAAACAATACTGAGCAAATCAGATCAAACTGGATTGGCCAAAACCTCATGCCTAGTCCATCTTGACCCGAATATTTTGTACTTTTATTGTTATTTATCGTTGTTGGAGATTGTTATAGATTTATGACTGATTTTAATGTTTTGTGATGTGTTTTATATGATTATTGATATAGTTATGATTTTGTTAGGTTCAAATATTGTCTCTCAAGGAAGACAAACAAACGCCAAATAGATCTTGGACTGCCTAGGTCCAAGCAGTCAACTAGACCGGTCTGATCCAACTCGAGCTGGTGCTGGACCAACCAGACCTCGGGTTGTCTTGTACAACCCAAGGTACTATCCAGATCAGACCTCAAATTGAGGCTAAACTGGTCTAATCCATGATCAACTCCTAAACCCAGCTTGTGTTTGATTCCATGATTGGCTTGCTGTAAGTAATATTTTTTAAAAAAAGATAGCATCACTGGAAAACACCACTGAAGTTGGGCAAAATCTAACCTAGGATCCCTTCATTGGCTTGGGTAACCCCAGTATAAGGTTTTATTTAGGTTTTGTTTGGGAGTCCCATTTTAGAGGGAAAGGAAAGGAAATGGAGGGTTTTTGTAGTCCCTTCCCTTATTTGCAAGTTTTAAAACTAAGTCGGGAGAGAATCAGGGATTTTTACAAATCCACCAAAACCCTCATTCTTCAAAAAAATAAAGTTCCCCTAATATAGAGGGTTTAAAGAGGAAAAATAAATTAATTACTTTGTTACACGGGTGAAAAAAGGCTTTTAAGACCGGACAAAACAGGTATATTAGGACCGGATCCGCGGCCAGTCTTGTTCCAAGCGGTATTAAAAGTCTCCCTTTAAGACTGGACTTGTAAACGGTCTTAAAGAGTTTCTTTTAGACTGGACATTTTAAACCTTCGGTCTTAAATGTCGTACTAAATAAATCTGAAATATTTTTGGTCGGACAAATATCAATCCGGTCCAAAAGATAGCGGACTCTAAGACCAGAGGACTAATTACCCGGTCTTAAAAGACTGACTTTCAAGACCGGATGTTATAAATGGACCGGTCTTAAAAGACGAACTTTTAAGACCGGCTTAATATCTTTAAGAGCGGTCATAGAAGTACATCCGGTCTTAACATTTGAACATTTAAGACCATCTTTTTTATTTGCGGTCTAAATTTTCCCGAATTTTTTCCCATTACATTCTTCCTGATCATATATATACACAAATCCACCATCCAAAACAGCACATAAAAGTCGATATACTTTAAGCTACAAGCTATGAACATGAATAAATTGAATTGGGAAAAAGAATACAAATATTATCCACCATGAGTTATGTGGCCTCTTAAGTCTACAACAACTAAAGTAATTTATACAATAAGCTAAGATATAACTAATTACAATCACAATGAGTTACAATACATGCAGCACGTAAATCAACATACATGTAGTCCAATATATTATTCACTATGCCTTCATCTGATTCCCACCCAACAACGTAACATGCATAATCTTTTATAACATGCCCCTTTGAATCGGATCCTGCCACAAAAACAAAACAAGAACAAATTCATAGTCAATGATGACATTGTTTAATTAAGAACATAGAAGGAATATAATATAGTTAAAACCTTAAAAGTTTTCTAAGAATTCGCATATGAATATTACCTTATGAATTGACTCTTTTATAAAGTGATATCCTCCCATATCCCTTCTTGATGATCATTTCTTATGCCGGGTTCATTATCCGCTTCATCTTCTTCGTTCATGTCCAGGTAGACCCTTCTAAAAGGAGTACTCTCGGGAAGACCATAATTTGAATGACTTTCCTCATCAATATCAATGACCCTCTTTCCTTGGAGAGCTACGAGACCACATTTTATTTTCTTGATCGGTGATATAGAACACTTGTTTTGCATGATCGCCATAATAAAAGGTTCATCTCCAAAACTTCTACTATTGACATCGACTAAAGTGAATCCTAGCCGATCGATCGAACACCATTATTGACATTAACCCACTTGCATTTGAAGATGAGAAATCTAACTTTGACATAGTCCACCTCCCACATCTCTTCAATAACCCCATAATATGGCATGACCGCCAATTTAGGCCTCTTGTCTTTCGAACGGAGAAGTGCATAGATTCACCTCTAACATAACACCACTTTCGATTGTGCTCATATCATCTAGGGACTTCGTGTAAAATGTATAACCATTGATCACATACGAATTCCAACTTATGACATCAACCTCGGGACCACGAGCTAACCATTTCATTGTATCGAAACACATTCGATCCCTCGACCTTTTGTTTGAACCATTTTGCAAAAGTTCATTATGCTCCCTAATCAACCTTTGTTCGGTCATTCGATGGTTCTCTTTACGCGTTCTTCACGTACCCATTTAGGAATTTGATAGATCTTTCAATAGGGTACATCCACCGTAAATGGATAGGGCCACACAACTTTATCTCCCTCACTAGATGAACAATCAGATGAACCATGATGTCAAAAACTGTAGGAACAAAAAGCTTCTCAAGGTGGCACAAGATAAGATATCCTTCATTCTCCAATTCATCTAACTTTTCAATCTCGAAGACTTTACTACAAACCGCATTGAAGAAGAAACAAAGTCTAGTCAAAACGACCGAAGATCATATTCGGCGATGCCTCGAATAGCTCTTGGGAGTAGGCTGTTGCATCAAGACATGACAATCATGAGACTTTTGGCCTACTAATTTCAAATCCTTCATCGAGACAAGCCTCTTAAAATTTGAAGAATACCCAGGGAACTTTTGTGCCATGTAAACACTCACAAAGCTTCGTTTCTCATCCTTAGACAAAGTATGAGAAGCCGGGGGACAATAAGTTCTCTTCCCATATGGCCTTGGATGCAAGTCTTCGCGTATTCCCATTGCTTGCAAATCCAATCTTGCCTTCACACTATCCTTCGAACTACCTTGTATGTTGAGAAGCGTGCCAACAATGCTATCACATACGTTCTTCTCCACATGTATGACATCAATACAGTGTCTCACATCAAGATTGCGCCAATATGGAAGATCGAAGAATACAGATCTCTTCTTCCATATATTTGTTTCTTTTCTACTCTTTCCAGTCTTACCGAAGATGACACCGATATTTTTAACCTTTTCATACACTTGCTCCCGATCAATGCCACCGGAGCTTCTTCATACTCTTGGCCACCAAAAAAGGCCTTCTTTAATCGACGATATGGGTGGCCCCGTCTAAGAAATCTCCTATGCCCAAGATACACCGTCTTTCTTCCATGTTGAAGTTGATGGTAGCCTGTGCCTTCTTCACAAACCGGACATGCTTTATGGCCTTTTACACTATACCCTGACAAGTTCCCATATGTTGGGAAGTCGTTTATAGTACAAAATATCATGGCTCTCATTTTAAAGACCTCCTTCTTGAAAGAGTCAAAAACATCGACACCTTCTTCCCACAATTCCTTCAAGTCTTCGATCAAGGGCTCAAGGTAAACATCTATGTCATTTTCGGGTTGTTTTGGTCCCGAAATCAACATAGACAACATGATGTACTTTCGTTTCATGCATAACATAGGAGATAAGTTGTAAACAATCAGGAGTACAGGCCATGAGCTATGTATGTTGCTAAGGCTTCCATAGGGATTCATGCCATCCGTGCTAAGGGCAAGTCTGAGGTTCCTAGGTTCTTCGCCGAAGTTCAGAAATAATTGATCGATTTTCTTCCATTGAGAAGAATCGGCCGAATGTCGAAGCTGTCCATCCGAAATCCTCTCATCTGCATGCCACCTCAGATTTTTTGCATCATTTTCATTCGCAAACAACCGCTTGAAACTTGGTATGATTGGAAGATACCACAACACTTTTGCAGGCCCCTTATCGACTTGTACCGTGGGGTTTCACATATCGGATAACTCGCTTCTCTTCAAACTCTTTTCTATACGAGACGCAATCATTCGGGCATGCATGGATCTTTTTGTACTCCATCCCCAGTGGACAAAGTATTTTCTTAGCATCATAGTAGCGATGCGGCAACACATTACTATCCGGAAGCATGTCCTTCAAAGCCTCAAGCAATTCTGAAAAACTCTTTTCGCTCCATCCATGACGTGCCTTCAATCTTACCAATTTCAATACAGCATTCAACAATTGGTATTTTTTACACCCAGGGTATAGCGGTGTCTCTGCATCACTACACATATTACCATATGTGTGTGATCGCTCAAAAACCTCTTCTCCTACATCACGGATAATGTCCTCTATGAGATCATCCATATCCGTGTCATTATCATCAAATGCCACTTCCCCATGTTGAGACCCGCTTGGCACTTTTTCAACATGCCATACCCATAATGTATAGGTCTTACAAAATCTGTGACAAATTAAATGTGTGTGTATAACTTCAGGACTTAGTCGACTCTCATTCTAACATTCTACACAAGGGCAATAAAATTTCCCCCTATCATCATGTGCATTTTGTTTAGCAAATTCTATCAATTCCCTCACCCCATTCTGATATTCAACACTCGTTCGTAAAGCACTTATCCAACTGTGATCCGTAGTAGAATTCCTATATATAGACGAAAATCATTGATCATACATAATCCAAAAAAATTGAAACTTGCATATAAAAATAAGCCAACATCCAAATGCAAATATATGCTCAAAGAATCACTTTTACGGAGGAACTTTCCCATTAAATGCATAACAAAGAATCACTTTTGGTCATAAATGCATCACAGTGAAACTAAGAACCAAAATAAATGTAAGACGAGGAAATTAAATGCATGGGATGAAGGTCTTGTGGACTCACCTGTAGCATATAAATTCAAATGCGTTTGCTGCGTCTTACTTCTCTGGCAACGAACGGTGATGTTGCAGACAAGACAGTAAGAGTAACCTAAAAACACTTGTTGGTCAGTTGGGTAGGTCTAAAGTGCAAATATAATCTTCAAAAAACAATATTCATTAACAACAGAGAATACCCATAAGAACATTACATTGATTTCGTTAAACCCATGAAAAACCAAGAACGATAAGCTGAAAAATAATAAAGTTATATAACCGAAACACTTCTTACAGCTTCGTCTATAGACGTTTAGCTAAGGAACCGGATAGTGATTGTCGAGAGAGGAACGCGAAGCAGCGACGAAGCAACACACAAACACCTGAGTCGAACACGAGTATTCACTTTCGGCGCGACAAGAGATATTCAGAGAGGGAAATTTAATTTTCCGCGCGACAAAGATACCTTATTTAGCTTTTTGGATTTTATTAATACCGGTTATTTATTAAATGTCCGGTCCTAAAGATACAACTAACATTTTAAGACCGGAGTTTTAAAGTATCTGGTCCTAACTTTTTATTAGTCATTTAAGTTTTAAGACCGGAGGTTTATCAAACGTTCGGTCCTAAAATTCAAATACTCTTTAGATCCGTTACTTATAAAATGTCCGGTCTTAATGGCCTTGGTGATTGCATTAGACTGAATCAATAAAATAAAGGATATTTTTGGACAAAAAATAAAGGAAAATTGGAGAATAAGATTCTTTAATTAATTCTTGGAGAACGACCAAAAATTCATACGAGTTCTCTGAACAACCTCGGCGATTTCGACGTGAAGAGCATTAATTTCCCGCCGGAGACCAGCAAGTTCTTGTCTTATTTGCTCCACCCGCAATATTAATGGATCATTACAGCAAAACGGAGAGGGGTCAGAGGTAGGTGCGCTGGGGCCAACAGGTTGGATAGGGGGAGCACAAACATCTGCATGATGTGAAGGCTGGTGGGGTGCGGCATGCACAATCTCTTCATCATCCGAAGAAATAACAATGGGTCCAACGACCCGAGAGTCTTCGGAAACAATAGGACGCACTCTCGCTAGAGGAGGCGCACCTTATAATGTTCTAACCATGGCACGAGCTTGAGGTGTGTATGCACCCCTACGAGCAGTTTGCTTGTATCTAACCATGGTTTGAGGCTTTGAGAGGTTGGGGCAGAGAGATAGGTAGTGAGGAGTTAACAAGGACAAAGAGGTAGTGTGTGGAGTTAATAAGGACAGAGAGCAGGAGAGATAAACATCGATGATGATTAAGTCAATTGGTACAAATGAATTTAATGTTTCTACTTTAAGAGCGTATTTGTTTAAATATCTGGTCCTAATAGTCAATTATTTTTAACAATTACTTTTAAGACCGAGCTTTTATCTTGTATCCGGTCCTAAAACTCATTTTTTAATTACTTTTAAGACCGTCTTTTTATCCTGTATCCGGTCCTAAAACTCATTTATTTTTATATTTTCAAATTTTTTTTTCAAGTAAGAATTTTTGGCTAAAAATTATTACTTTCAAGAACGGATCTTTTACAGTATTCGGTATTAAAAATTCATTCTTTTCAAAATCCTCAGATTGCAGAGTCCCTTCCCTATGTTGAAATAAATGATAGAGTCTCTTCGGCTTCCACATAAACTTCCCAACTAGGCGTCTCCTAGTATTCTGAGTAACTATGCGTCTCCTCGTTAATGTTTCCGGCGTTTCACATTGTTCAGGATGGGTTCTCTATTTAAACCCGTTGTTGAAAGTGAAGGAAATCACCAAGAGGGGGGTGAATTGGGGATTTTTAAAATTCTTTTAAAATTACCTGTGCACACTAGATGAAGCTGAAAGTAAAGAGATAGGGAAGAAGAGCTTGACACAGAGAGTTTATCCTGGTTCGGTCTTAACTCTTGACCTACGTCCAGTCCCCAGGCTCCCTGGGTTTTTCTACTATCACTCGATTCAGATACACACTCTGTACTCAAGGATTATCCTCTCTCTAGGATACACTCCCCCTTACAAGTTGTAATCTGAAATCCCAATCCCAAGTCCCCTTGACTTGAGATTCTTATAATGAATGAAATAAAAGTATGCAAACTCTCTCACAGAGTAAATATTGATAAACACTGAAGTTCTAAGTATCAAAAGATATTGCACAGAAAGAAAACTGAAATAATAGAGAAGTATTGAGCTGAGTTTTTGTTTCTTCTTGTTGTGTGTCCTCTGTATGTTTGTATGCAGCTCTATATATAGCAAAGAGTCTTCTCATGACCCTTGCTTCTTTATTCAAAATTCTCTCCATTCGAAATTCTTCTTTGTTTGTGGAATATAGTCGTTGGGTTCATGATCTTTCCGACTTTCGGATGATTGATCTCGCAATGAAGGTCCTTTAATGTTCTTTAATTGATTTGAATAACGAATCATACTTGGGTAATCATTGTAGCAATTATTCCCAAGTGAGGGAATTCATCTTTATGACAGAATCTCTGATTGTCGCGTGAAATCAATGTTGTCAATCAATTGTGGATCCGACGCGAGCTCGAGTTTGCAACTCTAGGCTCGAGTTCGCAAGCCATCTGGGTTGTTGGGTTCAGCTTCTGTGAAGTGCGAACTGGAGGTTCAAAGTCAAACTCTGGAGTTTGTAATTTTTCTTCAGAGGTAACCTCGAGTTCATAGTAGCAAGCTCGAGTTCAGAGCACAGTAGGTCATTTGTCGCGCGAGCTATCTGAAATCACAATTCTACAAAATGGCAGGCTCGAGTCCGTTAGTGAACAGGCACGAGCTTGACACTATTCATGTCAAGCAAACTTGAGGTTTGAAATATGAAATCTAAAGTTTGTAAAGTAACTTTACTCATCAGGAAGATTAGGCTCGAGTTTATGTTAAACAAATGAACTTTGAAATCAATTGGCCAGAGGCAAACCTGAAGTTTAAAATTTCAGGCTCGAGTTTGTAAAGGTTGGAAAGTTCAATTGCTCTCTGCCAGGGGCAAACTCGAGCTTGCAGACGCAGGCTCGAGTTTACTGACAGCGACTTCGGCAAGTGCACCAGTCGTTACAAGTAATAAAGTAGTGAGAAAAAGATCGTCCCACGAGGACTAGTATTCCAGCCACTAATTCGTTATCTCAGCTTTAGTTGGACCAATGAGAAATAGGAGGTGAGTTGTAACTAAACAGAATTTGTTAAAAAATTTAATTGAAAACACGCATTCAAGATTAAGAATCTCAAAAACGATTGTTTAGAAAAGAAAATGATCAGTAGAGAAAAACGCAGCTAGGGCATAGAAATTCCCCTATGTTCCTTCAAGTATTTGAATTAAATCCTTAATTGACTGTTATTCCCATGATTGACGATCAATTCTCTAAAATTAGACTAAGTCCCAATGTCTTGACGCTACCTTAGTCCGTTATCTTTAAAAACAACCTAATGTCTTAGTATTGTTTGGAAAGATCAATGTATTTAAACTAGAATTATGAGATCGCATAAACTCGTAAGCGTATGTCTAGGTCATGCAACTCTATGATGAATTAACGGTTCCAGTTAAATGCACCAACATCTCTATTGTCATACACCAACCTATGAACAATCTGAAAGGTGATCAATCTTCAAGAAAGCTTTAAGCAAAGATAATTCATTCAATCATGGTAAATAACGTTCAATCAAGAATTCAAACAAATACTCAAATTCGCATAGGGTTCATCCTCGCCCTAACTACTAAAGAAAATTAGCCAAGCATGGCTAGATTAACAAAATAGAAGAAAAGAGATGAAAATTGGAATTGTTCTTGCATCCTCTTTCTTCCTTCAGCCGTCTCATGCTTTTGTGTCTTCGTCCTTTCTCTCTAAACCTTTGGTAAATACCGAGATTTAGAGAACATAAGGATATGTTTTTCTTTCTTCTGTGCTTTTCTCACTTGAGCGTCTTGTCTCTCTCTGGTGGTGTCTCCAGTGTGTATCTCCCTCCTTCTTTATATAGAAATTCCCTTAGGCTGACTTGGGTCGTGATCTGATCCTTCCTTAAATAAAAGATATGCAATATCCTTTTGAAATCTCCAATCACCTTCAAATATTTTGTAATCCATTCTCATATCACGCAATTAATTCAAATTGATTTCCTTTTTCTGCTCCTTTCTCAATCAGCTAATAACTCCTGCAAGATATATACAATAGTAATAAATTTAATCCAATATCTCTCAGAATTGATACTCATTTAATTATAAAATCTGCACTTATCAAACTCTCCCACACTTAGATCTTTGCTTGTCCTCAAGCAAAAGAAAGAGAATTCATTATCTAAATGAGAATGACATTGTTTTTTACTTTCCTAAATAGTGATCAGTTACCACCACACTCAAATCATGTTATCAGAATTTATTCAGTTAATGTCTTATAAGACTGGGTCACTAAGCCAATAGCCTTAAACAACAGCCAGTAATAAGCACCACAATAAGTTCAATAGAATATTATTCTACTTAATTCCTCCAGAAAAATTCAAATGCCCCCAGTAAACCAAGCTTTGCAGTTAATTTCATAGGGATCCTCATATAAGAAATAACTTTATTTTATTTTTTTTTTATTTTTTTAAGCCGTTGGAGGTCCCCTTTTTACACGACCCTGCACATGGGTGATGCAGCACCGGTTACTCGGATACTCCAACAGGACCTTAATCTTGAGCCGTTGTAGGTCCCCTTGACGCGATCCTGCACATGGGTGATGCAGCACCGGTTACTCGGTTACTCCAACAGGCACCTCAAGAGGCTTTTAGCTCAACTCATAACCCTCTTTGACCTTACCGTTTGACGCGATCCTGCACATGGGTGATGCAGCACCGGTTACTAAGTAGGTCTAGAGAAGTATTGGAGTTGTGTTTCTTTTTTTTTCATAATAACTCACTTGAGTCATTTCCCTAAACAAAATAATCTCATCTCCTAGAGGAATCAGGTATCAAAATATTCAAAACATCTCTAGATTGTTTAGAAAAATTCAATGTTCAGGGGCTTAGTTGACACATTCTTTTCCTTTTTATTGTTTTACTTGATAATACTCTCTAAGATGGGGATGCTCAAAGTTAAGGTCAATCTGAACAAAAACTCAAGAATTTTTTTCAAGGGAATTCTTTTCAATTGAATAAGAACAAGCAACACTAAAGAATTCATATCCCTACCCCTCACGTAAATCAGACAGTGTCCTCATTGTTGGAACAATAAATAAAAGGAAAGGAACTAGTACTCCCCTGGTTTAAGCCGTTATCTCTTATGTAGAGTGCTCCTGTCAAAAGTCATCGGAGTGGTCATTGGCATCTTCATGTGTGACTGCATCGTCGGAATCATTGTCGTCCTCAGCTGGTTGATAACTAGATGGGTCAATATTCTGCTTGATGCAAAGGGCCTCGACCATCCGGGTCAGGTAACGCACTTGGCGTTGTAGCTGCCTAAGTGTGGCGGGATCAGCTGAGGGCTCATCGGTGGTACCAGAAGGTTCCAGAGTGGTTGATGGGCCAGGAGTAGTGGAGGGCTGTGGCTGTAAAGGAGTATGCATCATGGGATGCCTGGAGGCGTCGGAGGTCCAGCCTATGATTGTGGACCATTCTATCGGGGAAGCCAACTGAACATCCATAGCTTCATCAGCTGGAATTGTGACACCTGCCCGAAGACAAAGTTGCATGATAAGTGAGCAATGTCCCAATTTGCTCTCCTTCCTTCCCGAGGTGATGGTTTGGGCAATTCTATCTGAAAGGATCGCAGCTATATCGAGATTTCGATTGCCCAAGATCTCATAAATGAGCACAGCCCGTTCTAGGTTGACATCACCATGGTTAGTAGATGGAAGGATGTTGCTATTGATGAAATAAAACCAGGGACGAGCATCCGCAGTAAGAGCACTTCTTGCCAATTTTTCAGGAATGCCAGGTAATTTGTGCCTATCACACCAGACTGAAGAGGGATGGGCAATGCGCATTCGCAGAGATTCAGCGGATTCAGCAATATCAGGTCGAAATTGTCTGGGACGGATGGGGGCAAATAATTTCATATGATCTTGGAAAGCACAAGGGCTGCCTGGATCATAACTAGTGCCCAGAAAACTCTCAATAGTGGCAGCATCAAAAGGAACAGATATACCCCTAACCCAAGATATACGAGTAGCCCCTATCTGTGTAACATCAGCATTTGCCAAAAATTCCCGACAGAGTTTACTAGAACTATTGGTAGGGAAGGTTACCAATGTCTTCCATTGGCGGCGCCGGATGATTTCTTCGATTGGTGGGACACTCGGCAGGAATGTATCAATCACCCTCTCAGGGACAAAACTTTTGGGAAGAAACCAGGACCGGTACCGCTCCCTACTTTCCGGTGATAGAAACTTGGAACCTCTAGGGGCGGTGTGCGAGGAGGAAGAAGCTCTAGCCCTTTTGGACCCAGCAACCGGAGGGGCATAGGGTTGAATATCCTTGTCCTTGTCCTTCCCCTTTCCCATTGTGCCTTGGGCCTGAAATAATAAATAAAGAAAAATAAAAATAAAAATAAAAAATAAATAAAAATAGAAGGGGGTGGGGACGAAGGGGTGGGGGTGAAGGGTGGGGACGAAGGGTGGGGGTGGGGTGGGTGGGTGGTGTAAGTGAAAGAAGAATGGGGAGGGGTGGTCGACGGTGGGGGTAGGTTGGGGAAGAAGGAGGAGGGTGGGGGTGGGGGCGATTGGGGAAGAGGACGGTGAGGTTTGGGAGCGATGGGGGAGTGGGGGACGAAGAGGGAGAAAGACGGTGGGGGATGGGGGACGAAGGAGAAGGGAAGAGGGAGGGGCGGTGGAAGGACGGTGGAGGGGGGAAGGAAGAATAAGAAAAGAGGGAAAGAGGGGGGGGGTCGGACGGTGGGTGAGGGCCGACGGTGGGGTGGTGGGACGAAGGAGAAGAGAAGAGGAAGAAGAAAACCAGGAGGGGGGGGGCGGCGGCTCAAGGGGACGAAGAAGAAGAAGAATGGAAAAAAGGGGGGACGGCGGCTCGAAGAAGAAGAGGAAGAAGAAGGGTTCCGAAAATTTTTATTTGATTTTTTTTATATATTTTATATATATATATATATATATTTTTTTTTTTTTTTGTAATAAGTCTTCCTGGACCAGAGAGTTGGCGCCGGGCGCCAACTCTGGTGCCCTGGGCACCAACTTTCTGGAAGCTTTTTTTTTTCTCGCTGCCTTTCCTCGGTCAGAGAGTTGGCGCCGTGGGCGCCAACTTTCTGGAAGCTCCCCTTTTTTTTTTTCGCTGCCTTTCCTCGGTCAGAGAGTTGGCGCCCTGGGCGCCAACTTTCTGGAAGCTCCCCTGTTTTTGTTTTTTATTTTTTTAGTATGGAACTTGTAGTTTGCTCCACACTTTTCACACCCTTCCTTTCCTATGAATAACTACTAAAACAAAATAAAAAAATGAAGAAGAAGAAAACTTATTGGGTTGCCTCCCAATCAGCGCTTGTTTAACGTCCTGAGCCTGACGGATATCTCCTTAATTCTCAGCTTCCAGTGCCACGGAGGTTCTTCCTCTGTCAATGTCTCCACCATGGTAAGGCTTCAATCTCTGCCCATTTACTTTAAAAGCGTCATCTGAACCTATTGGTGCAATGGCAATCGCACCAAAAGGTGTAACCTCCTTGACTACGAACGGTCCTGACCACCTAGACTTCAATTTCCCAGGGAAAAGTTTTAAACGAGAGTGATAAAGTAATACTTGCTGTCCCGGATGAAACTCTTTTGGAAGAATACTCCTATCATGCCATCTCTTGGTTCTCTCCTTGTAGAGGCTAGCATTCTCATATGCAAAAATTCTGAATTCATCAAGCTCATTCAACTGAAGTAGCCTTTTTTTCATCAGCAGATTTAGCATCAAAATTCAGCAGCTTAGTTGCCCAAAGTGCCTTATGCTCAAGCTCCACCGGAAGGTGGCAAGATTTACCATATAATAGCTGAAACGGTGACATGCCGATAGGAGACTTGAATGCCGTTCGGTATGCCCACAAGGCATCATCAAGCTTCTGGGACCAATCCTTCCTTGACTTCCCAACAGCCTTCTCCAGAATTTGCTTCAATTCCCTGTTAGATATCTCTACTTGTCCACTAGTTTGTGGGTGATATGGAGTAGTGACACGATGAGTGACACCATATTTGCTAAGCAATGATTGAAACTGTCGGTTACAAAAATGAGTGCCTCCGTCACTGATAATGGCCCTCGGTACCCCGAACCTGCTGAATATATTCTTTCTGAGAAAGGATACCACCACCTTAGCCTCGTTAGTGGGAAGAGCAATTGCCTCCACCCACTTTGAGACATAATCCACAGCTACAAGAATGTACTTGTTGTTAAAAGAACTTGGGAAAGGCCCCATAAAATCAATTCCCAACACATCAAATATCTCAATAACAAGAATGTTGTTGAGTGGCATCTCGTGTCTCCTAGAGATATTCCCTGTTCTTTGGCAACGATCACATTGCTCCACAAACTTCCTAGCATCCTTGTACAATGTAGGCCAATAAAAACCGCTTTGTAGTATCTTAGCAGTAGTGCTTTCTCCAGCGAAATGTCCACCATAATCTGAACCGTGACAATGCCAGAGGATTTTATGAGTTTCCTCCTCTGGGATACAACGACGGAGCATTCCATCTGTACATCTGAAAAATAAGAAAGGTTCATCCTAGATATACCGCTGAACATCATGCATGAACTTCTTCCTCTGCTGCCATGTTAGCCCCTCTGGTATCATTCCAATGGCCTTATAATTAGCAATATCAGCAAACCAAGGAACACTGCGAATTGCCAAGACATACTCATCTGGGAATTCATCATGAATCTCTATTTCTGAGTCATCTTGCAACTCCTTAACCTTTATCCTAGACAAGTGATCAGCTACCACATTCTCTACCCCTTTCTTGTCTCTGATTTCGATCTTAAACTCTTGGAGTAGCAGCATCCAACGGAGAAGCCTAGGCTTAGCGTCTAGCTTAGTCAAGAGATATTTTAGAGCAGCATGATCTGTAAAAATAATAACTTTGGAACCAATCAAATACTGTCTAAACTTATCCAATGCATAAATAACTGCAAGCATCTCCTTCTCAGTTGTGGCATAGTTCAGCTGTGCCTCATTCAGAACTTTACTTGCATAATATATAACATGTAACAGCTTATTCTTCCTTTGCCCCAAAACAGCTCCTATGGCGTAGTCATTAGCATCACACATCAGCTCAAACGGTAGATCCCAATCAGGTGCTGTCAGAATAGGTGCAGTTGTCAATCTCTCTTTCAACAAGTTGAATGCCATCAGACACTCTTTGTTGAAGTTAAAGTCTTCATCTTTGACCAACAACTGACTAAGTGGTTTGACTATCTTGGAAAAATCCTTGATAAACCTCCGGTAAAAACCCGCATGACCAAGAAAACTGCGAACACCACGTACATTGGTGGGAGGGGCAAGTCTTTGATGATCATAATCTTGGCTCTATCCACTTCTATCCCTTGTTCAGATATTCTATGACCCAAGACTATCCCATCTTTTACCATAAAATGACATTTTTCCCAATTGAGTACCAAGTTACTATCTTGACATCTTTGGAGCACACAAGACAAATTAGCCAAGCAAGTATCATAGGAAGTGCCAAAAACAGATAAATCATCCATGAATACCTCAATAAATCTCTCAGTCATGTCAGAGAATATAGACAACATGCACCTTTGAAAAGTGGCTGGAGCGTTGCAAAGACCGAAGGGCATCCGTCTATAAGCAAAAATACCAAAGGGGCAAGTGAAAGCTGTCTTCTCTTGATCCTCTGGATCCACTGCTATTTGATTGTAACCAGAATAGCCATCTAAGAAGCAGTAATAGGAGTGAGCTGCTAGCCTTTCAAGCATCTGGTCCATAAATGGTAAGGGAAAGAAGTCTTTACGAGTGGCATCGTTCAATCTCCTATAATCCACACACATTCTCCAGCCCGTGACAGTTCTAGTGGGAATTAATTCATTATCCTCATTTTGCACTACAGTGATTCCACCTTTTTTCGGTACTACTTGCACTAGACTAACCCACTTTGAATCGGAGATAGGATAAATCATACCTGCATCTAACAGTTTCATCACCTGCTTTCTTACCACTTCCTTCATAGTCGGGTTAAGCCTCTTCTGGGGCTGCCTTATCGGTTTCACATCGTTCTCCATGAGAACTTTATGAGTGCAGAATGAAGGACTAATCCCCTTTAAATCAGATATAGACCACCCTATTGCAGTCTTGTGGGTAGTCAAAACTTTCAGCAATTTCTCTTCGTCAGTAGGTGACAACTCAGCGCTAACTATAACGGGATAAGTGTCATCCTTCCCTAGAAAAGCATACTTCAGATTAGAAGGGAGTTCCTTTAGTTCCACCTTAGGGCGCGGGTGGTGCATCATAATCCTTCCTTTGCGGCTTCTCAACGGTAAATCGGAATTCTCATCTGCGAAACCTCTTCTTCCACTTGCAACAACTGAGCAATATCATCCTCTAAGGACTCATCTGAATCTTCTTGAAAAAGACCCTCATGAATGGCCTCGTCAATTACATCAATTCTGAAACAGTCACTGTTATCAGCTGGGTATTTCATGGATTGAAACACATTGTAAGTGACTTTTTTGTCATTCATTTGGAACTCCATCTTTCCAGCAGCTACATCAATTATTGCTCTAGCAGTAGCCAAGAAGGGCCTTCCCAAAAGCAAAGGAAGTTCAGCATCTTCCTCCATGTTAAGAACCACAAAATCCACTGGGAAGATGAATTTGTCCACTTTCACAAGCACATCCTCAATGACACCTTCTGGCTTTTTAATGGATCTATCCGCCAACTGTAATGACATCATAGTAGGCTTCATCTCTTTAATACCGAGAGCTTTTGATGCAAAAGGGATGTTAATCTGCAATTTCTTAAAAATATCCAAGAACTTGGCATACTGTTGTTTCTGAATCTGCTGCTTCAACCTTTGGGGATAAGGAGGTTTTGCATAAGAAGGAGTGGGAGGCTTCTTTGTAGCTATCTCTTTAGGAACCTGCTGCACATTACATTGCTCAACCTCTTCCTCTCCTTTCTCAGATTTGTCCTTCATTGGAACAGATTTCTCAACCGGCTGAACCACTATACCACTCCTTGTAGTTATGGCCTTACAATGCTCCTTTGGATTGACCACAGTATCACTAGGGAAGAACCCTTGGCTTCTCTCTGCTATTTGCTTTGATAACTGACCAATCTGATTCTCCAAATTCCGGATCAAAGCCCCCTGATTTTTGAGAGTAGACCTTGTTTCATTCCGGAAAGCTTCTGTCCCCTGTATGAATTCAGTAGTGGTAAGAGTCAACTGTGCCAAAGCCTTTTCCATATCAGTAGTGGTGTTTTGGTGGAACTGCTGAGGTGCTGCTTGGGGTTTATAGGAGAAGTTTGGGTGAGATTTCCAGCCAGGATTGTATGTGTTGCTATATGGATTAAACTGATTTCTAGGAGGATTACCCATGTATTTTACCTCAGCTGTTTCTTCAGTAATGAATGATGTACATTCCCCATTAGTGTGTTCCCCTTGGCAAAAATCACAAAGCAAAGGAGGCTGAGAAGTGATAGATGATACTTGAGAAGAGGCAAGCTGTTTAGTGATGGAAGCTAATTGCTGTTTTATCACCTTGTTTCGTTGGGCGAGGTTCTCATTGTGGGCCAACATTGCATTGTAAGAGTCTAGCTGAAGAACTCCCCTCTTTGGTTGTGGAGTAAAATTTCATTTTCAAAGGACCCCATATCTTCAAACAACTCCAATGCTTCTTCGGGAGTTTTATTTTTTAGCGTACCACCTGCTGCAGCATTAATCATCATCCTAGAGGACGGAAGCATCCCTTTGAAGAATATCCTCACCTGATCATAGTCTTGCAGCTCATGTTGTGGGCACTTCCTAAGCAACTCCTTGAATCTTTCCAACGCTTCACAATATGATTCCCCATTGCCTTGAGTAAAGCAATTGATGTCTGAAAGCAGCTTTGTATACTTAGAAGAAGGGAAAATTTTCTCAAGAAACTTTGTGGTAATAATGTCCCAAGTGGAGAGACTTACATCATTACTATATCTCCATGATTTAGGTTGTTTTTGAACACTGTTTTCACAAGCATTTTCACACTGATTTTCGGTTTCAGAATCTTTTTGCAAGTCTTTTTCAGTATTTGTTGAAACAGGAGTTGACACTGAACTAGATTGTTTTGAAATGGGAAAATCATTATTGTCATCATCCAAGGACTTGTTAGGTTTGGTTTCACAGAATACAATGTGCATGGATTCTTCAACAATGCGAGTGTGAGTATTATAAACTCTATATGCTTTACTTCTACTTGAATAACCCAAGAATATACCTTTATCAGCTTTGGGATCAAACTTACCCAAGTTGTCCTTACCATTATTGTGGATAAATCACTTGCATCCAAAGATGTGTAGATGAGCTAAATGAGGCTTTCTTCTTTTGTACAGCTCATAGGGAGTTTTGTTCAATTTCTTCCGGAGATATGCCCTGTTGGATATATAGCATGCAGTGCTTATAGCATCAGCCCAAAATACCTGAGATGTTTGATTTTCATTTAGTATTGCCCTTGCCATCTCAGTGAGTACTCTATTCTTTCTTTCTACAACTCCATTCTGCTGAGGGCTTCTTGGGGCTGAGAAGTTATGGTTGATTCCCATATTATCACAGAATTCTCCCAAGGCATGATTCTCAAATTCTCCACCATGATCTATACGAATACCTGCAATAGAGAATCATTTCTCGTTCTGGACCTTCTTGGCAAACACAATAAAATGATCAAATGTTTCATCTTTTGAGGATAAGAAAAAGGTCCAAGTAAATCTTGAGAAATCATCTACTATAACCAAGGTATAAAGATTTCCACCAAGGCTTTTTACTCTTGCAGGTCCAACTAAATCCACATGGAGTAATTGAAGAGGTCTATTAGTTGATATTGCATTTTTTGATTTGAAAGAGGATTTGGTTTGTTTACCTTTTTTACAAGCATCACAAATCATGTCATTTTTAAAAGAAAGTTTTGGTAAACCAATGACCAATTCCTTTTTCTGTAACTTATCAAGTTGAATCATATTAACATGTCCTAAGCGTTTATGTCATAGCCAACTTTCATCTAGGCTACCAACAAAACATTTTTCAGAAAAAGAATTGTTTTCAGATAGATTCAGAGTATAGCAATTACCTTCTCTTGGGGCTCTGAACAATGCTTTGGATTTAATGCTATCTAAGGAGAGAGTATCTTTACTTACAATCAAGCATTCTTCGGAATCAAAGATGACTAAGTTGCCTTTGTCTGTGCTTTGACTCACACTAAGGAGATTGTGGCATAATCCTTCCACAAGGTAAACATCTTGGATTTGTGGTCCATTGTTGTTCCCAACTTCTCCAATTCCAGCAATTCTTCCGGATTGGTTTCCACCAAAGGTTACCTTGTCACCATCCTTATGTTTGATTGAAGCAAACTTGGATTGGTCTCCTGTCATGTGTCTTGAGCATCCACTGTCAATGTACCATTTATTTGATTTTGATGCTTTAAGACAAACCTGCATGAAGATGAATATCATCTTTTAGGTACCCATTTTTTCTTGGGTCCTTTTGAGTTAGTTTGTGTCTCTGGAATCACATAGGATCCCTTAGGCACCCATTGATAGTTTCCTACAGGTTTATTTATTCTATCCTTTCTATGAAAGCATGAAGAAGTGGCATGACCTTTTCTGTTGCAATAGTTGCAATGTGCAAAAGGGTTTGAAGTATGGACAGATTTTCGAAAGTAATTCATGTATAATCTTTGTCCATGTTTCTTTTTACCTTTCTTTTTATCACAATCAGGTTTGTAACCAATTCCTGATTTGTCATTTGTGAATCTTTGCTGTTTCAAAATTATTTAAAGCATTTCACTTCCTCTAGTGAATTTTTCAAGAGTCTTAATGAGATATTCATTTTTCTTTTCCAGAATGAGGCATTCATCACATATAATGTTTTTAGTAGAAGAAAGATTTTTTGTTTGCAGTTCAAGAGTTGTATTCTTCTTTTTTAAAGCAAAGTATTTTTCAGCAAGTTCATCAAACTCATTTTGAACAAGTGTGTACTCGACAAACAATTCATCATAATTGGGTTTTGCATTAGGACAAACAGAGTTTTCCTTTTCACAAGCAGAAATGGGTGTAGAAATAGTTTGAGCTTGGTCTTCCAATGATTTAATCTTTCTTTTTGAAAACAGAAGCTCTTTTGCAGTTTTCTTAAATTCAGTGAAAAGAGAATTGTATGCAGATGATAGGTCATCATAAGGTAAATTAGAATCACTTACTTCCTCATTGTCTGATTCCTCTTGGGCCACAAGACAGAGATTAACATCTTCTTCTTCTTCTGCCTCATCTTCATCAGATGAGCTGTTACCCCATATAGCTGACACATAAGCTCTTTTCTTGAACTTATTGAATTTCTTTTCTTTGTTCTTCAGCTGAGGGTATTCTGATTTGATGTGGCGGGTTTTCACACTCATAGCATATGATAGGTTTCTTAGTTTCAGTGCTGGAACTACCTTTGTGAAACTTTATGTGTGATTGGTCCTTTTTGTAAAACTTCTTGAATCTTCGGACCATCATGCCTAGCTCACTATCTTCATCTTCTTCATCATCATCTGATTTTACCTCTTTGACAGTTTTAAGAGCCATTCCCTTGGTCTTGACATTGATCTCATTAAGCCCTTTCTTGAATTTGATCTTCCCTTCATGTTCAGAGAGGCTGCCAAATAATGCTGCTACAGAGGCCATTGATTCGCCCCGAGCTTCTTCAATTGCAGTGACCTTGGCTTCCCATTCCTTGGTGAGAATGTTTAGTATTTTCCTCACTTGGGCAGGTTGTTCATATTCTTTTCCCAATGCAGTGAGTTGATTAATCAGATGAGTGAACCTGAGTTGAAATTCGCCACTACATTCTCTAGACTTCATTTGTAGTAAATCATATTCTGTCATGAGAGTATTAATGCGATTTTCTTTGATTGCAGTCGTTCCTTCATGAGCTATCTCAAGAGCATCCCACATTTGCTTAGCAGATGGCAAAGTGCAGATTCTGAAATACTCCTTTTGGCCAAGAGTACTTTGCAGCATGTGGATTGCTTTCATGTTGAGAGTGACTAATTTTTTAGTTGATTGAGGCTCCATCGGGTAGAATTCCTTCCATTGGATCTTTTGTCTAGGATGTTAATCCTTCAAATAGACAACCACGCTCTGATACCAAATGAAAGTGAAGGAAATCACCAAGAGGGGGGTGAATTGGGGATTTTTAAAATTCTTTTAAAATCACCTGTGCACACTAGATGAAGCTGAAAGTAAAGAGATAGGGAAGAAGAGCTTGACACATCTAGGATACACTCCCCTTACAAATTGTAATCTGAAATCCCAATCTCCAAGTCCCCTTGACTTGAGATTCTTATAATGAATGAAATAAAAGTATGCAAACTCTCTCACAGAGTAAATATTGATAAACACTGAAGTTCTAAGTATCAAAAGATATTGCACAGAAAGAAAACTGAAATAATAGAGAAGTATTGAGCTGAGTTTTCGTTTCTTCTTGTTGTGTGTCCTCTGTATGTTTGTATGCAGCTCTATATATAGCAGAGAGTCTTCTCATGACCCTTGCTTCTTTATTCAAAATTCTCTCCATTCGAAATTCTTGCTGTTTGTGGAATATAGTCGTTGGGTTCATGATCTTTCCTAACTTTCGGATGATTGATCTGCAATGAAGGTCCTTTAATGTTCTTTAATTGATTTGAATAACGAATCATACTGGGTAATCATTGTAGCAATTATTCCCAAGTGAGGGAATTCATCTTTATGACAGAATCTCTGATTGTCGCGTGAAATCAATGTTGTCAATCAATTGTGGATCGGACGCGAGCTCGAGTTTGCAACTCTAGGCTCGAGTTCGCAAGCCATCTGGGTTGTTGGGTTCAGCTTCTGTGAAGTGCGAACTGGAGGTTCAAAAGTAAAATCTGGAGTTTGTAATTTTTCTTCAGAGGTGAACTCGAGTTCATGGTAGCAGGCTCGAGTTCAGAGCACAGTAGGTCATTTGTCGCGCGAGCTATCTGAAATCACAATTCTACAAAATGGCAGGCTCGAGTCCGTTAGTGAACAGGCTCGAGCTTGACACTACTCATGTCAAGCAAACTTGAGGTTTGAAATATGAACTCTAAAGTTTGTAAAGTAAATTTACTCATCAGGAAGATTAGGCTCGAGTTCAGAGAGATGGGCTCGAGTTTATGTTAAACAAATGAACTTCGAAATCAATTGGCCAGAGCCAAACCTGAAGTTTAAAATGTCAGGCTCGAGTTGGTAAAGGTTGGAAAGTTCAATTGCTCTCTGCCAGGGGAAAACTCGAGCTTGCAGACGCAGGCTCGAGTTTACACATTTTGTAAACTCTTTTATGTCTTTCAAACTATAGAGTAAACTCTACACAATAACCATAGGCTCGAGTTTATTTCTTTAAGCTCGAGTTTGCAATATTTGTAAGTCAGCAAACTCTACACAAAATACAAACCGTGGAGTTTAAAGAAATGATTTTCAAATGAAAAGTTTTCCCTCCAGAGGCCAACTCGAGCTTGCTTATGCAGGCTCGAGTTTACTCATTCGTAAACTCTTTCAAAACCTTTTTGGAGCTTTTAGGCTCGAGTTCAAGAACCTAGGCTTGAGTTTAAAATGCAAAGATAAGCCAGTCTTGCTCTCTGTTAGTGGCAAACTCGAGTTCACTTATCTAGGCTCGAGTTTGGCGCTGACAGAATGATTTTGTCTTTAAATCAAATCATTTAGCTTGTCAAAAACATTCTCGCTTGTTTACAATTGTCAGTTATCATCAAAACACATTGAGAACTAACAGTTGTTACTTTACTTTCTTCACATTCATCTTCATCTCCTCCTACAACCTCCACCGTAATGGCTCCTCCACCACGACGAGGTCCTCCTACTGAGCGAAATCCTGAGGCACCTCCATATCCTCCTCCGTTGCCTCCGAACCCGAACTTCTGGCGGATGCTGCACCACCTGATAGCCCGCGTCGATCATATAGACCGACGCTTGGGCCAACTGTTTCAGTCTATCACGCCGTCAACAACAAGTGAACGCGGTACTCGCGCCAATGACGTTGAGTACCATACCTCTGATGACGACGTCTCCGACCCTTCCCTCCCCTCCAACAACGATGGGGAGGATTAGAAATATTTATGTTTTTTTATTTTTTTTGTACTACTGCTGCCTCACAAGGCAGCAAAAAAAATTTAATAAATAAAATAAAATTTTTAGATCCCAATCGCTTTCCTTGTACTTCCTTTATCGTGATGTTCTTTTCTTTTTTCCGACAAAAAGGAAACAAACAAAACATTGTCCTCTTCGTGGTGATCAACATTAAAAATTTGCAGAATAAAGTTAACAGTTACGACCATACAAAAAAACAATGTTTACCTTATTCGAACAAAAACAAACAGAGTGACGATTCTTCTCAAGTTTGGACCATCGTTGTCGTCCTCTTTACTTACCCTGGTGTGAACATTTTTAGTGTCATTTTCGTTATCTTCTTTCTTTTTCCGACAAAAAGAAAAATGACAAAGAAAAGGGACACCGATGATGATCTCCACATCCAGGTTAAGTGAAAACGAGGACAACTGTGATACCCTAAAAACTGCCTTAGGGTAAATATAAAAAAAAAAAATTAGGAAAAAATATACCTATTGACAATAGGTAAATATGAGGTCTCAAATATGGGAAGGGATTTATCATAATTTCTAGGGCAATTTCTAGTGAAATTAGAAGAAATAAAGTGCTAAAATGCCTTAAATGAACTAAGAGTTTTTAAATACTGTGATAAATCCTTAGAGGCAGTAAAATAATTATTAAAATTAAGAGAGTATATTGTCTCTAATTTTGGTAATTTAATAAATTATAAACTTGGGAAAATTAAAGAGGAAAAATCAAAAAGTATTGTGGGGCCAAAATTGACCCCATGATTTTGAATACTTTACATAGGACATAAAATACCAATGTCAGTAAAAAGTGTGTGAGAAAATGATTGATTCTAAATAAGAAAATTATCCAAAATTAGTAAGTGACTAATTTAGTAATTATTGGCTAATTACTTAAGCTCAAACAAAGGAATATTCAAAGAAAATTATGTAAAACTTATTAATTAAATATTAATTGATAAAATTAGCAGAAAATATATTTGCTAATTATTGGAAAAAAATTAAGAAAAATTAATGAGGTTAAGTATGTAAAAATCACTAATCCTAAAAGAGTTGTTAATCACATGTTTAGAGCACTAATTAAACTTGTTAATTAAGTTAGATAAATTAAATAATTACTAAGGGTTAAGATGTAATCTTGAAAAGTAAAATCAATGGTTTAGAATTATTCTAGTAATTTTTAAAGTCTAAATCCATGTAATTAGAAATGGATCAATAGGAAAATTTGGTGAATTATATAATTTATAATAAAATTAAAATATATATAATAATTAAATAAAAATAATTGAAAATAATCAAAAAGGACCAGGTGAGTATTGACCGAAAATTTGGTGCGTGGAGTGGATAAGATTTAGTGACTTTAATATCTAGATATTATAGGTTTTAATATTAACATAAGTTGTGATATTTTTGGAAAAACAAATAGGATAAATGACCACCGATAGAAATTAAATTCTATCTAGAAAACCATGAACAAGGTTTCTAGGGTCAGAGTATTTTATAGACAGGTGAATTTTTATCTCAGATTGAGCTGTCTCAGAAGTCATTTCCGAGACCGGCGGAGTACTTAGGGAATAAGACGAAATAGGGTAATCTGTGGAAAGGGCAAATAGTCTCAAATGGGAACCTGAAGGAAATAAATTATAACTCAACATCTGGGAATGAGTTGATAGTTATCTGGACATATTTGGAATCAGTGAATTTTTGTCCAGAGGTTGACGATTCCGGAAGTTAATTCCGTAACTGGCACGTTTTTCCGTAAAACTTCAGTCGGACCGTTGAAACCCTGTATGGAATCAAAAATTAGGTTAACCTAGATATTTTTAGTGAGTGAGGAAGGATCTTCAAAGTTGTGATTCTGAATCTTTGAGATTTTGTAAGATTACACGATTCGGACACCGATCAGAGACTTTATCGGTCTAAGCTTCTGGAAGGTGGCTAGGTGGCACCACCTCATTGGCTCATACCTTGACTTTTGGGGAGCCAAAAGGACGGCCCATAGGTGTAGCCGTGTAGGGACCAGATCTTGCCACTTCATCAAAATGCAATCCGACGGTCCAGAATCCGTCTGACAAAGCATGAATAGTAACCCAGAATTTCCCTATAAATACCCATTTCCTCTCATTTGGAAATTCACACCATTCCTCTTGAGCCAAGTCCGAATTGGAGGAGCAGAGCAGGGAGGAGGAGTCCGGGGAAATTCGCAGCGAAGCTCTGGGTAAGTTTTTCGGTCCTTAGTCTTAAGCTTCCGTAGTTCTTTCGGTGGTTAGAGTAGAAATGTTAGATTAGTCTTTAATCTTCCAAATATGATTAGATATCATATGATAGGGGTATTTTAGTCATGAATTTCAAAAATCATGGTGGGGTCGGAGTTCTGGCAAAATTTTGGAAAGTCAGAGTCAAAGTAGCGAAGCTCTGGTGAAATTACGCCGATTAGGCAACTAGGGGCAACATGGTAATTTGTACCTAAAATGCTCGTTATGATGTCAAATATTGATAAACGTGATGTTATCATTATAGGATATCACTAATCTTGATCTGCTGTCGTTACGCTGTCCGACGTGCCGCTGTCAGGACATTCCGCTGTTTTTCTGGCAAAAGTACAGTTTTCCGTCGAAGTACCAAATTACCGTGATATATGTATATCTAACTCTGTGCTGCTCATATACATATATGTGATAGATACATTCACAGATAGAGGCTCTGTTTAGGGTCACCGATTATACATACAGTTTCACACGGGTTATAGACGTAGTAATACCGTTTGAGTTTTCCTAGCGCTGAGGACACGACCGTACATCGTGGCACTGGTTTATGTGCAGATACTTTATGGGACTTTACATATTGCTCTTTGCTTATGTACTGTCATTATATTGATCATGCATCTACTTTATGCTTTTGTACTGATATGTTGCTGGTATGTCATGAATATCTGTCATCCGTATACTGTTTTATTTGAGCATAAGGTTAACTGTTACCTGAGATCCAATGGGGTAAATTGGATCTTAGCTATAGCTTTAGGGTCGTAAGGACCAAGGATTGGAGATAGGGGCAAGCTGCACGAGTAGGCTCTTGGTTGGAGGGCAAGTAGCACGAGTAGGCTCTCGGACGGAGATTTCTCTTTATCGTTTTCCGTATTCACTTTCGAGAACAATAGGATGATTGTATCAATACAATGTTACACTATGGTTATTGATTGAATGTGAATCAGTTACTCTTTCACTCCAATGTGTTGGTTTTGATTAGTTTTGATGATGTCTTATATAGATGTCATTCTTAATAGCAAAAAGGTTGCATACTACATTTATCTTTTACTTTGACTAATTATTATATTTAATGTAGATGCAAAGTTTTATGATGGAGAATGTTGATTGAAGAAAGAAGTTCTTGCTCAATATAATGAGAATATTATAATATCAAGGAAGCAAGAAGTTATCAAATGATTTTGGGGGATAATCTAGAAGAAGAGAAGAAATTGAAGAAGGAAGAACTTGCAATACAGTGGAATATCTTTACTCAAGTTCTTATATTGATGCTAGAAGTCTCCAAGATCATATGAGAATTGGAACGGATCAATTCAGACTTAAAACCAGCAAAAATCAGTTCCAAGATGAGCAAACTCGAGCCCATCATTAGCAAACTCGAGCATGTAATGTCTTCAGCAACTCTGGCGCCTCTGGACAAGTCAAACTCGAGCTTAGAACTCAAACCTCAAGTTTGGAACTCCAAACTCGAGCCCATAACTAGCAAACTCGAGCCTGGAATGTTTTCAACATTTCTAGCGTCTCTAGACAAGGCAAACTCGAGCCTATTAGTTGGCAAACTCGAGCCTGTAGCGATCTTCAGCATTTCAGCAACTCTGTTCAGCGTTTCACTTGGGAGACGTCTGGTCATTTGATGATATCTCCTAAAATACAGATCGGATTGAAGTGAAACCAGTGGCATATGAAACGAGACTCCCACTGCGTCATTTTGATATATAATTGAAGCCAAACGGAGTCAAGATGAAGGAGCTATGAATTTATGAAGTTGACAGTGATATTCACGTCACACAAATGACCAACCTTCAATGTTTTGAGTGTATCTCACAAACGGAGAATCCAATTGAGCTGAAATCGATGGAATTGGAAAGTAGACTCAAAGGGATTTAAAATCGATAGTTGAACCAACCAAAACGGAGTTCAGACCAGGGAGATATGGCCCCCGAAAGTAGACAGTCTGTTCTGGGTGTTGCACAATTTGCTAAAGAGAAGCAAACTCGAGCCTATTAGTTGACAAGCTCGAGTTCGCGGGTTACAGATTCTGAGAAAATCATCATTCCGAAATTCTCATTTCTCATCCAGATGATTACCCAATAACTTATACTTCTTCTTAACATTATTTATATCATTTATGTATAAGTTTCAGGTGATTAAAATAAAGGATCAGAATCAAATCTCAGAATGACAGATTTGTGAAGATGATCTTTGCTGCACAATTTCAGAAATGAAAAGATGACAGATTTGAAGAGGAACTTGGACATATGCTCAACTACAATGCTTCTCCAAAACATTCAAACGTTCAAAAGATAAAATAGAAGCCTCAACGGATTTCACATCCAAAGGTTCTGTTATGACAGATTTGAGTTGCTCAATGTGCCAAACTTTCTTTATTTTAATATATCTTTTCAAACGAAGCAAAATGGGCAACTTGCTGGAAAGGTGGGTAATTATCCTCAAACAGTCAGAAAGCAACGAGACATGATTTGTTAAAGCTATTTAAGGAAACACCGCATCATGGGCAAATATCCAGGATGCTCCAACGGAAATGTCTTCAACAAATAAAGATTATGCGAAATGGGAATTATGTAGAAAGGCTCCCAACAACTAGAATTTCGAATGGAGTCAAATCGAATGGATATGCAACAGTCATAATCTTCAATGCGAGCAATCATCGATATTCAAGAAACATTATGACCCAACGGCTATATTCCTCATCCATGACCACAACAGCTAGAAATTCAAATGGAGACAATACAGAATTGAGAAGCAATGGTCATATGAAGATTTGCCGCTATATATAGAGCTGCATACAAACCTTCAAACAGAGACAACAAGCAGAGAAACAAGTCTACCTCTTCAACATGTTATTACTCTGATATGCTTATCATTTACTCTCTGATTTTCAATGTCTATATATCATAGAGAGTGAGATGTTTTGTATTGTACTTCAGTGTTTATCCATACACTTCTGAGAGAGAAGAATCATTGTAAACATCCTATCATTATATCTAGTTTGTAAGGGGGAGTAAGTCCTAGTGAGAGGATTACTTCGAGTACAGAATGTGTAATCAAGTTGAAAGAAGATAGTGGATTGAAAATCTCAAGTGGAGCTTGAGGACTGGACGTAGGTCAAGGATTGGGCCGAACCAGTATAAATCACAGTTTGCATATTCTCTTCCCTTATCTCTTACATTCCCAACATATATGTTTGAATGATTGCTTATCACTTTATAAATTATTATTGTCATTCAAACTACTTTCAATAAGTTGCAGAAAGTTTATTAAAGTTCTAAGTTTTTAATCAAACACCCAATTCACCCCCCTCTTGGGTGATAGCCAAGTCTTTCACAATGCTCTACTCTAATTAAAAAAAAAAAATCCGTTTTAAAAATGGGATGTTACAACAACGAAGCACAAAACTTGAGAAGAACGCCAGAAACTTGGTTGTCTTGAACCCTAACGATTTGTCTGAAAACCGAGTCACAAACTCTATTTAAAGGAAGAATATTAGGACCGGACATATAACAAATCCAAGGTCCTAAAAGTTAAGCCTTATTTTAAAAATTTGAAGTTAGGAGCGGACAATTAAACAATATACGGTCCTAAAAGTTTCGGCAAACTATTAAAATAAACGAAGACTTTTAAGACATGACTCCTAACAAATACACGGTCCTAAAAGTCTAGTTATATTCTTTGGAATTTTTCAAAGACTTTTAGGACCTGATATTAATTAAATATACGGTCCTACAATTCTAGCCGTATATTTTATAGAGTTTTAGGACCGGATATTTGACATATATACGGTCCTAAAAGTCTACCCATACTTTTTAGAATTAGACGAAGACTTTTAGGACCGGATATTTGTTAAATATACGGTCTTAAAATGGACGAAGACCTTTAGGACCGGACTTTTAACAATTATACGATCCTAAAAGTCGCGAATACTTTTCAGAGTCTCTAATGGCTCATTTACAACATCCGCCTGTATCTCAAATTTCAAGCACTAATTAAATAGCTTTATCCAACAATCCATTCATTCAGAAACCCAAAATGGACACACATAAATTGTTCGAAAAAATAAACAAATTTATTATTGAATTGCATTGCGTTATATTTACAAATGAATGAATTAGCTAGTCGAAAAAATAAACAAATGTATGTACAGAAGGCTATTGTTGCTACAACATATATTATTTACAAATGAATTAATTTAGGACATTAATTATTGTCCTGACTTAGATTTTCTAAGACCAATTTATACAGATATTCACAAAACACATGGCGTATGTGCTCCACTTCATCATCATCAAATGACTTTTCACAGGCAAACCTCTAGTGTCCCTTTAGCAACCAATTGTCTAAGACTATCACGATCCTCCACATATAGATGACAAGGTTGCTCTGACTGTCCAACAATGCAGCTTCCTCTAGTGCTCTGCTGCTACATAGGTGCAGCTAAAGGTGTCAAGGGATCCACAATGGTCTCTGGCCGAGAGCTCAGGAGACACTGCATTTTCTAATCCATCTCCTCCTTCATCTGTTTCAACTGAGCTTGAAACATTGCTCTCAATGTAGCTTCTCTAGCAGCTGATTCCTCATTTAATTTGGCAACCGTTTGATCCATCTCTTCCCGGGTAATCATACTTTGTCTGTGGCGTTTGGATTTACCAAAGTATTGCTTTAGGCCTACCCGTCCTCCAATCCCCCTTACACGCCCCGATGATCTAGTTTTCCGATCGCAACGGTCAGAACATCATTCCTCCCGTCCGACACAAAAGATCCCTCTGCCTCTTTCTTTTTAAGATCTTCCTGTAAGATACAGATAACGAGAAGCTTAGTAATGAAACATTTTTAATTAGTAAGTAAAAAATAAAAATATCGATACTTACAATTCATTCAGCAACTACACGAGTTTGTTCACTCGTGTAGGCGCTGCTTGGCTTTTGCCGAATATACAACCACAACTCCTCGCGACGTATTGGAGATGGCGGCTGGTCAACTACCGCAGAAGGATTGGATTCAGCTTCATCTTCCAATCTCTTTCGCTTGGCTGCCATCAAATCTTTTTCGGCCTTTTCATATCCGCCGCGAGAAGCCTGTGTGGGCAATCATTCTTTCTCCCGATCTCTTGGTATTTTTCCCTTCTTTTCTGTGAATCAGGATTGAAAACAACTATCAATTATGAATTCCAGCCATGTCACTAATAGAAATTAGAGAACTTCTGCTTGATATGAAGGTCAAACATTAGTCAAATTCACTTCATCAAGATTCAACATTTTACTTAAGGAAGATGTAGCATTGTAGAAGAAATTGGGAGAACCAAAGGAAAGGGAGTTGCAGAATTGCTGCCAACTCATTCAATTCATTCATTCATCATAATTGGTTCCTACACACATATTAGAATAACTAACTAACTACTTGCACCGAAACCATTACACAGTTAACATACTAACTAACTAATAGCAACGTCTAACCATATTACACAGTTTACATATCAAACTTGCATGGAATTAGGACATGTTCCTCTAATGTAGGACAAAGGCAGGAAATGTATACTTCTATTCACACACCAAACCATTTAACTAACAGGATTAGATGTACACAATAACATTCACATATCCGCACAGGTTAATAAGCAAACAAAAGTGCAAACAAAACTAAATATAAACTCACCGAGCTTCAAGAGTGGTCAATTTGAACAAATTGTTGCCAAATTTGTTCATCAATAAATTTTTACTTGTGCCAGGGTTTATGGTCAGGCTTCACCTCGGCAAAAATATACGTGTTAGCTAGAAAGGTCTTAAACTTCCTGAATCGCTCAACACAATAAGACAATTTTGAGTCTTTCAACTTCTCAGAGTCAGGGACGGTGTATGTAAGCCGGATAGTGTCCCAAATAGGATCCTTTATTGTGCTTTGGTCCACATTTTTCCACTCATCAATCAAGATGCTAACCTTGCTGCGTACTAGAGAGCCGACAAAACTAGTATATGTGGTTTTATTAGGACCGAAAGGTTGCAAATTTTCATCAAACTGAATCTCGAGCTTCGTCCTGGAATTCCGACTAAGGGAAACCTCCCTCATTCGTGTGCCACTTCTACCACGGCGTGCACGGCGCTGAGGAGGCTCATTGTGAGATGAAGAGGGTTTGTTCGTCTAACCCACACCAGTCAAAGCAGTATCTGGAGTTCCAGGAACACGAGTGGAATCGTTTTCATCGTTCATTTTCAAGAAAGTGAGAGGAATGCCTGAGCAAATGAGGGAGTAACAGAGGCTAACGGTACGTGGATCGAGGAAGAGAGGTAATGCAACAGGAAGGGTTTCGCAACGTGAACAGGGGTTCTTCAGTGAGTGTGACAAAAGCTTCCGCGCGAAGAAACGTATATTTGGCGCCTCATTTTTAAGACCGGACAAATGAGTATATACGGTCTTAAAAGCTAACCTTTAAGACCGGTCTTTATATAACTCTGGTCTTAAAATTAATTAATTTTTTATTTAAACTTTAGTACCGGCTTGATTTTAAGTCCGGTCTTAAAAGTCTAACTTTTAATACTGGTCATTCTGTAACTCTGGTCTTAACATTAATTAATTTTTTATTTAAACTTTAGTACCGGCCGTAATTTATGTCCGGTCTTAAAGGTCTAACTTTTAAGACCATCTATTATATATGTTCGGTCTTAAAATTTAATACCTTTATATTTTAATTTTTCCTTATTAATTTTGGAGTATAGAAAATATAAGTCTGGCTGTATGAGATTTCTCTAAAAGTAATTGATATTTCAATTTTTTTAATAACATTTTTAAGACCGGTAGTTATTTTAACAGTCTGGATAAGACCTATGAAAAAATGATCCAGTATAAGAAGTTCTTTATATTTACAAATCTGCCACCGGTCATAGTTTTAGGAGCGGTCCTTCGTTAGTCCGGTCTAAATGATGCGGTCTTAAAACACTTTAGGGTATAAGAAATTCTTTTTATTTACAAAACTGTCACCGATCACACCTTTAAGAGCGGGGCGTCGATGATCCGCTCTAAATGAGGCGGTCTTAAATTCTTTTTTTGCACTAGTTACCTCATTCACACCACCACCACTCCATCGCCGCCACACCACCACCCCCACCGCCGCCACCACCACATAAATGATTTTTTGAATATAAAAATTTCATAAATAATCTTTTTAGAAAATTTAAATTTAAATTTATTTGTAAAGTATAATAATTATATTAATTATTAAATAAAATGACAAAATAGTAAAAATAATTCATTAATTCTCTATCTTCCTCCCTTACTATTTTTTTAACTCCCAAACAAGGAGAAGAAATACCCTCCATTTCCCTTCCATCTCCTCCCCTCCATTCTCCTTGCATCCCTTTCCTTCCGAACTTTCAAACAAAGCATTAGGAGTTTCATTTTAGAGGGAAAAGAAAGGGAAGGAAGGGTTTTCGTAGTCCCTTCTCTTGTTTGCAAGTTTTAAAAACAAGAGGGGAGGAAATCATGGATTTTTACAAATCCCCAAAACCCTCTTTTTTTCTAAAAAATAAAGTTCCTCCAATATAGGGGTTTTAAGAGGGAAAATAGGTTAATTACTTTTTTACCCTCATTCAAATAAAGCACTATCGTTATTTCTGATTTCTTTTTTCTTTTCTATCTATAGAATGCACACGAATCAAACTTCAGAAATAATTTTGATAAATTTTTTTTATGAAAATATAAAAATTACATAAATAATTTTTTAAAAAAATTTAAATTTAAATTGTCTTATCCTACGCTGCTTCCGGCCTCCCCGCCTTGCTCTCTGCCTTCTGCTACACCGAATTCACCGTCGAAGTCCCCGTCACTGGAGGTTCTTTTCTTTCCTACGTATCGAATTGGGTGATTTTGTTGCCTTTATTGCCGCCGGAAACAGTGGTGGAACCAGAAAAAAAATTTAGCCCGGGCCAAAAAATAAACATATTAAACTACTCCATTTAGTTCTTATTATAAAGCATCAACTAACAAGTATATTTGGTACTTTTTATAAGGCATTTGCTTGTTTCCGAATTGCATTAAATTTTTTTTCCCTATATGTATACCCACGATTATAAAGCTAGTGAGTGAAAGTAATAATGAATAAAAATTAATTATTACTCTTTTTTCGAGCAAAAAAAAAGATTAATAATTAATATAATATTAGAGTTTAGTGTAATTAATAGGGATAATAGTGAAAAATACTTAAATTTTAGGACAAATTTAATGACTTTAATTATTTTTATTGACTTGTGAGAATTGTTAGTTGGTTTCTTAAATAAGAATCAAATGGAGAATTTACTAAATAGTATCAAATAACCTTGAAAATACAAATAAATAATAAGCGATAATTATAAATCAAAACAATATATAAGATGATAGTGGCATTTTCGGTATCTCAAACAAGAATTTTATTTTCCTCTCATATCCCAATTGGTAATGAAACAAACATTATCTTTACAGGGAAGATAAAAAATTAGCTGGGACCATATTTGTGGCCAAATAAAATATCATATAATAAATACATTCATATACTAACCTATTTTATAAGATCAGCCGGTTGGCCCCAGCTGGCTATGAAGAAGTTCCGCCATTGGCCGGAAACCTTTTCTTAGAAGCTCTCGTCGGTGCTGCTGGATTGGGTCGATCTTGGACATCGTATTTTTCTTCTATGATCAAAGACGACCCTGATTTTCTCCGAATTCGAGTGGATTCTTTCAAAGAAGGGTTTAACATGTTAGATCCTTTGGCTGCTGTGGTGCTTTTAATTGCTAATGGTATTGCTGTCTCTGGAACAAGAAGGACTTCAATACTGAATTGGCTTCGTTCTATAGCTACCACATTTATAATTGGCTTCATAGTGGTTGTCGCATTTATTTATGCCAAGACTTCAAACTCAGTACCTTTTGTCCCATTTGGGGCAAAAGGAGTGTTTCAGTCTGCAGCAGTAGTGTTTTGGTCCAACACTGGTTTTGACATGGTGGTGGCAACCATGGCTGAAGAAACAAAAAAACCTTCAAGGCATATACCAGTGGGTTTGATTGGTTCAATGACTATGATTACTATGATATATTGTGTAATGGCTTTGGGACTCGTAATGATGCAGAACTACACTCAAATAGATAGGGATGCTCCCTATTCTGTTGCCTTTGTGAAAATTGGAATGAATTGGGCCAAGTATCTTGTGAGTATATCCTTTTTCGAGAGAGAAAATATTTTTTTAGGGGAAAAATATTTTTTTAGCGGAAAAATATTTTTTGAATATAAAAATTATATAAATAATTTTTTTAGAAACTGTGGCTTTTACTTTGATTGCGCGTATCACTTTCATTTCAACAAAATTAATTTTGAAGTGTTGAAGCGTTTTGTTTCCAAAAGTCTTTATAGTTTGGAGACACCAGAAAGTGGAGATAAGTTATTTAATTAAAAGTAAATTTTTTTTTTAATATTTTAATTGAAAGAGGAGATAAGTTATTAATTAAAAGTAATTTTTTTTAATATTTTAATTAAAAGTGGAGATAAGTTATTTAATTGAAAGTGTTGATAAGTTATTTAATTAAAAGTAAGTTTATTGTTTTGATATTTTAATTAAAAGTGAAGCTTCAGGTCAGAAAAACTTTTTAAAAGTGAAGCAACTCTCTAAACATATGGGAAATGACAATTTGGACCTCTTTAACAATATAATGACAGCTAAACTTACATTTTACCATCTTATATGTGAAACTTGAAATTTACTTGATCATGGTTTCAATGTTGCACTACTATTGGCAAATATGCATTTTGTGAAAGCCCTTAGAGTAAATATATTTACTCTAAGCTCCCAAATGCTTAAATCAAGGACTATGGAATATTTTTTAGTGACATGCAAGCCCAAATGAGAGGTGGAAATACACCATGAGGCCGTCCTCCTGCTTAACCGTACAAAGACACATATTTACCCAATGTTTGAATGTGAACCAAAAACTTAAGAGAATAAAATAATAGAAGGGAAAAGTCCTAAAAGTAGTAGATTTTTTTACCAGTTTTAAAAGTTTTTTTCCTAGTATTCCTATACCCCTTATTTCCCCCTCACTCTTCTCTCCCTCCAAACATAGCTGTTTGATCTTATTAATGGAAAAGGAATCTGTGTTAAGTTGCAGTTTGATTTGCCAGTAGAGTAGTAAAAAATTCCATCTGCTCAATACCTTCTTCCAACTCATCAATTTCTGAGCATCGATATTGAGAGTTTTAACATTCTTCAAATTGTAGCGAACCCTTCACAATCCTTTAAATTTAATGAGTAGTGAACAACAGACAATGTATTGTTTCTTGATAAGTTCATCAATGCCAGCCCCTTAATAGTTCCGGCTCCTTACAAAATATTGAATAAAGGAGAATCAATGTTCCAAAAATTAAATAGTAAACAAAAAACTTGGGGCGTTTTTAAATTATTGGGAGAATAAGGTAAACCATAAGGAGTGAATTAAATTTTGATTGAGAAGAATTGATAAATAAAATGGAATTAACACCCACTTCCATTGCCCATTAAGGTCTGGAGGTGGTATATACTTTTTTTTTTCACTAAATCAAAATCGAAAAGGAATTTGTTAATAACTTTCCTTTTTCTTTATTTGCTCAATAAAAATATAATCACTTGATTTAGTGCATTCAACTCATTAAGAAAAGATCTTACAGTATATGCCCATAATTAATAAGGGTAATGAGTAAGAGTAATAATTAATACTTCGTATAATATTAGAGTTTAGTGCAATTAATAGGGATAACATTGGAGTTACTTAAATTGTAGGATAACTTTATTGATTTTAACTATTTTTATTAGTTTGTGAGAATTATTAGTTGGTGCCTTATAATAAGGACCAGAGGGAGTACTAACCATATTTTTATGAATTTAGGAGTCCTTCAATGTCATTCATTACTGTTAATGGTCCCTATATGTCATTTCCCAAGGGAAAAAAAAAAAACAATAGAAAGAATAAGAGAATGGTACAGTACAAGCTGGTCAATGGATTTTTATTCTCCCCCCCCCCCCCCCTCCATGCATGTGTAGTTGTGTTCAATGTTTTGGGTCGAAGGATATTGATATTATCGTACTACAATATAATATATAGCGTGGTTGTTGATTCCATTAATTTAGTCGCCACTTGAAATTGGCAGGTACGATTCTTTTTATTAAAAAACCAATTTTAAACAAAATATATACGCGTCAATGGTGATCTGACAAAAACATATATATATGGCGAATAAAACAAAAACAAATGGGAGCACAAGATAAGTTTTAAAAATCAAAATGTGAAAAGATTGTCAAGGGAAAAGAAAAAGGCGGGCCCTAAAGAAAAGCACTTGTATGAAAATAAGAAAGAAATTGATCAATATTCAACAGCTCCAATGAATATAGTAGATGTATAATTTGCAACAAGCACATTAAACTATTTCATAGATGATGGAATGATAAAGGTGTTGGAGGTAATTCCAATCATGGAGGCAACTCTTCTTCTGATTGGCTAAGTCATATCCTGTCTTAATCACAAATGACACAAAAGCTTCCATTTACCCCTCACATAACAAGTATTGTGATCAAGTTTGAAAGGATGTGATTTATATCCTATAAAAATATTGTTATAATTAAATAATAAAAATTATATATTAAGTAAATTCAATTTATTAAAATTGAACATGAACAGTTTAAAATTGTAAACAATTAAAAATATAAGAAATATTTTAATAAAAGTATATTGTTATGAACCGTGAAGACCAATTTTAATTATTCACTTATTTTTTATTACTAAACAATTAATATTACAATAATATCGCATTAAATTTAATTATTAAAAATTTTGAAAATATGAATTTTAATTGTTCATTTGATTTAGTAGTGTAAGATTACTAATTATTGTATTAAACTAAATATACTACTTATTACACTAAAATTTAAAAAGAAAAACAAGGAATTCCCCCCAAAATTTGTACTCCTCCTATCCTTTTTTGGAAGGAACGATATCTTTCTCAGAGGGTATAAGGACCTTGTTATCTAAAATTTTAAACTAGTTTTTCTATTTTTGCCCCATTAAAAATATGTTACTTATTATCTCTAGTGTGCTCTTTTTATAAATAAGGGTATAATTAAATATGTTTGTGTTACACATTTATTATTTTTAACTAATATTTTGATAATTTCTCTTTATAAAAAGACAAGACGGAGTATCATTTAACGCGCCATGTGATTCGTGGAAGATTTTCCTTTATAATGTACTCTCTTTAAAATGCATCATATTAACATTGGCATCATCATACACTTTAAAACCAAATTATTAAGTAAAATATATTTTCATGTTATTATATTTTAAAACAAAATATTTTTTATGGTAAGAAAAATGGATACTTTTTAAAATTAAATATAATTATAGGAAATAAATAAATAAATTATACATTATATCTAAAATCATTAATAAAAAGTGAAAGGGTTAAAATATAATATAATATGTGGAGAAATTGATTTCATAAAACAATAACTTTTAATGTAAAAAATAATAAATAGATTATTTCTTGATTTTTTAAAATTAAATATAATAAAAATATATAAATAAATAACCGACAAAGTCGGTAAAAAAGTAATTATTCTCAAACACATTATCGAGCACCTTCCGCGGAGGCGGAGGTAACAGAGGTTTGGATTGTTGCCTTGTCTACTGTTGATACTTTTGGTCTTTGGGGGGATAACTATTCTCATTGACAATTTAGGAGCAAGACAAGTGGCGTTGGAGCGTCTCATGTGCCTCTCTATAAAGTTTTTGTAATGCATCAACCTATCAAATAATTTTTTAACCTTCTTAGAAAATAATTTTTTGTTGTGGGCCCTTTGACATGAATTCAAATTGGTTCTCATAAATATAAATCTCCAACCTCAAGCTGTGTTCAATCATATTTTCCCACAACTTCATTATATGAATTATAAGTTTAATTCCTATGTAATTTGTACTTCTGGATATCCCTTTATTTTTATAAATAGGAATCAAAGTCCTTTTTCTCTAATCATCAGACAATTTTTTGTATTGTAAAATCTCATGAAATAACTTAATAACCACAAACACACCTTTTTCACCCAAGTATTTCCAAATTTCAATAGTAATACCATCAACTCCAACAATCTTACCATTTTTTAATTTGTCTAGAGTTTTTTTTTTTTTTTAACCTCGTTAACTCAAAATCTACATTCAGAGAAGTTGAGCTCACCTTTATTTTATTTTTTAAAAAGTAACTAAATCCAAAAATTGAAAGGTGTGCTTAGAGAAATTGACCCCAACCCCTTCCTAAAATTTTTATATAAAAAGAAAAAGAAAAATTAAGCTCACCTTTATTATTATTATTATTTTTTTAAAAGTAACTTAATCCAAAAATAGAGAGTCAAAAGGTCGTGGGGCAGTGGCATCGTGATGCTTTCGGCTTTGCTGTTTTCTTTTGAGGTCGGAGGAGTCAAAAGCTAAAAGCAAAAGTTGTTTCTTTTGGAACGAGTTTCCATACCTATCCTAAAATAGATAGGGAGAGCTTTTTCAAATCTGACTGTCCAGAATTTTTTTTTAACTGTTATTTTTTAAATGAAACAATTATTTTTAAAAAATATATTAGTTGAAAAATTATCTTTAGTTTTTATTCTCTACCCATTAAAATAATCATTTTTTAAAAATAAAAAGTAAAAGAAAAATCTGGACCGTCCAAATAGGAAGAACTCTCCCTACCTATCTTTGGGATAAATAGAGAAACTGATTCCTCGTACCAATCTCCAAAAACTAAAAGAAAGAATCAAAGGATGATACGGTGTCAGGGCAAAAAGGGGGAAAAAAACAAAGAATGACACAGTGGATCATGGATATTTTTCACTGTTTTGCGTGTGTAAACTGCTTTGTCAATTGTTCCCACTCTGATTTGTCAAAAGTGAATTCACCAAATTTCAAGGAAATATTGAGCAAAAAAAAAAATTTGAGCAAAAAAAAAAAACTTTCAAGGAAATTGCGCAATACTCAATAATTCGTATTTTTATGCTTTAAATTTGTATGAGGTTTGATTTTAATCACCTAATATTGTTAAATGTACTTTTTGTGTGTGAAGTTTCTGTAAATCCGAATCACGTTTAAAGACACCTTTTAAAAGTTATTCGCTGATTTGAAACGACACACCCCCAGAATAAAACGGATCTCTCCTGCAAATACACAAATACAGGGTGAACATAATAGCAAACTATAAAGTAACTATAAGTCAAAGAGCTATTATAGGCCTCTCATACACACAAAAGTTAGGCAAAAATCGTGTCAATAATCACGATTAAACCAGCAATTAAAAGTATTTTATTAATCAGTTTCAGAATTTGGAGATAATGGCTATGTTTTTTGCTATGCCTTTTACTATGTTTTGCCTTTTATCAAACAACGCATTTTGCTATGTTTTTGAACACTCGTGAACTTTTGGATTTCCAAACAAAATAGGGTGTTTGGTCCACCTTGAGTAAAATTTTATGAGAATTTTTAATTATAAAACGAAAAAGAAACTAGCAAAGGTTGTAAGGCTTCTTAGGCGAAAGGCATGTAATTGCGAAAACAGCCTTGACTAAATTAAGATAGGTTTGCATTAAGAAAATTTAAATTTTATCAAACTCCAAATTAGAAAACGCGCTCTGTGATCTTTGTGAAATGTGATCATGTGATTAAAAAAATACAAATAGCATTAATCAAATTAAGAATGAAGTAGAAAAACATGTCGATTTTCTCAAACTTCATGACAAATCAGAGGTGGGAATAAAAAATGAAAGTGGAGAGGCATCTTTTAAGTTAGTTTATTTTATAATAAGATTTAATTAATATGGAATTCTTTAGTCATGACTCATGACTAAATTTTAATTGATATGAGAACGCGCTTGCAGGTAGCATTATGAAAGAGAAGTTATTTGAGGAATCAATTATTCACACAAAATTCTTCATATCTTAGTTATACTGCAATCAATATCCATGTCTTCCTTGGCCTCTTCATCATCCTCTGAACCCATAGTGACTTTCGAATACGATGTCTTGTTGGTTTCTCTAATGGTTTTGACGAAGATCGTCCAAGAACCTTTCTTGAGAATCGCTTAAGGAAGCTGGATTGAAAACTTTGGTTGCTGACATGGTCAATGATGATTCCACATGGAAGATGATAGAAAGCTGTAGAATTGTGATGGTGCTAATCACACCAGAGTTGTTCAAGAACCAAACTGAGAGACTGGTGAATATATTGTCGCTTCCCAAAACAGTGTTGCCTTTCTTCTATGGAGTGAACCAGAATCATGTGCGTATGCGGTTGGCAAGTTGGCATTTGCGAAGATATGATGAGCGTATTATGGATTGGGATTGGAAACGAAGAAGCGACGCTCTGTGGGCCTTGCTGCTTGGCTTCGCACCGTCAGATGATTTTGGGTAACAACTAATCCTTTTTGGCTCTTTCACTTTATATGATTTTTAATTACCTGCCTGCTACAATTCATGAAATTCATAACTTCATGCTTCAACAAAAAAAAAAAAAGTAGTCGAAAGAGTTTCATCAAGAGAAAAATGACAAACACCACCACTACATAATGCACTATAATTGCAGCAATATCGTAATTTAATTTTCTCTCTTTCTCTTTTTCTTTTATATCTCTTGATGCCAGTTCGCATTGGAAAAGATTTAATGAGCCGATGATCAATCGGGAATGGCAACGAAGAAGCGAAGCTGTGTGGGCCTTGATGTTTGGCTTCACACTGTCAGATGATTTTGGGTAACAACTAATCCTTTCTGGCTCTTTCACTTTATATGATATTTAATTACCTGCCTGCTACAATTCATGAAATTCATAACTTCAACCAAAAAAATGACAACCATAACCACCAAATAAATGCACTATAATTGCAGCAGTATCGTAATTTAATTTTGTCTCTTTCTCTTTTTCTTTTATAACTCTTGATACGGGTTAGATTACACAAATAAGCAATGTTTGGTTTGAGGGAGGGTATGGGAGGAGATGGAGAAGAGAGAAAGGGAGAAGGTAAACCTTATGTTGGACCTGTTTAGTTCAAGAGGGGAGGTGAAGTTGATAATAACTAATTTATCATTCTATCTCTTACATCAGAAAATTAATTTGGAAGTCCTTATAGTTTTATTTGATTTTGAAGCAGGTCCTTGACTTTTTTCTTTTTATTAAGTACGTTAGTCCCTCCAGTTGAATAAGTACTAACACCGTTAAAAATTTTGTTAGTCTCTATTACACACCTATCGGCCTCGCTTTCGGATAGCGGTAGTGTGATCTTTTACTTTTATCCAATTCTAAATTATTTTCCTCGGGATAATTTACGTCACACATCGAGTTTAAGCAGCAGAGCACGCATTAATTTAGACAATAATATACTGATAAAAATACGGAAAAATAGATTCTTCCCGATGGAAACAAAACATACAAATATCCCGATAATGGTGCCCAGAAAGGCCAAAATAATAATCTACAGATCATCCAAGTAGTCAAAATAAATATCCAAAAGAGAGTCACCAACATACACTACTACACTAGCCCGACTCAGAGCCTTACTCTCTGTCTCTTTGCTCTACTCGGATGAACCGCCATATGGCTTAAAAGGGCTGGGATTCAAAATTTAAATCTCGGAGTAACCATTAATCTCATATAAAATGTATAAATAATGCATGTAAAAACAGATACCACATAACATTCAGGTATCAAGGAACACAACCAATTCGAACTAGCAGTCCTAATAGCACACAACACAGACTGCAATGGTCCTAATAGCACACAAAGACGAGTCACAGGACATGGCACACAACATAGCCCTTAATGCACACAAGCATGTTCTAGTTCCAGAGCGCTTGGAAATAAATGATAACTAAATGTGTGTAACATAACATGATAAAACATAAATACATAAGTCACACAGAGTATATGAGTATTAAGGTTACTACCTAGCAGTCGACTACAGATAAAAATAACTTCCCCAGTGCAAAATATCACAATTATCCCTAAAATAATAAAATATAAATATAATTAATTCCACCTCAATGAATATTTTCTTTGGTAAATTAAAATAAACCCAATTAATGTGTCCATACTCACTAAATTCTTTTTCTTATTAAAGAATTTAATTTGGGCCTATATACTCTTAATTTTCGTCCTGAGTCTGAAATTTTCTAAAATGAAGGCTCAACTTCAAAATTCATAATTAAATCTAGAAAACTCCTTTTGGGTTGATTCCAAATCCCAAATGACCCTTAATATTTCTATTTTCAAAAACAAATACTCATTTGGATCAGACCAAATCTAAAATTCATCGATAGCCCAAAATACCCTTGCTGTCCGAAATAATTACCAGTGTTCAGGGGCTATTTTGAAACATTTATTTCTCTTAGCACAAAATTCATAAAACCATGAATTATATACCAAATTAATCCTTGAGATGTCTACTTTCTCCCATGTAAAATTTCATAATTTTTAAAGTCCATTTACTAGGTCAAATATCATGAAGAAGGTGACTGATTCCACAGAAATTTCCAGAAACAGTACTCCAACGTTTTTCACACTTCCATTTGTGTTTCCAAAATTATGATCCAAGTTCAACCCCATACAAAATCTCATTTTAAACACTTTAGAACCCTCAAAAATGCCAAAATCAACTCAGATCCTCATGTATATTCAGCTGGACGAAAATCACATTTTAAACACAAATACTCAAGTTTTCATTTATTTTAACATCATAATCTTGTCCATAATCATTTCTAATTTGTTGTTTGAACCCTTAATCATATTCTAACCCCATTTAAGAATTTGGGCAGCAACTCCCGATACATTTAGGGTTTCCAACATTTCAAGAATACAAGAAAATACCACCCCAAATCAATTCACCAACACAAATCCATTCTAAGGAGGTTCAAGAATCTCTAACCTTAGCTTGACCTTTGAGGTTCTTGAAATTTCTTCTTCCTTGTTTACCAAAATTTTCGACCTCCCCTTCATGAACACCATAAGAAGACAGATTTTGGGTCAAGAAGAATTGCAAAAAGGAGCTTAGAAGAGATGGAAGAGATTACATGAGAATTGGATTCTTGAGTTCTTCCTTCTCCTTCTCTCCTATAAATTTTCCACTCTTCCTCTTTTCCCTTTTTCCTGCGTGCTGGCCGAAATGTGGGAAGATGAATTAGTTTAATGTCAATTAAAGGGTCCAATTCAGCTGATTTAATGAAGGGAAAACTTGACCTCCAACTAGTCCAATATCTACCAATCTGTCATCATGTTAAAATCCAACCACTTAGTTAACATGTGTTTGGCCTTTTTTTTTCCTCTTAGTTTGGGCAAAAACTTTAAACCTCTCTTAGGATGATTTTTGCCCACTTTGTTAACTTGTAATCCATGCTCATGTACCCATAAATTCTAAATAATTATGGGACATACGGCACAATTTTGTGGAAATTGAAATTTTAACCTTACTTCAATTTTCTCTTAATTCCTAATAATACTCATGCAACTTCTTCTCATCCCTTTTTGGCCAAATTTATTACACATAAACAAGTAATTCCACAACCACATCTTATTATGATTATTTCACGCAATAACCTACATTCTTAAGCACATAACTTCATAAAAATTCATATATGCAAATAACTTCACATTAATGCACATGAAAAATGAGGATGTTACACTCCCCTATTAGATGAAGATTTTCTTGAAATAATAGCTCTGTTTTCCGTTTTTTCCCACGCTCTCCACAACCTGTCCATATGGGTGTTCAAGATTTTCCTGTCTCAATCATCCCGTCTTGATCTCGGGTAAATTACGACGGAAAAATTTGGGACTGGGAAAATTTATATTCAGGATTAGTATCGAGAATGATACTTCTTGATCCTGTCCTGTCCCGAATATATATATTTTTAAAAATTCCTAATATCTAAAATTATCCGGAAGACACGCACACACACATTGGAATTTCGATGAATATGTACTTTTAATTTGCTTTAAATGTTTGTATTAGACTAATTGGTACAATATGATATTTATATCTTAGCTATTCTAAAGGAAATACATGAAATTGGGCCAAAGTCATTAGAGGAAAAAAAGCTAAAATTTTGGGGAAATCTAAAAATAGTTTCAGTACCACCTCGCTAGCTCTTGTTTTCGAATTCAGTTTGTGGTGGGGGTGGGTGTGGTGGAATTATAGTTATAATTATCATATATATTATGATTATTATATTCATAATTATTATATGTCATAAGTTAAATTATTAAATTATTATAATTATACTGTTTATAATTCTTAGGTATAGATTTTAAGTATAATTATAAAATATAAAATTAGAATAATTACCGGATTGGATATATATTATTGTATATTATATATTAGCTATCAACAGTAAAGTTGATATAACATTAAAATCCTTCCCATCCCCTCCCCTACATTAAAAATCCCATGAACAAGGGAATGGTTGAAACTTGAAACCCAACGGGGGAGCAGGAGGTGGGATTGAAATTCCAAGCGTACGTGTGAAATTTTTCTGACCAAAATACCCTCTCCCTTTTCAGTCTCCATATGGAAATTCAAGCCGTGACTTCTCCCTCCTCCATCGGTGTTTGTTGCTACCTTAACCTCCATCTCCTCTAAATCAGCCATTCTATTCTCACTCCTCCATCTCCGGCCACTACCTTCTCCTCCATCTCCATTTAGTGATACATAATTCCGTTACTAATAAAGAAAAAATCCATCGAAACTATTTAGTAATGAATTTTGCAATTGATTTGCAATAAATTATGCAACAACAAAAAAACTCATTTTTATAGAAACTGTTTATATGCTTGTAGGGGTTCTAAGTTCTATCAAAAGATATGAGCGAAACTGTTTCTTAGCGAGAATGAGTTTTGGTAAATCAAATTATATAGAAATTGGACATTTCTTATATATGTGAATTTTTATTTTAATATATCTGTTTTCGTAACATGTTCCTCCATTAATTTTAATCTAATTCTAACTTGAACCCAGTGACCAAGAAGCCGTCAATGATTTCATTGAAAAATCCATATTACAAGTAGGGGTACAACTTCGTGTGAAAAACTGCTTTGCCATTTGAGCAGGAAATCTCATCGTCCAGGAAATACAATTATAATCGGAATTTTCGGGGTTAGAGGTATTGGTAAAACTACTATCGTTAGAACTCTTTATGATAAAATTGGTGGCCATTTTGATTGCAGAAGTTTTCTTGCTAATATCAAGGATGTATGGAAGAATAATAATGGTCAATTTCTTTTACAAAATCAACTTCTTTCTGATATTCAAATGAATTGTACGAAGGAAGGACCTTATAGAAGAGCCTTAATTGTACTCGATGATGTAGATCAAGAAGGCCAACTCACTGAACTGTGTGGAAATAGAGAGCAGTTTGGTAAAGGGAGTTTGATTTTCGTAACAACAACAAATAAGTATTTAATCAATGAAAGAAAGCAGGAATCAAGGTCTTCATGGATGAAGAAGGGATTGCAGGGGGAGAACAATTTCAGCTTCATTACTACAGGCAATTGAATGTTCTAAAATTTCAATCATCATATTCTCACAAAATTATGCAGGCTCTAGTTGGTGCTTGCAAGAATTAGAGAAAATCATGGAGTGTTACAGAATAACTTATCAAGAGGTTTTCCCTATATTCTATGATGTGCAACCATCTGAGGTTCGTAAACAACAAAATGCCTTTGGAAAAGCATGGGAAAAGCTTATAATGACATTCCCAATCAGCAAGGATTATATTACATTAAGCTTTTTCGTTTTGAGATTTTCTTAATGAATATGGTAGAAAAAGGGGTAGCATGAAATAGGTGGAAATATATCCTAGCATTTAGACTAAAATTGACTATCTAGAATACATTAAATTAAAAAGTTATCTTGATATGTTTCATAAACAAAATGTCTTAGTATCCTATACACGTGTAGCACGAGATTACTAAAGAATATATAGTTGAAAAACAAATAGATATGAATAAAATGTATATAACTAAGCCACCAAAAACAAGTTTAGGTGATAAGAATGATGCAAGGTGAGTTTTCAATTAACAAAGCTATCTGAAGGTAGTTCAGATAATAAAAACAAGGTAATTAAGGTGTAAGCAAACATTTAGGATCCCTCAAAAAACCCCAGTGTAACAAAGAATCGTATTTAAACAAACAAAGCATATGACAGCCAAAAGTAAACCAAGGTAGCTTATTATGTTAACACTAGTTGAGGGCTTATTAAATGCATAAAATTGTGGTAGTTGATAAAAAGTTATGTTTTCCTGTATATATAATCAATGGGTGTTGATAACATTCGTTTGAAATAAATGGAAAAAACTATAACTTTTGTTTAATTAATATAATGCATTTAACGTTGTTGATTTTCTCATATATAAAATGTGTCTATATCTTATTTACACTGAAAATTAAAAAGTTTTGTATAGATGCATAGATAAGTGAAAGTAAATTCCATGTATGCATAGGGATCTCTGGTATATAGCCAACCATATAATGTACCATGTGCATTTCACGTGCTCAGTTTTCTATAGCTAGGTCATAGTTGCTGAGCTGATACTCTCGTTACCTTGAAAGATAGAATATATGATGTTCTAATCCATGATACTCACCAAATAGGGAAAGAAAGATGAAACTAGCAGCAATGGTCCCTATTCTACCATGATATTAAATTACTTGTTCTGGCTAATTCCACACTTTTATTCTGTCATTGTGTTGCTTTTATGGTTGTCTTAATAGAATTCTAGTTAACTAATTTCTTGTTGTCTCCAGAACTGAGGTTGAGTTACTTGACGATATTGTTAAAACAATCACAATGAGGCTAGACAACGACAAATATATGTTTGTTGCTCACCATCCAGTGGGTTTGGAGTCTCGTGTGCATGATATCATTCAATTGCTAAGTAGTGAATCAAATGAGATCATCATAATAGGCATTTGGGGGATGGGAGGGATGGGTAAAACAACAATGGCTAAAGCTATTTACAATGAAATGGGCCAAAGTTTTGTGGGAAAGAGTTTTCTTGCAAATATTAGGGAAGTATGGAAGCAAGAAAACAATCAAGTATATTTGCAAGAACTACTTCTTTCTAGCATATTATTAGAAAAAGAAGGATCAAGCTACCAAATGCAGGAATGAGAAAATCTCTAATCAAGGAAATTCTCTGTCAAAAAAGAGTATTTCTTGTATTAGATGATGTGAGTAATGAAGACCAACTCAAAGTTTTGTGTGGAAGTCGTGAATGGTTTGGCCAAGGTAGCAGAATAATTATCACTACTCGAGATAAACGTCTACTCCAGATCCTTCAAGTGGATGAAATATTTACTGTGAGAGGAATGGATGATAATGAATCCATTGAGCTTTTCAGTTGGCATGCATTTAAGCAAGCGCTTCCTTTAAAAACTTCATTGAACTTTCAAGAAGGGTAGTATCATACAGTAGAGGGCTACCACTAGCTCTTGAAATTCTTGGCTCATATTTGTTTGATAGGGAAATCCCTTATTGGGAAAGTGTTTTGAATAGGTTGAAACAAATTCCAAATGGTAAAATCTATGAAATTCTAAAAATAAGCAAGTTGTGAAATTTAGAAACAAAAATATACTTGATATGCATGACTTACTCCGTGATATGGGAAAAGAAATCATTCGAGAGCAATCACCAGAGGAGCCAGAGAAGCATACAAGATTATGGATTAATGATGACGTGTTGAATGTATTAGAAAACAACCTTGTAAGAATTCTTTTGATTAACTTTATTGCACAATTCTCTCATTTACTAACTTTTCTTGAATTTAAATCTTAATACTTGTTTCTTCATTATGCATTATGCACTCCTTGAATTACTGATTGTTTGTTATATTTTTTTCCTCCTCTTTTCCTATTTCACAGGGAACAATAGCTATCAAAGGATTGTCTTTAAACATGCCAAGCAACAATTCAGTAACCTTGAGTACCAATGCATTTAAGAAGATAAAGAGGCTTCGATTACTCAACTTTAATCATGTACAACTTAATGGAGACTATGCTTATCTATCAAAAGAATTGAGATGGCTTTGTTGGCATGGATTTCTCTTAGAAAACTTGCCAACAAACTTCAATCTAGAAAAGACAATTGTCATTGACTTAAAGTGGAGCAATCTCACAAAAGTATGGGAGAAAAGCCAGGTATTTGCAAACTTTTGGAAATAAATATTAGTAACAGGATTTGTGTTATTTTTTCAGTTATTTTATTGTTTTATTTATTATGATGTTTATTCTGAGTTTATCTCTTTGTATAGGTTTTGGAATCATTGAAGATTCTGAATTTGAGTCATTCTCATTACCTAATAGAAACACTTGACTTTTCAAAAGTACCATATCTTGAGAAGTTGATACTTAAAGATTGTCCACGTTTGTCTATGATTCACCCTTCGATTGGAAAGCTTGGACATCTTATTTTGTTAAATTTAAAAAATTGCAATGGCCTGGAGCATCTCCCAAGAAGTATATATGACTTGAAATCTTTGAGAACACTTAATCTTTTTGGTTGTTCCAAGATTGAAAGGTTGGATGAAGACATTGAGAAAATGGAATCTTTAACCACTTTGGTGGCAAGTCAAACTGCTATAACACAAGTACCCATCTCATTAGTGAGAATGAAGAACATTAAATATGTTTCTTTATGTGGTCATGAAGGATTGTCACGTGATGTATTTCCATCTCTTCTTTTGTCATTGATGCCCCTAACAAATCATTCAAAGTCCTTGTTTCAACAATTTGGAATCATGCCATCGATAATCAAGGGTCTTTCACATCCTTTGTTTACCAAAAGTTGTGAAATGTTCAGAGAAATATCAAGAACATCTCAATCTTCATGTAGAAAGACTCCAATACTGACTGATTTTCATGAGGAAGTTCATAAGGAATGGTCAGAAACATTCATGAGTTCTATTATTATTCCCGTAGGCAAGTGCAACGAAGCTTTTGATACACTTTTGAAGAGTACTTCACAGGTTATTCTCTTTATCTCTCTACTACAACAAATGCATAATAGTTTGTTTGGTTTCTGGAAGAATTCCTTGGTCATACATATTTAACTTACCCTATGTTTGGATTGAGAAATAAATTAGGTGGAAAGAATACGAAGAGGGAATATTCCAAAAATGATTAAAAAACCATTTTTGGAAGTTGTCCCTCATAATATTCCCTCCATCTATTTTTCTCTTAATTTTCTCTTTATCCAAGCATAACGTAATGCTTAGTTCATGCTTTTATTAATTGTGCATACGTGTGGAGCAGCGTGTAGTTATAACAATGTAAGTGACTAAGTGCATGTATAAATGCTTAATAATGTATATTAATTATGCTTTAAAGTTTTTAAAATCGTTTAGAAAGTGCCGATTATACTTAAAATAGTGCCATATGTGCAATATGTAAACAACACAAGGATACATGGAATTTTGAATATCTTATGCAAGCTTCGTAAGGCTTTAAATCATACTACACTACATATTCAAATAGTGGCTTGTAATGTATTTGGCTTCATCTGAAAATGTTTTCCTCCTATTAATTTGGAAATAAATCTACCCTAATCATTTAATTTACAAATCTCACTCTCAATCATTTTGAGTTAATTAATTAAGGCATTCAAGAACATTTTAATTAGCTTTTAAAATATACATATTTAAGAGTGAGTACTAATAACATTTGGATTCAGATGTCCAACTATGGAAATATTTGTCTTTATGGTTAATTAGGTTCTTCTTTGTTGTGTATATAATTTAGGGATGCAGGGTAAGAGGGTTTGGACTTAATTCTCTTCCTGGAGACAATTATCCTCTTTGGAAAAATTTCAAAGGAGAAGGATCTTCAATATCTTTTGAAGTTCCTCAAATTATGGGCAAAAGTTTGAAAGGATTGATTGTGTGCATAATCTATTTGTCTTCGAAGACAATATGACATCTGTATATCCTGTTGGTGTCTTGGTATCGAACCATACAAAGGCTACCATTAAATTCTACCAGAAAGATGCAACAACTGCTTCAAATGATGAAAATAAGTGGCAAGACATGATTTCTAATTTGGAGCCTGTAACAGAGTGGACTTATAGTCACTTTTGCATGTGAATTGAGAGTGAAAAGTACACTTATTTATTTGGTATATGATGAAGATGTTAGCAACAAAATCATGTACTGAATGGGTCCAAGAGCATATTTGTATGGATAATGTTATTCAAGTAGTCTCGAGTGAAAACAACCACTACTACAGTGCATGTTCAAATCTATATTTGTCAATTGATTTTGCTTTTTAATCAATATTTTTTATTTATGTGTGTGAGAGAGACTTACAATGTCAAAGATTTCTGTGTGCGTGAGAAAGAAGACAGTCTTCAATGTTTATGTCTTAGACGTACGAGCTATTATCTTTGTTTCTTTATAATAAAAAAAGAGGTGTAACATCCCAATTTTCAAGCGGATTTTTTTCAATCGAGTAGAGCAATGGAGCGAAAGAGTAGCGATTTACATTCAAACGGTAACCATAGTGTAACATAGTATTGATAATACGGTTATCCCTCTGTTTCAAAAGAAAGTACAAAAGAAACAGAAAGATTCTTCGGCTCGTGGTCTATTCCTGCTTTGCTGCCCCGATCTCCGATCCGTGGTCCTCCGGACCTGAAGCTATAGGCGAGATTCAATTTACCACATTGAATCTCGGGTAACGATTAACCTCATACCCAAACAATACGGTATACAGACAACGAGATATTCTAGACAATACGGCGGTATAGATTCATACAAGACATCGTATGATCAATATGACGACGAACATAAGCACGAGCAATATGCAAAGCCTCATAAGGTAAACAATAACAACAACGGCCTGCACTATTCACCGGTGCCACGATACCACTCGTGTCCTCGCCGCTAGGAAAACATAACGGCATTATTATGACTATAACCCGTATAAAATTGTCTCGTATAACGGTCTACGAACGTATCTATCACATATATGCATTTAAGCAGCACAAGATTAGTGTTACGAGACGCATCCGTACCTTCGTTGACCGCGTTAGGTACTTCGGCGGAAACGTACTTTTTTACGGAAAACGTGAAATGTCCTACGGCACGTCGGGCGCGTAACGGCGCAGATCGAGTTTCGATATCCTATAAGAGTAAATCACTTTCATTAGTGATTTGGCATCATAACTGGCATTTTAGGTAAAAATTACCATTTTGCCCCTATACCCCTAATTGGCGGAATTTCGCCAGCACTTCGTTACTTTAGCTCCGATTTTCCAAAATTTTGCCAGAACTTCGACCCAATGATAATTTTTGAAATTCTAGACTAATATAGCCCTATCATATGATATCCAATCATGCTTGAAAAATTAAAGGCTATACTAGCAGTACTACTCTAACTATTGAAAGAACTACGAAAGCTTAAAGCTCGGTACCGAAAAACTTACCCAGAGCTTCGCTACAGATTTTCCCAGAGCTCCTCTCTCTTCTTTCTCTCTCTAGATTCGGCCTTGCTCTCCAAAATGTGAGAAAAACCAAAGGGAGGGGGTATTTATAGAAAAGGAGGTAGGATTTCGTCGTCGGATCAACTTTGTGAGAATCGATCCGGACCGTCCAAGACAACTTTTTCAAAAGTCATTTTTCCTTCTCTTCTCTTATTGGCCGACCTCCTTGGCACAAGAATCAAGGGAAATGGCCAATGGGAGGAGGCCAAGTGTCTCCTTCCAGAAGCTTTCCAGATGAATTTTCCCGATCGGTACCCGATTCGCGTAATTTCGGAGAAATCTCAAAATTCTGGATTATACAATTCCAAGACAATTCCTTCCTCATTAGAAATGTCTATTTTAACTAACTTTTTAATATTGTCTAGGCCTTCTCCGGCCTGACGAAAGTTTTACGAAAAAACGTGTAGGTTTCAGAACGAAATTCCGGAAGCTACCGCCTATGGACAAGAATGCACTGATTCCAAATATGTCCAGGAAAACTCTCAACTCTTCCCCAGATGTCGCATCATGACTTTTAAATTCTTAATTTTCAACTTGGCTATCCGGCTTTTCTCAGAATTTCCCTATTTCGTCTTATTAGGAAAATGCTCTACCTAGGCCTCGAATTAACTTAGGAAAAGTCTAACGGAAGATAAAAATCCACTGATCAATATTTTACCTTGACTTTGGAATTCTCATTCCTAGTTCTCTAGATAGGATCCGTTTCCTATTTATCCCATTACTATTCACTATATTTAATTATATTATATAATATTACAACTTTTATACAAATATCCATTTGATCTTATCTTCATTTTTTTTTTTTCTTGGGCAATTTCGGCTTGCCCTTTTTATTATTTAATAAATATTTATTTTTTATTTAATTAATTATTTACTTATTTACTTATTTAAATTTTCTCAAAAATTTCACAAAAATCCCTAATTGGCCCATTCTTGTATTTAGGCTTAAAAATACCTAAACTCATCCATTTTTCTCAAAAATTTCAATTAATTAGAAAATATATTTTTACTAATTTTAAGCCAAAAACCACTAATTTTAGGGTTTTATATAATTATTCATGAATTTCCTTTGCTTATGCTTAAGTAATTAGCCAATAAATACCTAATTACTTCCTTATCAATAGTTGATAATTTTCTTAATTAGAATACCTCATTACCTCATAACTTTTACACCGACATTTCTGTTTCCATGTCTTCGCATTATTTTAGGATTTACAAGGGTATTTTAGTCATTTCAATACTTTTTGAGCATTCTTACCCCCCTTAAACAAAATTTCGCCCTCGAAATTTAATCTATCCTAACTAAACTTCGGGCCATGAAATCTGGGTACTTCTCTTCCATGTCTTTCTCGGTTTCCCAAGTCGCTTCTTCGGGTGATAAACCCTTCCAGACCACCTTCACTATCAGAATAGTCTTATTTCGAAACCGTTTTTCTTTGTAATCGATGATCTGCTCTGGCTCAACTATGAAGGTATTATCATGCCGTACTTCAACGTCCTCGTACTCGATGACATGATCACGGTCTGGTTGGTATTTCTTCAATTGCGACACGTGAAAACGTCGTGGAGATTACTCGATTCGGGGTAAAGCTATCGATAAGCTACTTCTCCGCGTTTCGCCAAAATTTCAAAGGGTCCCACGCACCGTGGACTCGAGTTTCTTCCTCTTGAGCGTTCCGCCGACACCGATTCTGGAGATAACTTTAGAAATACATGGTCGCCGACATAAAACGTCAGAGGTCTCCTCCTTTTGTCCGCATAGCTCTTTGTCTACTATGTGCTTGCTAGGAGTCTCTTCTTGATCAACGCGATCGCTCGGAGGTCTGCTCAAGCATATCCGGCCCAAGTAATCTTTTCGGACGAATCTCATCGGCATAATGGTGATTGACACTCCGCCCATACAATGCCTCGAACGGGCCATTTGTATACTAGCATGATAAGCTGTTGTTATATGCAAACTCGGCTAGCGAAAGATGTCGATCCCAACTTCCTTTGAAATCTAGGGCACATGCTCGCAAAGATATCCTCTAGCGTACGTATGGTTCTCTTAGATTGACCGTCGGTTTGAGGGTGATAAGCCGAACCGAACCTCGCCTTAGTCCCCATACCTTCATGTAACGCTTGCCGAAATGGGATTTGAATCGCGTATCCCGATCGAGACAATGCTCTTAGGGACACCATGTAATCTCACTATCTCTTTGATATAAATCTCGCCAATCGTTAGGAGAATAGTGGATACTGATGGGAATAAAGTGTGATGATTTGGTTGATCAGTCAACGATTACCCAGATTGTATCGTGATTCCGATTTTGGGCAGACCTACCACAAAATCCATGGTTATGTTCTCCCATTTCCATTCCTGCAGACTCTAGACCTTGAAGAAGACCGGGGGTCGACGGTGTTCAATCTTCACTTTACGACGAGGTCAAGCATTTGGCCACGTAGTCGGCTACATCTTTCTTCAACCCGGGCCACCAAAGTTCATACTTCATACTCTGGTACATCTTGACCATGCCTAGATGCAGAGTATATTTACTCTTATGAGCCTCATCCAGTATCTTCCGCCTCAATTCATCAACTGGCAGTACGTAGATTCGATTCTTGTATCTGATCAAACCACTAGGTGATAGGTCATGGTCTTGGGTCTCACCTCGAGAGATCTTCTCACGAATCTCGATAGCCCAATCATCTTGCTTCTGAGCTTCGTCAACTTCGTCTCTCAGATCATACTCCCCTTGACTAACAAGAAGAGTTGCAAGATAGGCATCAACTGGTGCGTGAAGACCCATGCAGATTTGATTGGATAGATTCAGATCTCTGATATCTTCCAGTAATTTCTGCTCTTGTATCATCATGAATGCCACCCGCACCGTCTTTCTACTAAGAGCATCAGCAACGACATTTGCTTTACCCGGGTGATACTTGATCTCCAGGTTGTAGTCTTTGATCAGCTCCATCCAGCGACGCTGTCTCATGTTGAGTTCTCTTTGATCGAACAGATATTTCAGGCTCTTGTGGTCGCAGTACAATTCTACGGTTACACCGTACAGGTAATGCCTCCATATCTTCAAAGCAAACACGATTGCCGCCAGCTCTAGATCGTGTGTAGGATAGTTTAACTCGTGAGGCTTCAGCTGACGAGAGGCATAAGCCACCACTCTGCCCTGCTGCATTAGGACACATCCCAATCCTTGCCCACTGGCATCACTGTAGACAACATAGGTCTCATCAGGATCGGGGATAATTAACACTGGTGGTGTAGTCAACCTCTCCCTCAGTCTCTGAAAGCTCTCCTCACAATCATCTCCCCATACATAGGGTTGATTCTTCCTCGTAAGCTTTGTCAATGGTAAAGCAAGACGCGAGAAATCCCATATGAATCTGCGGTAGTATCTCGTCAGACCAAGAAAACTACAGATCTCCATCACAGTCTCTGGCCGTTTCACCCGTAAGCGCATCCACATTGCTGGATCAACTGCAACTCCGCCGCTAGATATAACATGGCCCGAAATTTCACTTCCTAGGCAGCCAAAATTTACATTTGCTCGGTTTAGCATAGAGTTGCTTCTCCCGAGTATGCCTAACACCTTTCGCAGATGTTCTTCGTGCTCTTCGCTCTTAGAATAAAAAAGGATGTCATCGATGAACACCACCATAAATTGGTCTAGGTGTTGTCGGAAGATACGGTTCATGTAATCCATGAATACCGCAGGTTCATTTGTCAATCGATAGCGACTTCGGCAAGTGCACCGATCGTTACAAGTAATAAAGTATGTGAGAAAGAGATCGTCCCACGAGGAATAGTACTCCAACCACTAATTCGTTATTTAAGCTTTAGTTGGATCAATGAGTAATAGGGGTTGATTTGTAACCAAACAGAATTTTTAAGGAATTTAATCAAGAAAAGCATTCAAGATTAAGAATCTCAAGAACGATTGTTTAGAAAAGATGATCAATAAAGAAAAACACAGCTAGAGCATAGAATTCCCCTATGTTACTCTAAGTATTTGAATGAAGTTCCTAATTGATTATTATTCTCGCGATGACGACCAATTCTCTAAAATTCGACTAAGTCCCAATGTCTTGATGCTACCTTAATGCGTTATTTTTGAAAACAATCTAATGTCTTAGTATTGTTTGGAAAAAATCAATTTATTTACTGAAATTATGAGATCGCATAAATTCGTAAGCCTATGTCTAGGTCATGCAATTCTACGATGAATTAACGGTTCTAGTTAAATGTACCAAAATCTCTATTGTCATACACTAACCTATAAACAATCTAAAAGGCGATCACTCTTTTAAGAAAGCGTTAAGCACGGGTAATCCATTCGATCAAGAAAACAATAATCAATAAAGAATCCAAATAAATACTCTAAATTCGCATAGGGTTCATCCTCGCCCTAACTACAAAAGGAAACTAGCCAAGCATGGCTAGGTTAACAAAATAAGATGAAAATCACAACTACTCTGCGTCGACCGAATTCCTCTTTGCGTTCTCGGCTTCGTGTTCTCGTTCGCGGCCCTGCGTGTGTGCGTCTTGAATTTTCTTTGCGTCTCGACTCCCTCTCCCTATTGCGTCAATGCTTCATTTTAATATATATTGCATCGTTCCCTGTTGCAATCTATTAATTTATCTTTGTTCGTGGCCGCGTGCGTGATCTGTTTCTTTTCTTTTCCAAAGGATATATCATATTCTTTTCATTCAATCCATATCCTATCTTTTTTGATCGAAAATCCATATCCTATCACCATAGTATCTTTTGCAATTCGTGTGGGTCCATGCTGCTATTCACAAAATCACAATCTGTTTCTTTCATTCCAACGTCTCATTCCAATATAATATAATATTATATTATATTATAATATAATATATTATATTATATCTTTTCAATTTAATTTGTTGCATCTCTTAGATCACATAATATCTCCTACACAAATAGTAGGATATCAATAGATTTTCTGTTATAATTTTCTTTTATCCTAGATTTAATTAAAAGATAGATAAGTACATAAATATAATTAAATAAGTACAAAATATCAATAAATTCAATCCAATATATCCTAGAATCTACCCTTATTTAATTATGAAATATATACTTATCACAATCCGAAGGGCATCACAAGGAATTCATAATGCCCATATCGATTCTCGAAAGCTGTCTTGGGAATATCGCTATCTTTAACTCGCAACCGATAGTATCCCGAACGTAAATCAATCTTAGAGAAAAAAAGTGGAACCGGATAAGCGATCCAAAGATCATCAATCCGGGAAGTGGGTACTTGTTTTTGACAGTCACTTTGTTGAGTTCACGGTAATCGATGCAGAGTCGGAAGCTTCCATCTTTCTTCTTTACAAAAATCTTGGGGCTTCTCACGGTGATACGCTAGGTCGAATGATCGAACCCCTTCTTCAAAAGCTCTTCCACTGCTTCTTCAACTCCTGCATCTCGTTCGGAGCCATACGATACGGCGCCTTTGATATTGATTCGGTACCAGGCATCGGATCAATGTTGAACTCCACTTCTCAGATAGGAGGTAACTCAGTGAGATCCTCCGGGAATAAATCAGGAAAATCGTTCACCATGGGGATATCACTGGAGTGAAAGGTCACTCGCTTTGACGGAAAAGAATACCATGTAAGCATGGCATCCCCGCTTCGCGTCACCGATCGGCCACGTAGCGGAGAGAAAGTTCGAGCTCACTTCAACCTTATCTCCCGGCAAATGATATCTCCTTGCCACGATCGATCATCGTACCATTGGCCGTTAACCGCTTTAGGCCGAGTATGACGTCGATGCCGTGAAGAGGTAGACGGATAAGATCCACTTTAGAAACTCGTCCATCCACGTCAGCGTACAATTCATACATGCGTTAGAAGCTAAAGACTTTACACCCAACGGTGTAGATACTACAAGATCAAATGGTAATCTACGAGCATGCAATCCTAAACGACTTGCACAATCATATGAAATAAACGAATGACTAGCACCCGAATCATACAATGCTTGTAATAGATTCCCATTGAGATAGATGGTACTTTGGACCATCTCTGGAGATTTTCTGGCCTCCGAGTTTGTCAATGCAAAGATCCGGCCAGCGTTCTGAGGTCTCGCCTCTGCAGCTTTCTCGGGGCAATCCCGGCTAATGTGTCCCGCTTCGGCACTGAAGCGAGACTTGTTTCCCATCACAATTGGTTCTGGATGGTACTTCTTACATTTCGGACACGTTTGGGATCCCTATTGTCCAGGATAATGTCTGTTGCCCAGATTGGTAGGGTCTCTTGTTCCCGCCTCGGTTGTTGCTCCAAGGCACTTTCCTCTTCTATGGAAAGTTTCCACGGTTGGATCCACCGCGACCAACATTTTGATTGTTGAAGTTCTGGATCTCTCGGAATCCTCTCGCATTGCGCTCCGTCATTCGACAAGTTTCCACAAGACTGGTCAAGTCTGGAATCGTTGGAACATGAGTCTTTCACCAATCTCATACTTCATTCCGTGAACCCAGATGTTCACCATACTTCTTTCATCATTTCCCTTCCGCAAGTGTGGTGAGTATCGGGACGAGGTTGGTGAATCGTGCGTAGTAGTCGTCGAATGATTCCTCTTGTCCTTGTCGATGTGGAGGAATTCGACTCCTTGTTCATTTGCACCGAAGGAGGAAAGTATTGGTCATGAAATTTCTCTAGAAATTTCTCCCATGACACGGGATAGTATTGGGTTTGCAAGGTTTCGCTGTGACTTCCCACCGCGGTCCGCATCTCCTTCGAGTGGTAGATCGCTAGCCGGGCTTTGCGATCCTCAGGCGATCTATCACTTTGAATACTTTTTCGAACCTCTTCACCAATCTTCGCCATGTCCAACTTTCCTCGAAAGGTTGGTGGCTTCACCTACTAAACCGGTTAACCCAATACGGGTATTCCTTTCCTTCTTCCTCGTCGTGGAGGTGATTGCGATCTATCGGATTCCTCAGGGTTTTCCTCATGGTCTTCCTCACTTTGATTGTCATCGTCCTCCTCTACTTCTTCTTCGTCATTCTCCTCATTTTCTTCATTGTTACGCTCTTCCTCTTGTCTTTGTCTTTCTTGTCTTTCTGCCATTAGTGCATCAATAAGAGCTCTCTGTTCCAGCAAAGTTCGTTGCATCTCCTGTATATCGTTTTGTTGGTTCAGAAGTTGATTTTGTGCAGGTTGGTCCTCTTGGTTTCGTCCAATTTCAGGTATAGCTCCAACTTGAGGCTGTCTGCCTCTACCTCGACCTCGGCCTCTACCTCGGCCTCGCCCCTTGGTGCACCGGCACCTCTTATGAAGGCCATGTCTTATTCTTTTTCCTTTATTTAATTATGGGAAATATGTAAATATTAGAAATGACACAATGATTTGCACACTTAAAACATATATTCACATATATTCATTTCATAACATTTGTACATATCGATCGATCTAATCCTAATACAAGCCATATTTTACAATCTCTCTTATTCTAACGTATTTTACAACCCTCTCGTGGTGTCAAGAGATGTTTCTTACACACCAAGTTATCTAACTTCTATGTTCCACTGACTTCCTTCAATCGGCGCTCTCCTTCTACATGTATAAGCGAACCATGCTCTTCAAGTAACGAAGGTAGATATGGGCGTTTATAACCGGTCCTTCATCCAACAGCTCGTTGATGAATCTTGCCCAGAATTGAGTTTGAGGAAAAATACGTGGTAGTCCTAATCCAATCCCCAGGTGGGTGTTGGTCATAAACAGCAAGATAGGTCTTTATCAGGGTCAGGAATACGAGATATCTACCTTGTGTGGTTTCAGTGTATGTTCCGGCTTGAATGAAATACGTCTCTAACCGAATGACTAGTGACAGATTATCATCTAAGACATAATGGTAGTCATCTGGGTCGGCTACCTCATTGTCAAGGTTCTAGATGTCAGGATATTCGAAATTGTCTCCTACAGAGGAGTGGGTTGACCCCGTAGGGCTTCCCGGTTCAGCTTGGTTTTCGATATCTAGGTTGTTCGAGTCATGACTAAGAGACTCGGTGTCAAAGTTTCTGAAGGGGGGTGATAAGTTGGTTCGGCACACCGTGGTGATAGCGACTTCTGCAAGTGCACCGATCGTTACAAGTAATAAAGTATGTGAGAAAGAGATCGTCCCACGAGGAATAGTACTCCAACCACTAATTTGTTATTTAAGCTTTAGTTGGATCAATGAGTAATAGGGGTTGATTTGTAACCAAACAGAATTTTTAAGGAATTTAATCAAGAAAAGCATTCAAGATTAAGAATCTCAAGAACGATTGTTTAGAAAAGATGATCAATAAAGAAAAACGCAGCTAGGGCATAGAATTCCCTATGTTACTCTAAATATTTGAATTAAGTTCCTAATTGATTATTATTCTCGCGATCGACGACCAAATCTCTAAAATTCGACTAAGTCCCAATGTCTTGATGCTACCTTAATCCGTTATTTTTGAAAACAACCTAATGTCTTAGTATTGTTTGGAAAAATCAACTTGTTTACCGTAATTATGAGATCGCATAAATTCGTAAGCCTATGTCTAGGCCATGCAATTCTATGATGAATTAACGGTTCTAGTTAAATGTACCAACATCTCTATTGTCATACACTAACCTATAAACAATCTAAAAGGCGATCACTCTTTAAGAAAGCGTTAAGCACGATGTAATCCATTCGGTCAAGAAAACAATAATCAAATACGATTCCAAATAAATACTTTAAATTCACATAGGGTTCATCCTCGCCCTAACTACAAAAGGAAACTAGCCAAGCATGGCTAGGTTAACAAAATAAAAGAAGAAAATCACAACTACTCCTGCCTCGTCAATGTTCTCGGCTTGCGTCTGTCCTTTCTTTTATTGCGTTCGCTCCTCCTTCTATAATTCTGATTTTTCGGCCCCTTTTCTTTGTGTTCACAGCGTCCTTTTGATTCCTCTCCTATTCTCCCATCCGTCTATCGTGCTTCGTTTCTTTGATATATATTTGTTCACGTGATCTCAGATTGCCATTGGTATCTTAGTATATTATATTATAATATATATAATATAATAATATATTATATTATATCTTTTCAATTTGATTTGTTGCATCCTTAGATCACATAATATCTCCTGCACAAATAAGTAGGATATCAATAGATTTTCTGTTATGATATTCTTTTATCCTATATTTAATTAAAAGATAGATAAGTACATAAAGATAATTAAATAAGTATAAAATCTAAATAAATTCAATCCAATATCTCCCTTAATCTACCCTTATTTAATCATAAAATATCTACTTATCATGTGGTAATGACGGGAGTTTTGGGATCGGTGTATTCATGATCTGGATCCCAAGGGAATTGCTCAGAGGGACTCTCAGGTTCTGGTTCGTCTAGTTGCTCCACGGAGAAATTTGGATCTACAAGGAGATTATGGTAATACTCCAGGATAGGGTTTTCTTGAATTGTCGGAGGTTCGGGTTCGGTGGAGGATAGACGTGGTGCAGGTTGAGCCTTCTTCCAACCATCCCAGGTACGACAGATCTCCTAGCGGTACGCCTCCACATACCGTGGTAGAGAACGTAAGGGTTTTCGTCTCTGTTCATCGCTACACATTACACCAGTGGTCATATCGTACTCATTTTCAACAAGTGCTCAAAGTCAAAAGGCTTAAGAACCTAACTTCGTTATCCGAATGTAATGGCCGGGTAAGTGTCTACCATGGGGTCTCACCGACTTATACGGCGACAGTTGGCACACCCACGTAGACTAGCCTTGCCTTCGCACCAAACTGCTCGTGGTAACATAGTTAAATACTTGCCGAAAGATTTGCTCGATACCAAAAATGTAACATCCCAATTTTCAAGCGAATTTTTTTCAAATCGAGTAGAGCAATGGAGCGAAAGAGTAACCGATTTACATTCAAACAAGAACCATAGTGTAACATAGTATTGATAATACAATTATCCTACTTGTTTCAAAAGAAAGTACAAAAGAAACAGAAACAGATTCTTCGGCTCGTGGTCTATTCCTGCGCTTGCCCCGATCTCCGATCCGTGGTCCTCCGGACGAAGCTATAGCCGAGATTCAATTTGCCACATTGAATCTCGGGTAGCGGTTAACCTCATACCCAAACAATACAGTATACGAGACAACGAGATATTCTAGACAATACAGAAGATAGATTCATACAAGACATCGTATGATCAATATGACAACGAACAAAAGGACAGAGCAATATGCAAAGCCTCATAAGGTAAAAAATAACAACAACAACTGCACTATTCACGGTGCCACGATACCACTCGTGTCCTCGCCGCTAGGAAAACATAACGGCATTATTATGACTATAACCCGTATAAAGCGTCTGTATAACGGTCTACGAACGTATCTATCACATATATGCATTTAAGCAGCACAAGATTAGTGTTACAGTACGCGTCTGTACCTTCGTTGACGGCGTTAGGTACTTCTGGCGGAAAACGTACTTTTTTACGGAAAAACGTGAAATGTCCAACAGCGGCTCGTCGGGCAGAGTAACGGCAGCAGATCAGGGTTTCTGATATCCTATAAGAGTAATATCACTTTCATTAGTGATTTGGCATTATAACGGGCATTTTAGGTAAAAATTACCATTTTGCCCCTATACCCCTAATTGGCGGAATTTCGCCAGCACTTCGTTACTTTGGCTCCGATTTTCCAAAATTTTGCCAGAACTTCGACCCAATGATAATTTTCAAAATTCTAGACTAATATAGCCCTATCATATGATATCCAATCATGCTTGAAAAATTAAAGGCTATACTAGCATTACTACTCTAACTATTGAAAGAACTACGAAAGCTAAAAGCTTGTGACCGAAAAACTTACCAGAGCTTCGCTACAGATTTTCCCAGAGCTCCTCTCTCTTCTTTCTCTCTCTAGATTCGGCCTTGCTCTCCAAAATGTGAGAAAAACCAAAGGGAGGGGGTATTTATAGAAAAGGAGGTAGGATTTCGGCCGTCGGATCAACTTTGTGAGAATCGATCTGGACCGTCCAAGACAACTTTTTCAAAAAGTCACTTTTCCTTCTCTTCTCTTCTTGGCCGACCTCCTTGGCACAAAAATCAAGGAAATGGCCAATGGGAGGAGGCCAAGTGTCTCCTTCCGTAAGCTTTCCGGATGAATTTTCCGATCGGCACCCGATTCGCGTAATTTCAGAGAAATCTCAAAATTCGGATTATACAATTCCAATACAATTCCTTCCTCATTAGAAATGTCTATTTTAACTAACTTTTTAATACTGTCCAGGCCTTCTCCGGCCTGACGGAAGTTTTACGGAAAAACGTGTCGGTTTCAGAACGAAATTCCATCCGCTTTTCTCATAATTTCCTATTTCGTCTTATTAGTAAAATGCTCTACCTACCTCGAATTAACTTCCGGAAAAGTCTAACGGAATATAAAAATCCACCGATCAATATTTTACCTTGACTTTGGGATTCTCGTTCCTAGTTCTCTAGATAGGATCCTTTTCCTATTTATCCCATTACTATTCACTATGTTTAATTATATTATATAATATTAGAACTTTTATACAAATATCCATTTGATCTTATCTTCATTTTTTTCTTTTTCTTGGGCAATTTCGGCTGGCCCTTTTTATTATTTAATAAAAATTTATTTTTTTATTTAATTAATTATTTATTTATTTATTTATTTACTTATTTAAATTTTCTCAAAAATTTCACAAAAATCCCTAATTGGCTCATTCTTGTATTTAGGCTTAAAAATACCTAAACTCATCCATTTTTCTCAAAAATTTCCAATTAATTAGCAAATATATTTTTACTAATTTTAAGCCAAAAACCACTAATTTTAGGGTTTTATATAATTATTCATGAATTTCCTTTGCTTATGCTTAAGTAATTAGCCAATAATTACCTAATTACTTTCTTATCAATAGTTGATAATTTTCTTAATTATAATGCCTCATTACCTCATAACTTTTACACCGACATTTCTATTTCCATGTCTTCGCATTATTTTAGGATTTACAAGGGTATTTTAGTTATTTCAATACTTTTGAGTATTCTTATTCAATTTCTCCAAGTTCATAATTTATTAAATTACCATAATTAGAGATAATATACTCTCATAATTCACTTGGTCATTTTACTACCTTTTAGGATTTTTCACAATTTTTCTAAGTCATTTAGGCATTCTAGGGGTATTTTGGTCATTTTGACACTTTGACCCTTAAATTCCCTAATTTCCTACAAAATTTAACTTAGAATAATAGACTATATTTACACAAATCTGGAGATCAAAACTTCACTTATCAGAAATATCCAATTTATTTATAATATTACAGATAATAAATATCCGGTATTATAAGAGGTAACTAAACAAAGTATCATTTGACTTTGTAGAAAGAGCAATTATCTTTTAATACCCTAAAATCCCACTTATGTTAAGTACCATAATTTAGTGAATAATACCTATTGGAAATAGGTGAATTTGTGGTCTCGAAATTAGGTATTATTTCTAGGGCTATTTCTATTGAAAACAAGAGATGAAGTGTCAAACAAGTCACCCGTATAAGTCGTAAAATACTATGATAAATCCCGAGAGACAATAAAATAATTATTAAAAATTAGAGAGTATGTTGTCTCTAATTTAGATAATTTTGGGATTATTTCCTTGGAAAATACTGAGGCGAAATTAAATATTATTTTGGGGAACATAAGTTGCCCCATGATTTTAATATAATGCATGGGACATAAAATACCAATGTCAATAAAATAGTTGTGAGAAAATGATTAATCCTAATTAAGGAAATTGTCAATAATTAGTAAGTGGTTAAAATAAATAATTATTGGCTAATTGTTTAAGCAAGAATGAAGGTGATATTCAAAGTTAATGGTATTCAAACCCTAATTGGAGATTAGTGACCAATAAAGGATTATGATTAGCATGAGAGCAATTGCTAATTAATTGGGCATAATTAAGAAAGGTATATGATGAACTACACTTAATCCCTAAAAGCTTAATTAGACAACAAAGGATTAAGCAATGGAATAATTACTTAATTAAATACTTAAATCATGGATTAATTAAGTAAAATCAAAAGTTTGACAAGTCAATGGGGAGGGCAGCCGAAATATGGGAGAGAAAAAGAAGAGAAAAAGATGGTATGTAGTGTGAAAAGGGTTTAAGTTAATATCATGATATTTTGAAGAGATATTTGTGATATTTGTTGAAAAGCAAATAGGATAAATGAGAACCGATAGAAATTAAATCCTAACTCAAAATCCTTGGATTAAGAAGAAAACAACTGGACATATTATGAATCGGTGTAATTTTGTCCCGAAATGACATCTTTTTGTTGAAAAAGGGGGAGGGGGAGGTCGGCCAAGGTGATCCAAGGGAGGAGGATGAAGCTTGAAAAACAATTAAGATCCAATGGCTTAGATTAAAGGAGAAGGGTTGGAAGATTACCAAAATGCCCTCACAATTCTTCTATAAATAGCCATGACCTCTTCACTTCAAAAATCACCAATTCACTTGAGCATTTCAAATCTAGTGAGAAGTTAGAGAGAAGGAGGATCCTGAGGAAGAAGCAGCGAAGTTCTGGGTAATTTCTTCGGTCCCTAGTCTTGAGTTCTAGTTTTGTTCGGTAGTTCTTGAAGTTCTAGGGTAGATGTTATTTTGATCTTTAATCTTCCAATATATTGTAGATATCATGTTTTAGGGTTAAATATGATATATATTTTTGAAAATTATGATGGAGATAGAGATATGTCAAAATTTTGGAAGATTAGAGTCAAAGTAACGGTCTTGGCGAAATTATGCCAATTAGGGAGGTCAGGTAAAATGGTCATTTTTGACTAAAGTGACCGTTATGATGATTGTTTAGTAACAAATACGCTATTATTCTTATAGGATACCTGTGATTACGTACTGACCAACATACATACCGAATACCGTCAACGAAGGTTCGTTCACGCATCGTAACACTAACTCTGATATTTAGGGTATGCGTATATGTGTTATGTGTGTTGTATGTGTATTGGTGGTATGTTATTTAGATGCATAGTGGTGTTAGAGGATAACTGAACATATGCATGCGCTGGGAGCGGTACATCTGTATTCGCTGGGAGCGGTATATTCTGATTCGCTGGGAGCGGTACATCTACATTCGCTGGGAGCGGTACATTTACATTGTTTAGGAGTGATTCATTTGATGTGCTTATATACTGTATATGTAAATATGAGGTTAACTGTTACCTGAGGTCCGGTGCAGACCTCAGCTCTTAACATAGCGTCAAGGTCAGGAGAACCGAGAACGGAGGGGAGAGGAAAGCATCAAGTTTAGAGATCCGGTTGGAAACTATCTTTTGTTGTCTCGGCATGGGATCGCCAAGGAGACACTCGTTGTAATTTACATTTGAAAACACTCGAATCAATGTACTGTTACTACAGCTTAGCCGGTTGACATTTTGAATATATATTAGTTACTCTTATGCTCGATGCTCTACTCGATGTTTTAAAGAAAAAATATACTACTTTTGAAAATGGGATGTTACAATCTTTGTCTCGCTTCACTTGTTGTATTCTTATATATTCTGTAATACTGGATAATTATTTATCTTAAATATTATATTGTGATAAATAATACCTATTCTAAATAGGTGAATATGTGGTCTCAAAATTTATGTATTATATTTATTTTATAGGCAATTTTCCCTAGAATAAGAAGAACCAAAGGCTAAATTCCTAAATGCTTTTATGGATAATAAAATACCCTAAGATTTATCATAATCAAGTATAATCTTAATTATGTCTTAGGAGGCAATTAAATACCTATTTAAAATAGGAAAGTATATTGTCTCTAATTTTAGTAATTTATTTGTTTATTTTCCTTGAAATTTAAAGAGGCAAAAATTCAATTTTATTTTAGGGAACATAAGTTGTCCTATGATTTTTAAATTAATGCATGGAGCATAAATGACCAAAGTAAACCCAAAAGTTGTGAGAAAATAATTAATCCAATTAAAGAAAATTGCCAACAATTAGTAGATAATTGGATCTTCATTAATTAAATTAATTTCAAGAACTCTCATGATTAATCTAGGAACCAATTATATTTTGATAATCACATATTAGGATGTTAATTAAAGATTAGATATGAATGGCTAGGATTAAACCTCATAAAGCTAGATCTAAAGGTTTAAATTCAACCATAAAATAGAATCTTGTCTCACTGCCGCGCGCCTGTTCTCGTTTATATGGTCTTCTGCCCCAGGTGGCTGCCTCTCGGTCCGCAAAACAACCAATGAACTTAATTATTTGTTCTCGGTCAAAACACGAGTTTTGACTAGGTACCAATTTGCAAAGTTTAAACTTCTTTTCATAGAAGGGCTAAACAGAAAATTTTGTAATTTAGGTTCAAACTTTCATTTTCAAATTTGATCTAATTTCTTCAAGCACCTACAATTTAAACCAATCAAACCAACATCAAATCTTCCTAAGAAATAATGAATAAGAGTAATTACAATAATTATGACACTTTTACCCTTTTAAACACATTTTTCATGTAATCACTCATTAATGCAAATTAATGATAAATAATATTGGCCCAATTAATATGATTAAATCTCAAATTAGTCATGAAATAACACATCAAAATATGGTTCGATCAATCTTGTCTTCCGAGTTTATCAACTTGGTCCCTGGGTGGTGTGTGTTCCACAACATCGTTAAGTTGAATACACCCCTTGGACTAAACTTTAACAATTTACACTAATTTACTCATAGTGCTTATTATCAAGTCAGTTTGATTTCAATTCCAATTAATCATATATGAGAACTAAGCAAAAACATTTATACCTATTAAAACAATTGTTTTAAGAAATTAAAAAAAAAAAAATCAATGGTCCAGATCTCGATGAGTGTGGATGTTCATCACTCTTGATAAGTACCCAAACTCATTCCCAAGACAACGACGTTTCAGTCCTTATTTACAACAAGGCATGCAAAATGCTGAGATTAAACCCCCTTCCTTTTGAAACAGCTTTGTTACGCGGAAGATTCAGGAAAAGAAGGGAAGATTCACCGTCTTCCTTCACAAATAACCGTTTGGACGCATCATCTTCTAAGAAGGCAAGTTCCTGCAATGCGGTATCTTCCTTATCCATATTGGGAAGTCTACTTCCTCTAGTTTTGGTGGGAACCGATCTTCCCGCATTAGAAATTCCTAAATAACCCTCTTATTCTTCTTCAATCGAGCTATGTCGTTGCCGCAAATCTCCGTCGTCGTAGATCCCGACGATGCCGCAGATCGATATGTGTCATTGCCGCAAATCTTTCGATGGGAACCGATGTTCCTATACCTTTCACAAGCCAGCAGCATCCCACCGTTGTTGCGCATCCTACGTTGCCGCAAATCTCGATCTGCTTCTCGACCGTGTTCCTCGATCTTCAACTTTTTTCCAATTTGTTCGATGTCGGACGATGTGAATGATGAAGGTGGTTTTTTTTTATTACGGGGTATTTTGGGTATTTCAAATATTATATTATTTTTTATTTTTATTTTTATTTTTTAATTATCATCTTCTATTTCTATACCCATACCTACCAAATAGAATACCTTTTAAGTTCCTCTCAATTTTACTTTCCTTTCCTTCTTCAAACTTTCCCAATATCAAATAGGCCTAAGCTTAGTTTAAGGAGAGGGAAAGGGAGGAGAGAAAAAGGGGAACCTGAGGGGTTAGGGTGGCCCACGCTCCCTAAAATTATAGAATAGAACTCAAATGTTTAGAAAATTACATTTTTACCTCATAAAAATTTCAAAATTTTACTTTAATCCCTAGTAAAAGTCTTCTCAAGGACTGAATTATGAGTCTTGTGACAGATAGGGATGGAAATAGGTCGTCAAAGCCAAGTTTTGGCTAAATAGGCTTGAGCCTGTAATGGGGGTAGAAGGTCCGAGCTCGAATGTAGGCTTTTTTATGTGCGTGCCTAAGCCTTCATAAAGCCTCGGTCGAGCCTCGCCCTTTTAAATGTCTACTTACAATGTAGGCCTTTAAAAAGGCCTCATATGTAGGCCTTTGAGGCCATAAATAGGTTTTTGTACACTTTGTTCCTATCAAAACTATATAAATATAAACTTTTAGTAGAATATAAGAATAAAAATATTATATTATTTATATGATATAAATTAAATATATTTATTTAACGTGTAAATAGGTCATGGCTTAATAAATAAGGTTTGACCTATTTACACATTTAGGCTTTAAATAGCCTTGACCGACCTTTTAACAAACAGTCAGTGTCAGACTATCCGAGCAGGCTAGCCTATTTCCACCCTTACCCGAGTGACAGAGCAACAACTCATCTACGAGCGTACGCCGTGTTCGTCTCTTCTCACCTTCTCTTCCTTTCTCAATCAATCCATTAATCAAGGAATCCTATGACAGACACGCAGTCACGCATGATGCAATCAATCAATTAATTTTAATTTTCATCACTTTCATCCCATCTCCTTCTCGGCTTTGTTGTTTTGTCCGGGAGGATATTGGTCTACATTATTGGCTTGATTATTTTTTTACATGTGCAATTTTATCTCTAAAGAAATTAAAATGGTGCAATTTGATTTAAACCTAACAGATCGAATAGTTAGTTTGTGAATAAACGGGCGATATACTTTTAAAGCACTATAAAAATGAATTAGATTTCATATGCAATATGCACAATCACTTTTACATTATACTCGTATCATCTTTTAATAATACACAAATGGTGTCCTCTCACTGTAAGAGATTCATTAATTTGTTTTTTTCATTCATTTTTCTCAAAATGTTAACTTCTGTTATAAAATAGCTGTTCCATGATGTGGAAGCATAAAAAAGGAATCTAGTGGACTTATATTAATATATACTCCTAACAGGTTTCAATAATTGCTACCTTTTGCCAGCTCATGCTTCATCATTCATTCAACCCAAAATAAATAAGGGAAAATCCATATGGGGTCCAAATAATAAAGAAAACCTAAAAAGGCTAAAGATTCTGAAAATACCAAAAAGGCCCTGTGACCTTTTGTTGTATAAATTCATTAAAACGTGAGTTGTTAACTAACCGATATAGTTATTAACGAGATCGATATAGTTTTTAACGGTACTAATTTAGTTGTTATAATATTGTTGTTAATGGTATCGATTTAATTGTTAATGACCTAGCCGTTAACAATTATATCATCTCGTTAACAACTCACGCTTTAATGAATTTATACTAGAAAAGGTCCCGAGGCTTTTTAGATTTTCAGAATCTTTGAGCCTTTTTAGGTTTTTTTATTATTTGGGCCCATATGAATTTTCCCAATAAACAAAACCCAAATGAAGACTAATTCCAATTCCCAACACACCAATAAACAAATGCCAGCTTGGGATCACCTCATCAGAGTTTTTCCTGGCGCCACGTGTCCCTAGGTTCACGTGGCGTCCAAGCAAAGGAGGTTTCCCCTAGATCCCGCTGATCCAAGGCCCACCACATCACGTTCATGACAGGCAAACAACCATTTTCTATCACTCCCTTTTCTTTGTTGTACTACTCCTGGCTTTATTTATAAGTCTCTTTCGACTAAATTATACATATTAAAGAGAGGTATGAAATTTCAACGACATGGGTGAATTTTTAACTTTACCTCATTATGAATGAGTACCTTTTAACTTTTTCTTCCTCACTATTTTCATTGATATAATAATATGAAAGAAATTATCACAATCTCATTTATTTTGTCAAACGGACTTATATAAATAGGACCAAATATCTTTGGTCAAAATGACTTATAAATAGAACCAGAGTGGTATGCTTATTTTATTCTCTGCAGTTGGCGCACCTCCATGTCAGTTGTTCTCCATTTACAACATTATTTATTTATATTATTTACTTTATTTATTAACTATACCTCGACTTCTGTTAATTTTTCACGAAACGGCGATATTAAATAAAATTAGTAATATTATCAATAGTCCCAGTTTTGTGTTGTGTGGTGGTGTGGATGGAGAATCAAAAGTGAGGACTGAAAAGGTGAAAAGTCAAGATAGCCTTTTCAGTTTTCCCGAAATGACGAAGGGGTCCTCATCGTCCGACAGGCGTTGACTCAATTCATGTTATTCCGATCCAAAATTTGATTTTATCAGTTCTTCTCCCAGCTCGTTTACTTCTGCATTCTGCGCCTGACCAATTAAACAAAGATTTTTTTTTTTTTTTGGGATCGCTTACACGCCGTGAGGGGCACTGAAGGGGCCTTCTCCTTGAGTTTTATTTTTTGTTTATATTGTATAGACTTTATGTAAGGAAAATCCTATTTATAATTATTTGAAATACCTAAATATATTTTAAACCTTTACTTTTATGAAATTCCTAATTAAACCAAGAGGTCTTATTATAGGCATTTGTGAATTATTTGTTGATTTTACCACTATGCCCTTATGCTATTTTCTCTATATCTGCTCTCAAATCTCAATCTTGTCCACTCCTTGCCTCCCTCTCCCCATTCTAAGATTTCTCGTTCAATCACCATACTACATATCTAAAATCAATGAAGGAGAAGAAAAGAGAAGTTTAAATTAGGAGAAGAATAGAAAAGAAATCTACCATCTCAACGAACGAAAAATAATGACGAGTTCTTTTCTATTTTTATATTGTTTTGTTTGCCTTGTTCTATTTTGACTCCCATCCAGCAGCGGACCCAAAAATTACGTAAAGGGGGCACAATTGGTGGGGATTCGGGGTTTGAGGGCTTTGTCACAAATTTTTTTAAGAAAAGTTTTAAATACATTAAAAAACAAAAGAATATAAACAAGAAAAAAATATTTATAAAATCAAGTGAATACCTGATGATGTAATAAGAGAGACAATTATTTTACAAACTCGCCATTTAGAAAAGCATAGCTAAGTATCTGTTAGAAATGCAGATACATAAATTACAATGAAAGGTGGACACTCAATAAATTTAAGTACATATATTTTAATAAGAAAAGTATATTACGATAAAAATAATTATAACGTCATCCTTCTACGCCTTATTTTTAATTCCATCATAATTGCTTTATTATTAATGCTATCAAATATATCTTTTTCAATATAAGGCACTAAACAGTCATTCAACCACTCATCCCTCATCCCATTATGAAGTACAGTCTTGATGTATTAAGGGTGAACAATCATTTAAGGGTGAACAATCATCCAAACATATATTAATTATTTTAAAAAAAAATCTCAACTCTCTAATTCAAGGGGGGCACTTGCCCCCCTTATCTAGTATGTAGGTCCGCCTCTGCTCCCATCTTTCAGGTTTTCATCTCCAGGTGATTCTGTATATTTGCAGGTTCAAATCGATATAACGAATACAAGATTTGTTTTAGTTGTCAATTGGCTTTGTTTATGCAGTGATATATTTTTATTTATGCAAAAGCTATGAACTTCATTTTTTTAAAATTTCCTAGACACCTAGGATTTGGATTGAAGGAATTCAATCTTTTGTTCCCTTAATTTGATCTATTTTTCAGTTTCCTCTTTTTCTAACATCAAGTCATCCCATGTAGACATGCGGATATTTAGCCAAAATGCTTCCCATAGTTATGGCATGGTGCTTACTTCATAATTTTCTGGTTCTGTAATTCTCACAAGCAATTATCAGATTGTTAATGCAGCATCACAAATCACGATTGTTAGCTTTTGGATACAACCCCAGCTGCTACAGGTAACAGATTTTTGCATGCACAATGTGATGAGGCAGAGCCATTATCTCTCTCTTTATCTCTGTTTCTCTATGATCAAAAACAGAGTATCATTTGGTGTTGAACAAAGAACAAGTATCTTTGTCTGGCTTCACTTGCAGCATTCTTATATTTTCAATATGCAAGAGGAAGAAGTCGACACTAGTTGACTCTTGGGAAAAAATTTATTAGCCATTATTAAATATTTAAACTTGAGGGACTAGATACGTAAGAAGTAAGAACAAACTTTTAAGATTAAATCTTATGGACACACACTATCAAATGAACAAAAGGCAGACATACTGAACCACGATGTAGAACAAACTTCACCAAACACTTATTTATTCTATACATGTAGAACTCCAATTAAAGTAACCAATTAATTCTGAATAAAGAAATGTTGGTGCTGAATATGAACCAAGACGCAGAGGAGCCATGGCCTGTGGTGGTGGAAGATCAGAGAATCTTGCTGTGGTGCAGGAACGTGGAGGACGACCTAGGTAGCGTGGAAGAGGAAGTTGACGGTGAAAAGTGATGGAAGTGTTGAAACGAAGCTTTCCGATCACGCTGTCTCTCTGTTTTCTTGCCACCGGAGGTTTCGGTGGAGGAAGGTGAAGTGAAGTCCTGGGAGAGTGAAGGTAGAGGAAGAAGAAGCCAATGTTCCTCGAGGTTCAGATCAACCCGTTGCTCTGCTTCTCGATTTCCAATCTGCTTCTCCGTTCTGAAGCTCCAGAAACTCGCGGCGGGGAGCTTGAAGAAGGTGAAAAGACAATGGAAAATGTGATGACAGAGGGAGGAAGGCTGATAATGGTGATGATATGTGATTCCTACTCCCTCCCTCTTCTTCCTACTCTCGGGTCTGAACTGTGAAGCTTCCTCTTATTCCGGTTACAAGTCGCCGCCTTCTCAGCTTTCGATAGGAGCATTCTGTCATTTTTTTCAACTGTCATTTGTGAAATTCAAGCCCCAAACTTCATTTTCAGTTTTTATCCAATTTTTCAAGCACCTATAATTAAGAAGAATTAAACCAACATCAAATATTCTCAAAATAAATGATTAAAAGTATTGCAATTATTTTAACAATTTTGCCTCTTTTAATCTTAATTCAATGTATTTACTTTTAATCTCAATTAATCATAAAGAAGACATTTTAAACTCAATTATCATAATAAAAGTCCCACATAAAATATATAATAAATATAGGGATTTGTCACACACATATATATATGTGTTTGTGTTACTTTTTGTGATTATACTATTAAGAACTAGTTACTATGGTATGATGCTCATGCATTTGATCATTCTAGTATATATCTCTTAGTGCTCCTGTTTAAATTAGAATTATTCTTTACTTATTAGGATTTCATATCTCATATTTAATTTAAACATTTTTCAGGTTAAAGCTCTTCCTTATCCGATAGCATTGAAGTAGTGGTGTTTCGTGCACAAAAGTAGTCAAGATTGGGCTAATCTTAGTATTTGATGTCTTCGGCTGCACATCTCTAACTATGTATTCAGAAGAGTTTATTAGTTTGTTCTGTTCGAATACTAGAAATACTTTATATATATATATATATATATATATATATATATATATATAATTCTAGAAATACTGTATTGCAGAAGTGTTGACATTGGTAATTTGTTTTCTTGTCGTCCATGGGCTTAATCTTTCGTTATGGGCTCTAGTGGGTTGTTCCATATCTCATTGTTGGATAGTAAATTAAGGATATATAACTGTTTGGCATAGCGTAAGGGATCCAAAAGCCCAACGGCCATGAAAAAGCCCAACAGGGAAAAGTAAGTGTTTGTCATGCCTTTTGTTTGTGCTGGGCTTCTAGTCACTTATGATAGAAGCCACAAATTGCAGCTTCTCCGACAAAAAAGTCATTTCTCCCACTGTCATTATAAACACAAATCACATTTATAATCGACTTTTTATTTCTATCTTATTTCGCAAAAGTCAAATTGAGAATAAATTACTTCTACTATGCTATCCCAAATGGGAGTAGGTATTCAAATATAATACACAAACCTTGTGTAGATTCGATAAATAAAATATGAACAATCTTTCATAACAAGTCAAAGAATATTAATTAGTTAATGGATTGTCTTAATAAGCATACCAAAAGAATTATGTTAGACCTTTACTCCCTCCTGCCTTTATTATAAGCGCACCAACTAACTTTTCTCACAAACCAATAAAAGTAGTTAAAGTCAATAAATTTATCCTAGAATCTAAGTAATTTCCAATATAACCCCTACTAATTCCACTAAACTCTAATATTATATTAATTATTATTCTCACCCATTACCTTTATTAATTAGGGGCAGACATGGAATAAAATAATCAAGACTCATTAGGAACAAGCAAAGTACCTTATAAAAAGAATTAAATAAACTTGCTAGTTTGTACCTTATAATAAATACTTGAGGGAGTACTTCTCAATTTAGTCTAAATTTTCATTTTCATTACTGCATTGGTTTTTCTATATTTGCGCTACAATTTCATTTTCGGTTTTTGCCAAACTGTAACCAATGGAAGAGGAAGGAAGTAAAATGGAAATCAAACCACAATATCTATGAAAGAGAGCCATTAATGGGACAATATAATTATTTATGTATAGCTGCATGCATATAGATCAATGTTAGTTCTGAAATGAAATATATTTACTACATCAAAATTGTTGCCACAAAAAAGGAAGACAGTTTCTAAATTTTGAATCTAGGCAAGACAGATTGATGTTCTTCCTACTCATCCTCACATTTGTATTTGGTGCCAATTAAATTTTTGCTTCACATGTTGAAGGCTCTATCTGTTCATCAAATGACTCATTATATATCAAGTAAACAGCTGTTTTCACCACAGTGTATCCATTGCCAAAAACTGCTATCACCTCCACTTGGTCATCAGATTCTAGATTTGATATTATTTCCTTCCTCTCAGCTTCTTCAAATGAAGTAAGTGGATCTTGCTTGTAGCGCAGAGTAGTTGACTTTGTATAATTTATGATTATCACGCTAATTATACACGATTCACATGCCTTGATACCCAAATCACCTGAGGGGAATATATGCAACAAATAGTCATCCCTTTTAAATGATCATGACCATTAACTAGAGGCACTTTAAATGTTACAGAATCTCCTTTGCCCTTGAATGTTAGCCAATAGGGATAATTCTCATCTGGGAGGATACAATCAGCACTATACTTTGTGAGATTTAGTCCCTGTACAATGACAAAAACACAACCTCTGATTTAACGATATAATATGCACACACAAAAATTTCAAAATTAAAAAAAGAATCCAATTAGAGGGATAACCTGTGAAACACTCTTTGAAAGTGTATCAAAGACTTGAGAATTCTTTCCCATTTGAATTAAGAGATGTTCCAAGCAATTTTCAAGCCTTGAGATGTCCATACAATTTTTTGTGGCACCACACAAGGAATTAGGAGTCTCCAATTTATCTTCCAACAAAAGTTTTTGTCGCTTTGGTACACTACTAGGGATTGTTGAAGGACCATGCATATCACAAAAAATTGATGATGGCATGCCCTCATGTGTTGGAGTAAAAGGTAGTGGAATTTTTGTTGGGGACATCCAAGATTGGTAGAGAGAAGGAATCACATGATGTGATAATCCTTCATAACCACAAATAGATAGATATAAAAGGCTTTTTAATTTCACTATAGAAAAGGGCACTTGTTTGATTGTAGGAGCTATTAGAGTTGTCAAAGATTCCATTTGCTCTATGTCCTCCTCCAACTTTTCAACCATCACACAACCAAAAAGATTGAGAGTTTTTAAGCATTTTAATCTATAAATGCTTCTTGGGAGACTGAGAAGACCAATACAATCTTCCAAATCTAGTAGAAGAAGTTGATCAAGAAGCCCAATAGAATGATGTATCATGGACAAACTTGGACAATCTTTGAGGATCAACTTTTCAAGATTTGGTAGTTTTAAAAAATCAGGAGTTTGCTCCAAGTATGCAGAGTGGCTGAGATTGAGGATTTTCAACATCTCCAATAACTACAATGGAAACATTTAAATAATGATATACTTAGATGAGCATCTTGAAAATAAATAAATAATAAAAAACATGGAAACAATTATACAAACTCTAATGATATACTTGGAGAGAAAATGAGAGAGGAAAGAAAAGTGGGGTTAAAAATGCGGGAGAAAGGGAGTTTTCCTTACTTAAATATGAGAGAAAATGTGGGAGGAAGAAAAAGTGGAGGGCAATGGGGTGGGTCCCACACCCATTTTCCTACCAAACTCTTTGCACAAGTGGAGAGATTTGGGGAGAAAATATGTTGTCTGAATCTGTTCTCTACAATACATCTCACGGTCTTTTCCCTACATACATAGTTATACTTTTGCTCATACAAGTTGTGTTTTATTTTTAATCTACAAAACGTATTTCATGATTTTATAAGTAAGAGGGGGTCTTTTTTTGGCAACATATTTGAGAAGAAAAATTTAAAAAATAAATAATATTTAAAACAATTGTTTTATTAATTTTTGTATATTTATATTTTTTAAAAATGTTTTTTGTTATATTACACTTTAATCATTCCATTTTAATTTTTTTATTCATTAATAATGTTGGATAACGTATAATCTAAGAAAGGTAACACATGATTTAATATGGTGCAAATTTGCAATGTATAGTTCTAAAGACATATATCAAATGTGAACTAAAGAAAATATAGCACCTTTATTCTTCAATAGTAGAAAAGGGTATATTCATTTAGAAATTATGGGGGAAAAATATAAAATAAGATCTATCTAGTGTGGATTTTTTTCTCTCAACTTTTTTAAATTATTGCTCAAAAAGCCAACAAACTAAGTATTAATATACATACCATGGGTTCCTTCCACACTTGTCCGAGGCTGCTGTATTTTAAGTCGATAGCAACTAATTTCTGTTGATAAAAGTTGCTAGGAAAGTATTTTACGGGAAAGCTATGCCAGCAAAGCCATCTAAGATCTCTACTGATGTATTCGTAGTTTCCTCTGAGTTGTACATCTTCAAGATGAAGTAATCTGAGTCTCTTCATCATCTTGAATGCTTCTGTCTGAAAATGCATTTTTCATTTTGTGACAACTTCAAAGACAATCCTTCAATAGCCTCTGTCCCCTAAAAATAAAAGCATATTTAAATGGATAGAAGGGTGCACTTGTTTTATTTGTTTGTTAAAAAGCATTAGAGAAACATACATGTCATGGTCAAGCTTATTGAGCATGTGGGTACAGAATGAATTTTAAAATGCATACAATAAGAGGCCAAACCAAATGGTTTATATGACCAATTAATTGATGCTCTTTTGCACTTCTTGCAATACATGTTAACAGGAAACAATAAATATTAGATATAAAAGTACCTACCATGTGTTCTAACAATACTGTAAGTGCATCCTCTTGATGCCACAACCTACTTCTTTTCCCAAACTCTTTTTGAGATTGTTCACGAATTATTTCTCTTCCCATATCCTGGAGCAAATCATGCATACCAAGCATGTTCTTCTCATCAATGGTCAAAAGGCTCCGCTCCACAAGGGTTTTGATTCCAATGTCAGCAAAAAATCCCAACCATTTAATATATATGACACATCATTCTTGTCCATCCCAATAAAGAAGCAAGATATATCAAGGCATATTTCTTTCTCCAAATTATCTAAACCGTCAAAACTTATTTTTAGCTTCTTTTGTATCCTGTCATTAGGGATTTTCTTAAGTTTCTCCAATACACTCTTCCATTCCTGCACTTCTCTACCAAATAAATAAGAGCCAAGGACTTCAACAGCTAATGGAAGCCCCCGAGTATGCAACTATATCTCTTGAAAGTTTAGTGAAATTTTCTTCAGGACTTTCTTGCTTAAATGCATGCCAACTTAAAATCTCAATAGATTCCCTTTCATTCAAATTCTTCATTAGATAAACTCCACAGTCCACTTCAAGAAGTAGACGTTGATTTCTAGTTGTGATGATTATTATACTTCTGGTTTGAACCAATCATGACTTCCAACTAAAGCATGTAGTTGGTCCGACTTATCCACATCATCAAGCACAACTAGTGCCTTTCTATGGCGAAGCCTATCCCTCAATGTCATTTTTCCTGATTCAATGCTAGTTATCTTCATTTTTGTAGTTTTACATATTTCAGAAAGAAGTTGGTTTTGTAAGTTCACTTGGCCTTTTCTTTATCCCAAACTTCTCTAATCTTTGGAAGGTAACTTCTACTTTCAAACCTGCGACCAATTTCATTATAAATGGCTTTGGCAACAGTTGTTTTGCCTACGCCCCCCATTCCCCATATCCCTACCATGAGAACATCTTTTGATTGATGGTTTTGGAGCATTGTGATCACTTCTTGCACGCGATCATCCACTCCTACTGGGTGCTCGCAACAAACAAGTATTTCTTGTCTAGTATATCACAAACATTCTCGACAATCACTTTCACATTTTCACTCTCGTCTCTCGTGAATCATATAAGCATAATAGGAAATGAGAATTAGATATATGAACACAATATACCTATGACCTGAATGTTATATTATAAAAATACATAATATCAATAAAGTAAATTCCTATTAAATTAAAATGATATACACATTATTATTCTTACAAATGAATAATATAGAACATTAGAAATATTATGAATATTAGTATTTATTATCATTGCTACATGAATGTTTGATATATAATACGTGAAGCAAATATATGCATGCATCCTCACAAAACCATAACCTACCTTGATTCCGAAGCTCATTTTGTGAACTTTCATGTATTATTTGTCTTCCCATGAGCTGCAACAGATTGTGCATTCCAAGTTTGTTGTTCTTGTCAATGGTCACAAGGCTTCGGTCCACTAAGGCTCTTATCCCAATGCTAGCATTACATCCATGACCATCCAACTTTTGGATCACATCATTTGTGTCCTCCCAATATAAAATAAAACTATATTTAGAAATATTTCTTTGTTGTTATCATCTAAAGAGTCAAAGCTAAGCTTTAGTGTGCTGTATATTTGAGGAGGGAGAAGTGTGCTTAGTTTCATCAATGCTGACTCCCATCCTTCCAATGACTTCCCAGCCAAAAAGAGCCAAGGACTTCAAGAGCTAGTGGCAGTCCCTCAGCATAAGCAACTATTGTTCTGCTAAGTTGGATGAAGTCTCCTTCAGGACTTGCTTGTTTCAATGCTTTTTACTAAAAAGTTGAAGAGACTCATGATCGCTCAAAAGTTTCATGCTATATACCAGGTCCACTTTAAACGCCTTAAGCACATGTAAATCTCTAGTTGTAATTATTATTCTACTCCCTTTACCATAGTATGCACATAAATCATATAGTTGATCCAAGCCAGTCACATCATCAACCACAATAAGTACCTTAGTAGGGAACTTCTTTCCTCGACTTCTGCTGCTTCAACCTCATCTACTATTATGCCTGGTGATGATATCGCTGAATGAAGTTCCATTTGTAAACCAACTTTTCCTTTCCTTTCCCAAGTTTCCTGACATTTGAAAGAAAATGTGTACGTTCGAATTCATACTGAATGTGCTCAAAAATGAATTTGGCAGTTGTTGTTTTGCCAATACCCCTATTCCCCATATCCCTATGGAAACAAAATCTTTAGATTGATGCTGTTGAAGCATTGTAATAACTTCTTTCACTTGAGAACTAACTCCAACTCGGTCTTCTGTGGCAAACTGGCCTTTGCTGTGTGATATACGACGAACGAGCTTGACAATATTCTGAATAGGCCTTCCATTGCTGTGAATTATAAAGAAAGAATAGCAGAAAAAGGGAGAATTGATTAATTAAGCATCACTACAAATAAAGCAAAATCATGGTATCAAGAGAAACACATTTTCCGTCAAGAAATCAAACACAATAGAGTTTTTTTTTAATCATCTTCACTACACCTTCAGAATACAAATAATATAAGTCAATTCTCAACATCATAGACCCATGTTAATTTACCGTCTTACATAAATTAAGTTTTTATTGCATAGCATGAATAAAAGGGAAATATGTGTGTCCTTTATGCGATCCTAAGTTGTTAATTACCTGTTAAGACTTTCGGTGATAACAAGTGTAACATCTCATGTTTGAAATGCGGAAATTTTTTTTTTTTCAAACAAACAATCAGAGTAGAGCAATAGAGCGAAAGAGTAATTGGATTCTTAGCCAAAACATCAACCATTGTGTAACATTGTAATGATTACAGTAATCCTAAGGTTTAGAAAGGAAATAACGGAAGAAACAGAAGCGATAAGATAGATAAATCTTGTTTGCACGCCTACTCCGGGTATTTGCCTCGATCCACGAACCGTGGTCCTCCCGACCTGAAGCTACGGTGAGATTCAATTCAACGCATTGAATCTCGGGTAACAGTTAACCTCATACCCAAACAACACAAGTATACAACCAACGAGATATTCTAGAGCTAATACAACGGTATATCATAAGCATACTAGAGATGCATGATCATTATGCCGACAAAACATAAGCACGAGCAATATGTAAAGCCTCATAGGGTAAATAACAACAACGGCTGCACTATTCACCGGTGCCACGATAAACACTCGTGTCCTCGGCGCTAGGAAAACATAACGGCATTCCAAACATAACCGTTTAAAACTGTCGTATAACGGTCACGACATATCCTTGACATATATGCATTTAAGAAGCACAAGATTAGTGTTACGATGCGCGTCCGTACCTTCATTGGCAACGTTAGGTACTACCGCGGAAAACGTACTTTTACTAAAACGTGAACTTCAAACGGTTCGTCGGGCAACGTGACGGCGGCAAATCGAGATTCGATATCCTATAAGAATAATATCACTTTTATTAGTGATTTGACACTGTAATTGGCATTTTAGGTAAAAATTACCATTTTGCCCTTCTACCCCTAATCGGCGGAATTTCGCCAGCACTTCGTTACTCTGACAAATTTTCTTCCCGAAATTTTGCCAGAACTTCGACGCCATTATGATTTTCGAAAATAATGACTAAAATAGCCCTCCCATATGATACCCAATCATACTTGAAATTTAAAGGCTATTCTAACAAATTATACCCTTACTTTTAAAAGAAGCTGCGAAAACTTCAACTTTTCAATGACTCGATCCCTACTATGTTTACACCTCTGCATATTTTTTCAACGCAAACAAGGCTCTAAAACATTTGTAGGAATCTTGTCACCTACTTTCTAAATCTAACTAAAAATTCTACTAACTACTAAACTAAAAACTAAAGACTAAAAACTAAAGCCCGAAAGACTTACCCGTTGAAGACTTTCCGGACAATTCTCTGAGGGCTCATTTGCACAATTCCCCAGAGCTCCTTTCTCTTCTTTCTCAACCAAAAATTTCGGCCAAGAGAAGGAAGAAAAGGTGTGAGAATTATGAAGGAGGGGGTATTTATAGGGTTTTGAAGGGACAAGGTGGGAATTTTCAAAATTGTTACTTTATGCCCGGTCCACTAGTTTTTCCCTGATCGGTACCCGATTCGCGTGATTTCGGAGAAATCTCAAAATTCTGGATTTACAACTTTGAAGACATGTTCTCACTTAGTAGAAATGTCCAAGTTAACCTAAATTTTGATTCCATATAGGCCTCCAACTGTCATAATTAATTATATTATTATTTTAATATCCACTTGACCACTTGCATCTTATATCATTTTTATATTTTTTTCTTTTTATTTGGCCTTAAATTTCGGCTGGCCTTCTTTTATTTAATAAATATTTATTTTTTATTTAATTAATTATTTAATTATTTAATTTTTCCAAAAATTTCCACAAAATTATCTAATTGGTCCATTCTTGTATTTAGGCTTAAAAATACCTAAACTCAATGATTTTTCATAGAAATTTCCAATTAATTAGTAAATACATTTTTACTAATATTCCACTAATTTCCACTAATTTTTGAGCTTCACATAATTATTACTGAATTTCCTTTGCTTATGCTTAAGTAATTAGCCCAATATTACTTGATTACTTCATTATCACTTGTTGATAATTTTCTTAATTACTATGCCTCATTACCTTCATACACTTGTATTAACATTAGTATTTTCATGCCTCTTGCATTATTCCATAATTACAAGGGTATTTTGGTCTTTTACTTCTTTTTGAGTATTTTCCAACAATTTCTCCAATTTCATAATTTATAAAATTACAATAATTAGAGATTATATACTCTCCTAACTCACTTGGTCATTTTCTTGTCTTTTAGGATTTTTCATAAATTTTCTAAGTTATTTATGTCCCTTAGGGGCATTTTGGTCATCTTGGCACTTTGGCCCTTAATTTCCCTAATTTCCTACGAAATTCTACTTAGAAAATAGATTATAATTATACAAGACCGGAGATTGAAATTTCACTTATCGAAATATCCAACTTTTATTTATAATATTCCGGATAAATATCCAGGTATTACATTTCTCCCCTTACACAAAATTTCGCCCTCGAAATTTAGTCTATACTAACTAAACTTCGGGCCATGAACTCGGGTACTTCTCTTTCATGTCACTCTCGGTTTCCCAAGTCGCTTCTTCGGGTGACAAACCCTTCCGGACCACCTTCACAATCAAAATAGTCTTGTTTCGAGCCGTTTCTCTTTGTGATCGATGATGCGCTCCGGCTCGACTATGAAGGTATTATCATGCCGTACTTCGACATCCTCGTACTCGATGACATGATCACCGTGTCGGTTGGTACTTCTTCAATTGCGACACGTGGAAAACGTCGTGGAGATTACTCGATTCGGGGTAAGGCTATCCGATAAGCTACTTCCTCGCTTAGCAGAATTTTGAATGGTCCAACATACCGTGGTGAGTTTCTTCCTCTTAAGCGTTACGCCGACACCGATTCATGGGGATAACTTTAGAAATACATGGTCGCCGACATAAAGCGTTAGAGGTCTCCTCCTTTTATCGGCATAGCTCTTACGTCTACTATGTCTTGCTAGGAGTCTCTTCTTGATTAACGCGATTTGTTCAGAGGTCTGCTCAAGCATATCCGGCCCAAGTAACTGCCTTTCAGATGAATCTGTCCAGCATAATGGTGATCGACACTTCCGCCCATACAATGCCTCGAACGGGGCCATTTGTATACTAGCATGATAAGCTTGTTGTTATATGCAAACTCGGCTAGCGAAAGATGTTGATCCCAACTTCCTTTGAAATCCAGGCACATGCTCGCAGCATATCCTCCAGCGTACTCAGTATGGTTCTCTCGGATTGACCGTCGATCGTGGGTGATAAGCCGAATCGAACTTCAACTTAGTCCCCATACCTTCATGTAACGCTTGCCAGAAACGGGATTTGAATCGTGTATCACGATCGGAGACAATGCTCTTAGGAACACCATGTAATCTCACTATCTCTTTGATATAAATCTCCGCCAATCGTTCCGGAGAATAGTGGATGCTGATGGGAATAAAGTGTGCTGACTTGGTTAATCTGTCAACAACTACCCAAATTGTATCATGATTTCGATTTTGGGCGGACCTACCACAAAATCCATGGTTATGTTCTCCCATTTCCATTCCGTGACTCTAGTCCTTGCAAAAGACCGGGGGTCGACGGTGTTCAATCTTTACTTTACGACGGGTCAAGCATTTGGCCACGTATTCGCTACGTCTTTCTTCATTAGGGCCACCACAGTTCGGATTTCATACTCGGTACATCTTGACCATGCCACGGATGTAGAGTGTACTTACTCTTATGAGCCTCATCCATTATCGTCCGCCTTAATTCATCAAGCGGCGGTATGTAAACTCGCTGTTTATACCTGACCAAACCACTACGTGATAGGTCATAGTCTTGGGTCTCACCTCGAGTGATCTTCTCACGTATCTCTTTTGCCCAATCATCTTGCTTCTGAGCTTTCTCCACTTCATCTCTCAGATCATACTCCCCTTGACTCGCAAGAAGTGTAGCAAGATAGGCATCAGCAGGTGCGTGCAGACCCATGCAGATTTGATTGGATAGATTCAGATCCCTGAAATCTTCCAGCAGTTTCTGCTCTTGTATCATCATGTATGATACCCGCACCGTCTTCCTACTAAGAGCATCAAGAACAACGTTTGCTTTACCGGATGATACTTGATCTCCGTGGTGTAATCTTTAATCGGCTCCATCCAACGCGTTGTCTCATGTTGAGTTCTCGTTGATCGAACAAGTATTTCAGACTCTTGTGGTCACAATACACTTCTACGGTTACACCGTATAGGTAATGCCTCCATATCTTCAAAGCGAACACGATAGCCGCCGGCTCTAAATCGTGTGTAGGATAGTTTAACTCGTGAGGTTTCGGTGACGAGAGGCATAGGCCACCACCCCGGCCTGCTTGCATTAGGACACATCCCAATCCTTGCCCACCGGCATCATTTGTAGACAACATAGGTCTCATCTCGGATCGGGATAATCAATACGGTCTTTGTAGTCAACCTCTCCTCAGACTCTGAAAGCTCTCCTCACAATCATCTCCCCATATAAAGGGTTGATTCTTCCTCGTAAGCTTTGTCAATGGTAGGGCAAGACGCGAGAAATCCCGTATAAATCTGCGGTAGTATCCTGCCAGACCAAGAAAACTACGGATCTCCGTCACAGTCTCGGCCGTTTCCAGCCCGTAAGCGCTTCTACTTTGCTTGGATCAACTGCAACTCCGCCGCTAGATATAACATGGCCCAGAAATTTAACTTCCGGCAGCCAAAATTCGCATTTGCTCAGCTTAGCATATAGTTGCTTTTCCCTGAGTATGCTTAACACCTTTCGCAGATGTTCTTCGTGCTCTTCTTTGCTCTTAGAATATATCAAAATGTCGTCGATGAACACCACCACAAATTGGTCTAGGTGTTGTCGGAAGATACGGTTCATATAATCCATGAATACCGCAGTGCATTTGTCAATCCGAAGGGCATCACAAGGAATTCATAATGCCCATATACGGTTCGAAAGCCGTCTTGGGAACATCGCCATCCTTAACTCGCAACCGATGGTATCCCGAACGCAAGTCAATTTTGAAAAGGCTGTGGAACTGCACAATTGATCCAAAAGATCATCAATCCGGGAAGTGGGTACTTATTTTTGACGGTTACTTTGTTGAGCTCGCGGTGAATCGATGCAGAGTCGGAAGCTTCCATCTTTCTTCTTTACAAAAGCACTTTGGGGCTCCCATGGTGATACACTGGGTCGAATGAACCCCTTCTTCAAAAGCTCTTCCAACCGCTTTTTCAACTCCCGCATCTCGTTAGGAGCCATTCGATACGGCGCCTTTGATATTGATCCGTGCCGGGCATCAAATCAATATTGAACTCCACTTCTCGGATAGGAGGTAACTCGGTGAGATCCTCAGGAAATACATCGAAAATTCATTCACCACGGGGATATCACGGAGTGAAAGGTCGGCTCTGCTTTGACAAAAGAATACCATGAAAGCATGACATCCTTGCTTCACGCACCGATCGGCTTACGTGGCGGAGAGAAAGTTCGAAGCTCACTTCAACCTTGTCTCCGGCAAATGATATCTCCTTTTGCCACAATCAATCATTGCGCCGTTGGCCGTTAACCGATTCGCACCGAATATGACGTCGATGCCGTGAAGAGGTAGACGGATATGATCCACTTTAGAAACTCGTCCATCCACGTTAGCGGTACAATTCATACATGCATCAGAAGCTAAAGACTTTACACCCAACGGTGTAGATACTACAAGATCAAATGGTAATCTACAGGCATGCAATCCTAAACGACTTGCACAATCATAGGAAATAAACGAGTGACTAGCACCCGAGTCATACAATGCTTCAAGTAGATTTCCATTGAGATAGATGGTACCTTGAACCATCTCGGGGACTTCTTGGCCTCTCGAATTTGTCAACGCAAAGATCCGGCCGGTGTTTTGAGGTCTCGCCTCTACTGCCTTCTCGGGGCAATCCCGCTAATGTGTCCAAAGCTTCGACACAGAAACAAACTTGTTTCCCATCACGATTGGCTCTGGATGGTACTTCTTACATTTCGACATGTCCGAGATCCTCGCTTGTTTCGATTGTACTTGTTGATAGGGTTTCTTGTTCCCACATTGGTTGTTGCTCCAAGGCGCTTTCCTCTTCTGTGAGCTGGTTGACCCAGCTCTCGGTGGTTCTCTCTTTTTGATTGCGCCTAGGTGGTGATTGGGATCTCTCAGACCCCTCAGGCTCTTCATCATTGTCGTTGTCATCATACTCTTCTTCATTATCATTGTGGTCATCTTCTTCATGTTCCTCATTGTTGCGCTCTTCATCTTGTCTTTGTCTTTCCTGCCTTTTCGCCATTAATGCATCGATAAGAGCTCTCTGCTCTTGTAAAGTTCGTTGCATCTCCTGTATGTCGTTTTGTTGGTTCAGGAGTTGATTCTGTGCATGTTGGTCCTCTTGGTTTCGTCCAACTTCAGGTATTGCTCTATCTTGAGGCTGTCTGCCTCTACCTCGACCTCGGCCTCGTCCACGGCCTCGGCCTCTTGGTGCACCGGCACCTCTTAGTATCGCCATGTTTTATCTCTTTCCTTTAATTAAATAACAGATATATGTGTCAGAAAAATAACACAACACGTGTCATCAAAACCTATATATATTTTCATATTAGATGTAATGTACATGCTAACGTATATTACATCATCCAGCTGGTTTATGACCAGTGGTTAAAATCCTTCGCGTTTGTAATTCATAACTTCATATCTAAGTACGCTCTTCTAATAGTCTTGCTGCGTTGTTCCGCCATCCAATGCTTTGATCGTATAGTGCTTAACGGCGTTGCTTGTAGCTAGAACTTGTCTAGGATGTTAAGTTCAAAGAAAGATTCACTCTCGAATCGTCTTGATAGCTTAACGGTTTGGAAATACTTACAGTTGTCATCATCAGATGAATGATCTGATCTGACAGGTTTCTCCGGCTCTAAAGGCGTACTAGCCATTATCTCCGTTCATCTTTACACATTTACACCAATGGTCGTATCAATACTCGTTTTCAAAAATGTGCTCAAAGTTAAAAGGCTTAAGAACCTAACTCCGTTATCCGAACAGAATGGCCCGGTAAGTGTCTACCATGGGGCCTCACCGGGTTAGCGGTGACTTATGGCACACCCACGTAGACTAGCCTTGCCTTTGGCACCAAAGCGTACGTGGTAACATAGTTAAATACTTGCCAGAAAGTTTTGCTCTGATACCATAAAATGTAACATCCCATGTTTGAAATGCGGAAATTTTTTTTTTTCAAACAAACAATCAGAGTAGAGCAATAGAGCGAAAGAGTAATTGGATTCTTAGCCAAAACATCAACCATTGTGTAACATTGTAATGATTACAGTAATCCTAAGGTTTAGAAAGGAAATAACGGAAGAAACGAAGCGATAAGATAGATAAATCTTCACCGCACGCCTACTCGGGTATTTGCCTCGATCCACGAACCGTGGTCCTCCCGACCACTGAAGCTACAGTGAGATTCAATTCAACGCATTGAATCTCGGTGTAACGGTTAACCTCATACCCAAACAACACAAGATACAACCAACAGATATTCTAGAGCTAATACAACAGTATATCATAAGCATACTAGAGATGCATGATCATTATGCCGACAAAACATAAGCACAGAGCAATATGTAAAGCCCCATAGGGTAAATAACAACAACGGCCTGCACTATTCACCAGTGCCACGATAAACACTCGTGTCCTCAGCGCTAGGAAAACATAACGGCATTCCAAACATAACCCGTTTAAAAGCGTACGTATAACGGTCTACGACATATCCTTGACATATATGCATTTAAGAAGCACAAGATTAGTGTTACAATGCGCGTCCGTACCTTCGTTGGCAACGTTAGGTACTACCGCGAAAACGTACTTTTACGGAAAACGTGAACTTCAAACGGCGGTTCGTCTGGGCGTGACGGCGGAAGAAATCGAGAGATTCTGATATCCTATAAGAATAATATCACTTTTATTAGTGATTTGACACTATAATTGGCATTTTAGGTAAAAATTACCATTTTGCCCTTCTACCCCTAATCGGCGGAATTTCGCCAGCACTTCGTTACTCTGACAAATTTTCTTCCCGAAATTTTGCCAGAACTTCGACGCCATTATGATTTTTGAAAATAATGACTAAAATAGCCCTCCCATATGATACCCAATCATACTTGAAATTTAAAGGCTATTCTAACAAATTCTACCCTTACTTTTAAAAGAACTGCGAAAACTTCAACTTTTCAATGACTCGATCCCTACTATGTTTACACCTCTCGCATATTTTTTCAACGCAAACAAGGCTCTAAAACATTTGTAGGAATCTTGTCACCTACTTTCTAAATCTAACTAACAATTCTACTAACTACTAAACTAAAAACTAAAGACTAAAAACTAAAGCCCGAAAGACTTACAGTTGAAGACTTTAGGACAATTCTCGAGGGCTTATTTGCACAATTCCCCAGAGCTCCTTTCTCTTCTTTCTCAGCCAAAAATTTCGGCCAAGAGAAGGAAGAAAAGGTGTGAGAATTATGAAGGAGGGGGTATTTATAGGGTTTTGAAGGGACAAGGTGTGAATTTCCAAAATTGTTACTTTATGCCCTGGTCCACTAGTTTTTCCCCGATCGGTACCCGATTCGCGTGATTTCGGAGAAATCTCAAAATTCTGGATTTACAACTTTGAAGACATGTTCTCACTTAGTAGAAATGTCCAAGTTAACCTAAATTTTGATTCCATATAGGCCTCCAATGTCCTGTTGAAGTTTTCTCGAAAACGTGTCCGAACACGTCCGGTGTCGGAATTCGTTTTCGGGACTATCAAACTCTTGGAAATAATTCACTGATTCCAAATATGTCTAAATAAATTCAAACCCATTCCTAAATGTTGAGTTAGAATTTATTTTCCTTATTTCCAAAAATATGCCTATATGCATTTTTCCCTATTTTGTTTTATTAGGAAAATGCACAAACGGCCTCGGAATTAACTTCCGGAAGAGGTCACTTGAAGGTAAAAACTCACTGATCAATATTTTACCTTGACCTGGGATTCCTATTCCTAGATCTCTAGATAGGATCCGTTTCCTAATTTATAAATTACTATTCACAATTTTCTACTTTAATTAATTATATTATTATTTTAATATCCACTTGACCACTTGCATCTTATATCATTTTTATTTTTTTTTCTTTTTATTTGGCCTTAAATTTCGGCTGGCCTTCTTTTTATTTTAATAAATATTTATTTTTTATTTAATTAATTATTTAATTATTTAATTTTTCCAAAAATTTCCACAAAATTATCTAATTGGTCCATTCTTGTATTTAGGCTTAAAAATACCTAAACTCAATGATTTTTCATAGAAATTTCCAATTAATTAGTAAATACATTTTTACTAATATCCCACTAATTTCCACTAATTTTTGAGTTTCACATAATTATTACTGAATTTCCTTTGCTTATGCTTAAGTAATTAGCCCAATATTACTTAATTACTTCATTATCACTTGTTGATAATTTTCTTAATTACTATGCCTCATTACCTTCATACACTTGTATTAACATTAGTATTTTCATGCCTCTTGCATTATTCCATAATTACAAGGGTATTTTGGTCTTTTACTTCTTTTTGAGTATTTTCCAACAATTTCTCCAATTTCATAATTTATAAAATTACAATAATTAGAGATTATATACTCTCCTAACTCACTTGGTCATTTTACTGTCTTTTAGGATCTTTCATAAATTTTCTAAGTTATTTATGTCCCTTAGGGGCATTTTGGTCATCTTGGCACTTTGGCCCTTAATTTCCCTGATTTCCTACAGAAATTCTACTTAGAAAATAGATTATAATTATACAAGACCGGAGATTGAAATTTCACTTATCGAAATATCCAACTTTTATTTATAATATTAGGATAAATATCCAAGATTATTACAACAAGCACGTAATAAATAAGTCACATTGTAAATATAGACTATGTGCTTAGTGGATTGCTATATAAGTTTGGACTTAAAAAATTTATAAAAACAATGTTATATGACTATAGCCTTAAAAACACACTTTATAGTACTACTATTTAACTATAAAACATTTAGTTCCTAGTGAGCGAACTGTCCACCCAACACCTAAATTTTATGAATCAACATATCGCTTATCTTAATAACTAATTGTTATAGATTGCAACAAGAAATTGTACTCTCACAAACTCACACACATAAACACACAATATTAGCAAAATTAAAAAACGGAAAACAAAAAGAAACAAAAATTACTTGGACTTCAAATAAGGCACGTCAAACCCAAAATTGCTTCCAGCTTCACTAAGAGCTCTCCGCCACCTTGAGACTTCATATTCAGTGGGTGAAATTCGTTGTACAAGACATTGAAATTCTTGTCCAAAGAAAGATTCTTGATTACGAACATCATACCGATCCACACCATAGAATATGGGAAGAACTACTTGATCATATGCTCTGCGAAACTCCATGATTTTTGTGAGTTCCTCAAGGCACTTTTTGGAATTAGCATAGTGTTTAGAGAAGATGATGATTGAAATTTTAGAACCTTCAATAATGCTTCGCAATAGTTCATTCGAGATTTTATCTTTGAGAACGGAAATTTCAGCTTTGCTTAGAGTTGAATAGAGACGTGAAGGGAAAGACTTTCGAGTGTCTTTACGTTTATTATAACTCAAGAACACTTCATATTTGCCTGCACTTTAAATTACATGGACACATAAAAAGATCTGTATAACATAATATTTATTGTGAATGACCACAAAAGTTGTAAATATATTTAAAAACGAAAATATAATTCATTGGCTTTCATACACTAAAAAATAATAATGTCAATTATTTTTATTTCCTTTTCTTAAATTTTTCTTTCTTCGCCCACCGAACTCTTGTGGAGAAGCAATTTTGAAGTTCATTGAAAGAACATTCGCGTCCAAGAGCAAAATCAAAATTTTAGCCCCTTTTAATTAGCCAAATCCTGCGTTTTTCCTTTTTCCGATAGGCAGATTTTTTTTTTTAAAAAATATATTTATTTATTGGTACTTTTACTTTTCAATATTTTTAATTTTGAAAATTAATTTTTCATTATAAAAATTATAAGATATTAATAAAATATTTATAATTATTTGAAATTTTAAGAAATTCATAAGCTTTCCAATTTAATAACAAAAATAGTATTTTGCAGTTGGAGAAGCAGGACTCTTCGATCCTGGCTTCAAAATCGGTTTTGAATTACATTTAAATTCTGTAAATTCAAAAATTTCAAATGAACACAAAGGTTATTTCTTTCTTTCTTTGTTTTTTTTTTTTTTGGGATCAATTTCTTTTGCGGTGATCAGAATGTCCCTCTTTGATTTTTAATACACATCTTTTATCTTTTGAATATAGCATATAAATGATCTACGCACTGAAAGTGAAAGGATTGGCGGCAAACGGAAAAAGAAAGAAAATGAAAGGATTAATAGTTACCCTGCTGGCTCATCGGCTGATTCACCTGACCCATGGAATCCTGCTGGCTCATCGGCTGATTCACCTGACCCATGGAATCCTGCTGGCTCATCGGCTTATTCACCTGACCCCTGGAATCCTGCTGGCTCATCGGCTTATTCACCTGACCCATGGAATCCTGCTGGCTCATCGGCTGATTCACCTGACCCATGGAATCCTGCTGGCTCATCGGCTGATTCACCTGACCCCTGGAATCCTGCTGGCTCATCGGCTGATTCACCTGACCCCTGGAATCCTGCTGGCTCATCGGCTGATTCACCTGACCCATGGAATCTTCCTTCCGTATCGGCTTCAAAGATATTGGACTGTTGAGAAGAGCAAGTACAGGAAGATAGAGCAAATAGCATAATCATCAATCAAACCAAAAGATCGAGCGAAAAGGTACCTGTGAATTGCTGGGCTGGTGAAAGAGACGAAGAATTTAGTGGATGATGAAGATCAGAGAAAAGAGAGGGAGAGATTTATAAGGCTTTTTCGGCTTCTGCAGTCAACGAAGAAAATGTGAAATGAAACAAAGGCATCCACAAAGCGACGACTTAGGGCCCGTTTGGTTCAAAGAATTTTTAAGGAGGGAAAGGAACTTAGAGGAGGGAAAGGAAGCTTGGAAGGGGGAAATGAAGATTTGAAAGATGAGGGAAGATGGGCAGGTTGTTTGGTTGGAAGAAAATGAAGGGATGATAGTTGGTAAAGAATTAGAAAAATCTATTTTACCCTCTAAAGAAATTAATTCAAAATAAAAAAGAAAAATATTTTTTTTGCTAAAATATTTTTTTAAATTCTTGTTAAATTCGAACTTGTGTAAAATTTTTTTTGCCAAATTCGAACTTTCCCGCCAAGTTCGAACTTTCCCGTCAAGTTTAAATTTTAGGGACAAATTTGTCAAAAATGTGAATAGTGACGTGGGAACTTCGAGATCTCACCATTTTGGTGGGAACTCAAGTTCCCACAAATGAGGGAAGAGTGTGGGCTCGATGTGGGCAGGAACTTAAGTTCCTAGGCACTCGATGAACCAAACGTGTTTTTAGGAAGGCTACTATTAAGTTATCATTCCCTCCCCCAAATTCCTTGAACCAAACGGGCCCAGGAGGAGGAAGAAACGCGGATCTTGTGTAACTGTGTCGGCTACTGGCTACATACTCCGTTAAAAGAATCATTAGAAAAAGAAAAACAGAAAAAAATAAGTGTGTTGAATTTCAAATGAACTGATTTATAATTTCTAAATGTTTAAAAATTTGAGAAATTATCTAACTGCTCTTATTATTATTATTTTTTAATAAAAATCCTCAACCCCTGACCGGCCTTAGGAGCTCAAACATCGGTGACCTAGCCCGTGACCAATGACCGAAGCTTTGAATTAATTTTAAAATAAAGAATTAGAATTTTAGTATACAATTGGAATTTTTAAATAATTGATTCAAAACTTTAAATTTATAGAATTAAGTTAATCATTACAATAACTCAAAGAGTTATTAATGTGTGGTGAATTGATTGTTGGTGATGCTTGACATACTCTGTATTTAATTTATTAAAGTTGATGGTTAAAAAAATCTAATTTATAAATATACTATGTGGTTTGATTAAAATAAAAAATAAAAATCTTACAATGATTCGTTGGTTTTGGAGTAAATCCACCAACTTTCATAGATGACCAAAGTCTAAGCGTATGTATAATACAAGAATAAGAAAGCAAATTTGACTGCAACTTTATGTATTTTAGTTTTATTGAATAATTAATTGAGGACTGTATAAAAATTGGAAAAGATTAGGTAAGCTATTCCAGTAATAATATATTTCGTGAAAAATATTTAGTTTTTGACTTTTTTAATTTTAATATAATAGTTTAGGTTATTGAATATTTAATGAAAGCATCCATGAGTTTATTTTGGTCTTTTCACAATCAGATTATATTGTGTAAATTTCTTCATTAAAAAATGAAGTATTTCTGGTGTTTATCTGCAAGGAATAAATTTGTAGTGGCTTTTTTAGGATTGAGGTGATTCCAATTAATTAAAAAAAAAAAAAGCCTTTTATCTTTAAAAAATGGCTTAAGTGGATGTTAAAAGTATGACGTTGACTTTGTAGTAGAAAGTGATTTTCGACGTCGGTAAAAAAAAGGGACATTAAAAGTATGACTTAAAATTTCATTTATATAGACGTCCCCTACAAACGAACGTGCAAATGTGAAAAAGTTATATGTTGTTCTATTGACATGATAATGCATGGATAAGAAGGAAGCTAGACTGTCTTCAAAGGAAAATGAAAGTGAAGAATGACATGTAGTGTTATGTCGCTCCTTTACTTTTTGTTTTGTTGTAGAACACGGATGTCTAGCCTTAATGGGCTAGGTAATGTTGATATTGGATTGAATATGGCACCTCCGATATCTATGAAAGAGATATCAAAGGATGCTTGCGGAATCACTATGCTACAGGGTCGGCTCTTCGCACGAGGGTGGTGTGTGTGCACGGTGAGGTGAATGGTAAAGAATGTAATGGTGAACGTCGTGAGCATACAGTGGGTAACATCCTATTTATAGAGATTACCTAGGGTTTCGTTCTCCTTACCTTCGATCCTTCTCACTAGCGCCGTGCATCTCCAACGTCGATGGTGCCGCTCCATTACGCATGGTTCGGATTATCGGCACACTCAAGGGGTGATTAGCAATTTACCTGTTTTAAGGGAGGTTTCCCGCCAAAGGTACTCCTTCTGGGCCTTATGTCTGTCAGGCCCATTATTTGAGTCCATAACAGTTGCCCCCAAGCTCAGGAGTTCGGGTTTCTGAGCTGCTGAGATTAGTTGTTCACCATCCCAGGCTCTTCCTTCCTTGCTCACCTCGGTATTGATTTAAGTTTAAGGGACGGTTTCAGACTTGCCTCTTTATCGGGCTCCTTCTGATCGATACCTAGTTGTCTTCATAACAAGCGAGATCAGTATTTACTTGGCGCTTTCCATATTCATACTAACCGAGTTTAAAAAAATTGCCCGGTGTCTTCATGCACCCGAGATTGTCTAATCTAAATTGTACCGAGTTTAGTGTTTCAAAACTTTCTATATGCATGTTTCCTCCAATCCTTGTTGAGGTGGAGACACGTGGCATATTCTAATTTGATAACTGTTCAACTTACTTATCTCGGTATCTTACGGTCATACCTTTGCACTTATTGGGCACCTTTAGCCGCCCTTGGTCTTTGCGCACAATTAATACTTGTTTCCAACGTTTCATGAACCTACTATCACCATCGGGCAATTGGACTAAATTCTTTTGAACAAAAACCCCTGGATTGATGCGTTGCGGCAGTATAATGACCTTTCCAGGTGTGGTTGTCACGCTACAGGCGCTTGGAAGCCGCGCGTATTTAATGCTTGCGTCATTTTAAAAAAAAAAACATCATTGCACTTTTTAGGGTTTAACCCTAATTGTCAGCGCTCGTGGTCACAACTGCCCCCGTCGTTTCAAATTCAAAAACCCTTTCCAGACTGTTTGCATTCAAAAACCTATCAATTTCCTCTTTCTTCGTCATTCGAGCACTTTGCATACTGAACGCTTAGCCTGCCTTCCCAACGCTAGCCACCACGATAATCGGCTTCTACCAATACTTGTTCAACTTTCGCAAAAATCCTTTATCAGGTATTACAACAGCTCTTATAACTTTCATATCCATTTTAATTTTTACATTTGCTAAGCCTTTAATACCTAGCATTTGAAAAACTTTTTGGACTCTTGATCGCTGTTTAGGGAGTTTTTCTGTGAGTTTCTGGGTTTTCTGAGTTTTATGGCCTGCCTTACACTTCTAAACACAAAACTCCTTCTCCTCTTCCATCCTTACTGAATCAAGACCCTCCTATGCCTTTAGACATGCATGGCCAGAAAGCCTCTGACCATCTCTCTGAAGCACACAACTTTCGGTTTTGGTCAGTGGGGACTGATCATACCAAGTCTTGACCCAATAATTTGTGTGGTCGTCAAGATAAACTGCCTGTCCTGACATCAACAACCATGTCTCAGGGTTCTTCGCATCATAAGCCTTCAACCCTTCCTAATCAAGCACAAGGGCCAATCCCCTACGATCAGTGTTGCTATAAAAGCATTGAACTAGTTAAACTTGGCCGAGATAGGGATGCCGACTTGGTTCTAGGTTTATGCCGACATAGCATCCTTCCCCCATCCGATGCGGTTTCGGGAGATCTGAGTTTGCTTAGGGCAACACCTAACTCTTTACGCCAAGAAGTAAGTGCTAATTCAGGTATATAAATCATTTTCTAATTTTACCCTTTTTCTGAATTTTAGGTCTAGATGGCATCGTCATCCCAGTCTCCTGTCTTATCCACGGCGGATGAGTGCAGTTCATCTGGCTCTGTCCGAGCTCCAAACTCCCTCAAGAAAGTCGTTAGCGTACAAGTAATCGAGATTGCAAACATCATAACACCAGAAGAATTCGTTCAAATCCGTATAAAAGATGAAGACGGATATTCGGTAAGGCTTCCCATGGATGGTGAATCGGTTGCCACAGGTCGACTGCGAAAAAGCGAACCTCACGAGCCTCATTTCTTTTTCTTATATCGAGATGTTATCACCCTACTCGGTGTGAGGTTTTCCTTCACCGACTTCCAGATCTGTCTTCTAAACCATTTGCATCTAGCTCCCTCACAACTTCATCCCAATGGCTGGGCCTTTGCCATAGCCTTTGAGAACCTTTGTCGGGAATTGAATATCTGTTGTATCGTCCCCGTGTTCATGACATTTTATGCCCCTTAGAACTAGGTGTATTCAAGGGAAGAGGCACCACCTGGTTTAGGTGGACGTCACTCCGGGGAAAAAGCGAGCGCATGCTCTTTAAAGCCTTCATTGATTCCTGGAAGAACTTTAAGCAAGCCTTTCTTAAAGTTATGGCCCATCCCTTTCAATGCCCGTGGTTCCTTCAAACTGCGGCTTCCGGGGAGCTTGAAGGCAGATTCCCTTTATACTGGACGAACGCCCACCATAAATTCAAATCCGGGACTTTGCTCCCAACCCAGGCAGCCTTTCAGAAAGAGAAGAAGCGGCCGTGGTGAAGCTTGCGGAGCTCTCCAGCACCCTTGAATCACTAATGGACCCCGCCAACCATATCCCCACCCCCTTAGTTAGACGACGCGCACCAAGGAGTATGGGATTATATATTTATATATTCCTGTGGTCATAGAAAATGCCTTTGCTTTTACTAACGACATTCTTCTTTCTGCCATGCAGGACAACAGATGGGAAAGCCATAATTTTTTGGGGTCTTTGACAAAGTTCCGGAAAATCCCGAGGATGCTCCAACTCTCCCACTTCGGATGATCCTACTATGGGCGGCCAACCTACACGTCCAGGAGGAGGCTGCTACTACCAAGGTTCCCCGCAAACGCTCCGCGCCCAGAGGTGGAACAAAGCACGGAGAGAAAAGAGCGAAGAAGTCCAAAGGCAAGCAGGTTGCAGAAGAGACACCTACTCTTACCCCACTGCCGGCGTCGCCAACTCCTTCAAACCCGTCCACATTCTCTACGCATCATAATCACGCCACCATGTGCGGAGGGCTCTCTTGTCGAGATGGGATGACCCCGCAATTAGAGATCTTATGCATCCCCTGCTCAACTTTACTCTCCTTGAGCCTACCAAGAGAGAAGCTTGGTGGCCGACATTGAGCTGCAGACCCATAGGGCCGCCTCCCTAATATGGCCTTACACTGTGCTTAGAATCCAGAATGCTGTCAGGGAAAAATCTTTGAATGATGTAACCAAACAATTGTCCACGATGGCCGGCATTCTTCAAGGAGTGAGGAAGGAAAGGAGCGACCTCCAAGCTTAACTGGATTCCTTGAAGAGCAATGCAGACTTGACGAAGGTCATGGAGGAAAGGGACCGAGCTCAAGAAGAATTGCAGGCCTCTAAAGCCGAGCAAGAGAAGCTACGCCGTGAACTGCTTACTGTCAACGGGAAGCTTGTCACAGCGGTTGACGAAATTATTGCGGCCCAGGCCGAGCTGAATGCAAAGCAGATGAATTAACCGCAACACTGGCGAGTTGCATCGCCTTGAAGTTCTCGCCGGGAGGACGCGCTCTTAATGCAGAAGATGACCTTGAATAATGATCATTTGAACGGCGTTCTCAGAGAAAAGGATGCGGAGCTTATTAACGCCAAATCCAAGCTTGTGAAATATGGTCAAGCCGCCAGACTGTCTTTTGAGAATGTTGTTGCTCAAATCCGGGTCCTGAATCCTGATACCACTCTTAACACAACCGGGTTGAATCTCCAGGCCTATGTTAGTGATAAACGTTCCTGGCCGTAGGCCATAACTCTCTACATATAAGTTGTTACTTGCATGGATAACTATTGCTTTCCATACACGCTTTTCACTTTATTAGGAATATAGCATCAAGCTCTATGCGTTAATCTTAACATCATGAACCCATGTATGCTTGTCCATTGCCTGATTTTCAACCAGTACAGTCGTTTTTCATGAATTTAACAAAGAGTACCTTGACTACGATGCTCAAAGACGAGCTTTATCGCTCAGAATTCGATGATACTTTAATTTGTACACGTGTTTGGAAAACGGGTTTCGCTACCCTGACTTCTACATGCCTTATTAGGACGTGATTCTCGAAAACGAGTTTAGCTACCTGGATTCATCACGTTTAAGTTACACATGATTTTGGAAGCCGAGTTTCAATACCACGACTTCTACATGTTTATATCGGACATGATTTTGGAGGACGGGTTTCATTACCTGCCCTCTACATGTTTGAATGAGACATGACTTTCAAAACGGGTTTAATTACCTGGATTCCTCATGTTTAGATTATACGATTTTGGAGGACGGGTTTCATTACCTACCCTCTACATGTTTTATCTGGACATGATTTTGAAAGCGGATTTTATTACCCTGAATTCATCATGTTTCGATTATACATGATTTTGGAGGACGAGTTTCATTACCACGCCTCTACATGTTTTATCGTACATGATTTTGAAAGTGGATTTTATTACCCGAATTCATCATGTTTCGATTATACATGATTTTGGAGGACGACTTTCATTACCTGCCCTCTACACATTTATTTGGACATGATTTACGAAAGGGATTTCATTACCTTGATTTCATCATGTTTCGATTAGACATGATTTTGGAGGACGGGTCTCATTACCATGCCCTTTACATGTTTTATCTGGACATGATTTTGAAAGCGGATTTTATTACCCCGAATTCATCATGTTTCGATTATACATGATTTTGGAGGTCGAGTTTCATTATCCGCCCTCTACATGTTTTATCATCAAAAGGTAGACAACAGCTTAGTTTGTGGAAACTGGGCCCTTTTATTCATGGATTCACAATTGCAAGGCGTCTTACACGAGAAAAAGAAGCATGTTAGCTTCATACAAGCAATTCCCCTACATGACTTTTCAGTGACGCCGCCCTCACCCGAGCTCTAGGCTTCAACTATAGTAAGCCTTCAACTTGTCTGCATTCCATGTTCGCTTCACAGCTTTCTTCTGCAACGTCTCCAACTTGTAAGGTCCTTTCCTGAGATTCTCCTGTTTCTCCGATTGATGATTGGACACTTGTCCGTATCCCACAAGACGTAAGGCGGTTGGTCTACCCAACTAGACGTAGCATCTTCCATCCGCTTTTCAATCCGTCCAATATGACTTTATTCGCGGCTTCGACTTGCCCATTAGATTGCGGATGCTCCACAAGCGCAAAGTCTGTTGTTGTATATGGAAATTAGATACCGGCTTTTGAAAGCCCTTGTCAATAAAGCTGGGTTAGTTGTTCGTGACGATCTCGGGTGGTACACCAAACGCGATATAATGTTTAGCTCCCATGTGATGACCATTGATTCCTTCATGAATATCGGTAAGGACATATTGGGCTTCATTTGCCGCTAGGCACTTCATCATTGGAGAATGCAACCCTTATCGATATAAATGGTCATTAACGAGTGTGTACGAGACTACTGTTCTCATGAGCTTTTTCGCTTCTACCGGCTCATCAGGGAGGGCTCCTCTTTCCAGATAATCTGCAATGGGTTTTCTCCAGTCGCTGATCTCCGAAATGATCATTACTGTTTGTTGGAAATTATGCCAGGGGAAGTCATTGTACTTATCAACGATCCCCATATGAATTGGGTAGTCGCAATGTCTTGCTAGAGGCCGCTTGCGACTTGTGGCTGGTACGGTATTGGCCATTGCCAATCTCATGTGGGCTGCAACGGGTCGCACACAAGAATGGCCCAACACGAGCAAGAGTGTCAGATTCATTGAATCTTAAATGTGTTTAAGATTTAATGAATACTTATTTAATCTAGGATGTGTGTGTGTGTGTGTATATATATACATACATATATAAATATATTATTCGAAAATAATAATGGTATTATTTATTGATAATAATATTATTATATATAGTATTTAATTTATTTGATAAATTAAATAACTATAATAAATTGAGATATTGTATCTCAGATTTATTTTTCGAATAAAGATATTGCATATCAGATTTAATTTGAGCGAGATATCGGATCTCATTTTAAATTAAAATAACTATAATAAATTGAGATATTGTATCTCGATTTATTTTCGAATAAAGATATTGCATATCGATTTAATTTGAGCGAGATATCATATCTCATTTTAAATTAAAATAACTATAATAAATTGAGATATTGTATCTTAGATTTATTTTTCGAATAAAGATATTGCATATCGATTTAATTTGAACCGAGATATCGGATCTCATTTTAAATTAAACATAACGATATCATATCTTGATTTAATTTATAAATATAAATTAAATCGGGGCTTTTAATTCGGATTAAATAAATAGATTTGATTAGATCTATCGATAGATTTAATTAATATATTTTTAATCCAAATTCAAATTTGTTTTGAATATAATACGCTGTTAGGTTTAGAAAAATCTACGGGACATTTTGTCGAGCGTATTAGAAAGCCGCGAGAAACCCTAGATAGAAAATAGAGACGCACGATTCGGGCGCTAGCACGCTCCGTTCGTGTTTCGAAGGCTGTTCGTGTGGATCTTGGTAGAGGAAGGCGATTCTAAAGAGTCGGTTTACGGCGATCAAGAAGGTAGCCCACCAGTTCAAATTATTCTGCAAAGGTACGATTCGGAAACCCTAAATCCAGATTTAAACGCTATTGAGCGATCCGCCTAAGGGATTCGGTAAGAGTTTTATTCCGCTTCGTGTACGAATCCCAACAGTGGTATCAGAGCCAACTCAACGTGCGTTTAAATTAGGTTTTACGAATGCTTTATATATGTGATATATATGCTTTAAACCGAATCTTGCATGCTTAAAATCGAAATATATGATAAACCGATTTTGAAGCATTCATCTTTTATCCAAAAAGATCATCCTTTTTTCGAAAAGATCGCGTTATGAATACGGTTGTTTCACGCTAGGGTTAGGTTCGGATTACGTGGCTTTTCGATCACGTTACGAAGGTTCAGATCGGAGATCACACTAAAGTCGCGCAATCTGATTGGGGTCGAATACGTTCAAACACGATCACGTTACGAAGGTTGATTCGTTGATCATGCATGGACGCCGATTGAGGTCGGAATGTTCGAGTCACTGGACACGTTAGGGTTCGTCCTTCAACTGCGTTTGTATTTTCGAACTATCAGTTGCGAAGGTCGGGTTCGACTTGATCACGTTCGGACGTTCAAGATCAAACACGTTAAGGACAACTCTCTTTCGTGCGACCATACTCGAGCAGTAGCGAATGCAGGGTTTGAAATTTTGGAAATTATTTTTTTGAAAAATCATGATTTTTTTTGGGAAATAATTTTCGAAAACAAGAAGTTATTTTGAAAAAAATTTCTAACGGGGCGCCCTTGACCCCGCCCGCTTAGGCTAAGCGGGACCGCCGTAGGGATCCGGTGATTGTCCAGTAGCGAGAATTTAAATCATGAATATAAATTAGAGAATTTATATCATGATAAGTTTAACCATAATATTTTATTGCATATCTATATGAATTAAATATATGGTGTGATTTAACTTGTCTGGGTATGGTGAACAATATGGCTCTATAATTTACAAGTGTTGTATTTTTCCAAATATGGCCTGCGAGCCATGCCTATCTCTAAACATTCTCTATGTAAAATTATCATCTCATCCAACTCCCCTCGTATGTTGAAACGAGGTTTCTGAAGTATTTTTCTTTAATTTTATCTAGAGAAGTCCTCTCATTGGCTTGAGAGGATTCTAGGTTAGGTGAGCCATGTTGTGTCACAATTTTAATTATGTCTTGATTTGATCATTGCATGATTAATTTAGAATTTTAATTATGTTTTGATTAGATCACTCATAATTAATTTAGAATTTTTTAATTATGATTTGATTAGATCACTCATAATCAATTTAGAGTTATAATTATGTTTTGATTAGATCACTCATAATTAATTTAGATATTATATGAGATACAATAGTGATTGCATTCATATAAGTAGAATTAATAGGATTAATTACATTATATCAATTATACCCTATAAATAAAATCTTAAGTCATAATGCCACCAATAAATGAATACTTGTCAAAACCTAGATCGCCCATTTGTATGTTCAACCAAAGTGGATGCATCGAGTTATCTTGGGGAGACAAGAGTGAGTAATGTTGATACTCAATATTCATTATTGTCGACTTAATTGAGATTATCAAAACGGTTTTGGATCTCAAGGCATTAGATGAGATTAAACATGCTACGTCATATGATGATTGAATCCCATAAAGATCTAAGAGTTACATATGATGTAATTGGTAAGGGGTTTGCCTACCTAAATAACTTAATTTAAGCGTCTGCCAAAGCGGACTTAAATTTAAGCCAAATATGGATCTTAGCCCACTAATTATAATGAGGGTTCTTAATTCGGTGGGAGATTATTAATTAAACTTTGCATATCTTTAGTTGTAGAATCATGTAGTCTAGTAATACTTAAACACCATCAATGCGATCGGTCCTTAAGAAGGACGAACTCGATGACGCTGATCCAAGAGCTCTGACTAATGCTTATACGAAGCATAAGGATGACTCTGTGGATACTGGATGCCTGATGCTTGCCACTATGCTTCTAGACCTTAATAGAGATCTAGAACATGTGGAGGCCTGCGGGATGATTGTTCATCCTACGGAAATGTTCCGATGCAGGCAAGACAAGAGAGGTATGAGACCACAAAGGCCTTACATTCTGCAAGTGGTGAGGTGCATCGGTTAGTCCTCGTGTTTTGAAGATAAGGGCTACATTGATCACCTTGAGAGGCTTGGATTCCCATGTCCCATGAGTTAGCTAAAGATGTGATCTTGAACTCACTCCCGAGAAGTTATGATAACTTTGTCATGGATTATAACATGAACAACATGGAGGAATCAATTTACGAACGCATGGGATGCTCAAAACTTCTAAGCCGAGCCTTGGAGAGGCCGGTTCTGTTTTCCGTTCAAAAAGGAAAGGGTATGAAACCGAAAGCCAAGAAGGCAAAACCTCAGAAGGATAGAGTCCTTCTTTTACAATGAACTTGGTCATTTGAAAGAAATTGCAAACTCTACCTTGAAGATCTGGACAAAAACAAGAAGGATAACGGGGCTATCGCTTCAAGTATCTATGTCATAGATATTCTCTTTTCTACTTCCTCAACATGGGTATTGGATACTACATGTGGATCTCACATTTGACTAAACGTAGGATCTCAAGGACAGTAGAAAATTGAATGGACATATCTATGACATAACTACTAAAAGGTTCAAGTCAATTGATTTGAATTCGACCTACCTATGGCATTGTTGTCTAGGCCATATAAATGAGAAACGCATTTCGAAACTCCAAAAAGATGGATTTCTTAACTCATTTGATTTTGAATCAATTGATACATGCGATTCTTGTTTATTGGGAAAGATGACAAAGGAACCTTTACTAGACACAGTGAGAGGGCCACCAATTTATTGGGCCTCATACATACTGATGTGTGTGGACCAATGAATACATCTGCCAGAGGAGGTCATTTGTACTTCATTACATTTATAGACGATTTTAGTAGATATGGATATATCTATCTAATGAAGCATAAGTCGGAATTTTTTTGAAATGTTCAAAATATTCCAAAATGCAAAATCAACTTGGCAAAACAATTAAGACACTTCGATCGATCGGGGTGGTGAATATTTGAGCCAAGAGTTCATTGACCATCTTAGGAGTTTTGGGATCGTCTCGCAACTTACTCATCCAGGAACACCTCAATGGAATGGTGTTTCGAGCGGAGAATCGAACTCTTTTAGATATGGTTCGATCTATGATGAGTCAAACAGATCTTCCACCTTTCTTTTGGGGCCATGCCACAGAAACAGCTACGTTCACACTAAATCGTGTTCCGTCAAAGGCGGTTGAAAAGACACCATATGAGATATGGGTAGGAAGAAACCCAGTTTGTCATTTCTTAAAATTTGGGGATGTGAGGTTTATGACAAACATCAAGCCTCTGATAAATTATCATCCAAATCCTCAAAATGCCTTTTTGTGGGGTATCCTAAGGAAACTAAAGGATACTATGTCTACAATCCCACCGATCACAAAATGTTTGTTATTCGGAATGGTGTCTTTTTGGAAAAAGAGTTTATCTCTAAAAGAACCGGTGGGAGTAAGGTGAACCTCGAAGAAGTTTGAGAGTCACAAGACAATGTAGAACCACGAGATGGAAACCGGAGAAGACTCACAACAAGTTGTTGAGCCTACTTATGTAACACAAGACCCACGAAGGTCAGATAGAACACGGCTCAACCTCGGAGATATGGATTTCGATTCTTGGAAGCCGTGATGTTTTGCTCATTGACCACAATGAGCCAACTACCTATCGCGAGGCCATGGTGGGACCCAACTCGAAAGATGGCTTGGTGCCATGAAGTACGAAATGCAATCCATGTACGACAGTGAGGTATGGGCCTTAGTCGATCCACTTTGAAGGTGTAAAAACCGTTGGGTGCAAGTGGGTTTTCAAAGAGAAAACTAACATGGAAGGCAAAGTAAATATCTTCAAGGCACGACTGGTTGCAAAAGGATTCACTCAAACTCATGGTGTGGACTATGATGAAACCTTTTCCCCAGTTGCAATGGCCAAATCAATCAAAATCCTTCTTGCCATTGCATCATATTATGACTATGAAATATGGCAGATGGACGTCAAAACAGCCTTCCTTAACGGAAAGCTCCTTGAGGATGTGTACATGACACAACCTGAGGTTTTTGTGCGTCCAGAGGACTCTGGTAAAGTTTGCAAGCTTCAAAGGTCCATTTATGGATTGAAGCAAGCATCTCGGAGCTGGAATCATCGTTTTGATGAAGTAGCCAAAGAGTTCGGATTCATTCAAAACATAGATGAACCTTGTGTTTAGAAAAGGTTAGTGGGAGCACAGTTGTATTTCTAGTGCTTTATGTTGATGACATCCTACTCATTGGGAATGATATTCCTACCTTGCAGAGTGTCAAGTCTTGGTTAGGAAAGTCTTTCTCAATGAAAGATTTAGGCGAAGCCACTTACATCCTTGGGATTAGGATCTATAAAGATAGATCTAAGAGGCTGATAAGCCTAAGTCAGAGCACATACATAGACAAGATACTGCATAGATACGGTATGCAGGATTCAAAAAGGGGTAATATGCCCATGTCTCATGGCATCCATCTCGAAGAATCTGTGTCCTAGTACACAAGATCAAAGAGACCGCATGAGTAAGATTCCATATGCCTCCGCCATTGGATCTATCATGTATGCCTTGTTATGTACTCGACCAGATGTGTCATTTGCCTTGAGTATGACCAGCAGATATCAACAAGATCCCAGTGAGGGTCAGTGGACTGCTGTCAAGAATATCCTTAAGTACTTAAGAAGGACTATGGACTTATTCTTGGTATATGGTGGCTTGGAAGATGAGCTCGTGTGACCGGTTACACGTATGCGAGTTTCCAAACTGATCAAGATGATTCAAGGTCGCAATCAAGGTATGTATTCCTATTGAATGGTGGTGTGGTGAGCTGGAAGAGCTCTAAGCAGAGCACTGTAGTTGATTCTGCAATAGAAGCTGAGTATATAGCAGCATCAGATGCAGCTGAGGAGGCCTTTTGGATTAGTAAGTTCATTAATGAACTAGGGGTGGTTCCTACCATCTCAAATCCAATAGACTTGTTCTGTGACAATAGCGGCGCTATTCCACAGACCAAGGAGCCTAGGTCACATCAAAGGACCAACCATATACTCAAGCGATTTCATCTTATCAGAGAAATCAATGATAGAGGTGATACAAGAAAAAATATTATGCAAAGTACCGGGAGAAAGCAAGTCATTATACTTTAAACGTTAATGTTATTTAAAGTATTCTCCTTTATTTATCATTTCGGTTGCATGTTTATAGTGATAAGCGTATCCCCGAATATATCTAATAGATTATCCTAAATGTCCTCAGTCGGTCATCTCGCGGGAGCGAGATGAAATAAGACCAGTGTGACTTTGATGAGTATAGGGATACGAGTCAAAGTCATAGGCACTTGTAAGAGTACAAGGTCTTTGGACCACCCACTATGAGAAAGCTGCATGGAATAAGTCATAAACTTTTATCATGTATAACCGCGTCATAACGCCCTTTGACTCGAGATCATCATGGATTCCTACATGATGAATCGCTGGTCTTTGACCTAGTCAAAAGTCACCTTTGACCGGGTGATGATAAAGGCTAGGATCGGGATCAGTGGTTCTCATGCGGAGGAATGTGAGTGGTCAAGATGGGATTTGTCCCTCACATTTGTAGAGAGATATCTGGGCCCTCGATGAGTGAGTCTGAGAAATGTATGGTCATACTACGATGGAAAGGAGTTTCCATCTCAATTGTTAGACTACTCAAGAATCGAGAAAGTAATGGTCAAGAACAGGAAGTTGACATTTTCCATGCCTCACCCTTGACCAAATTATCGCGTGACAAAAGGGACGTGACATGGTTGTACGATAGGTTATATCGCATAAACAATGACGTTGATCCTCTTACTAAGCCGCTTGCACAAGTAAAACATGAGCGTCATGTTAGGGCAATGGGAATTAAGGTAATTAATGATTGCACCTAGTGCAAGTGGGAGTCTGTTGGAAATTATGCCCAGGGGCAAGTCATTGTACTTATCAACGATCCCCATATGAATTGGGTAGTCGCAATGTCTTGCTAGAGGTCGCTTGCGACTTGTGGCTGGTACGGTATTGGCCATTGCCAATCTCATGTGGGCTGCGGTCGCACACAAGAATGGCCCAACACGAGCAAGAGTGTCCAGATTCATTGAATCTTAAATGTGTTTAAGATTTAATGAATACTTATTTAATCTAGGATGTGTGTGTGTATATATATATATACATACATATATAAATATATTATTCGAAAATAATAATGGTATTATTTATTGACAATAATAATATTATATATAGTATTTAATTTATTTGATAAATTAAATAACTATAATAAATTGAGATATTGTATCTCAGATTTATTTTTCGAATAAAGATATTGGATATCGATTTAATTTGAATCGAGATATCAGATCTCATTTTAAATTAAAATAACTATAATAAATTGAGATATTGTATCTCGTATTTATTTTTCGAATAAAGATATTGCATATCGATTTAATTTGAATGAGATATCGGATCTCATTTTAAATTAAAATAACTATAATAAATTGAGATATTGTATCTTAGATTTATTTTTCGAATAAAGATATTGCATATCGATTTAATTTGAACCGAGATATCGGATCTCATTTTAAATTAAACATAACGATATCATATCTTGATTTAATTTATAAATATAAATTAAATCGGGGGCTTTAATTCGGATTAAATAAATAGATTTGATTAGATCTATCGGATAGATTTAATTAATATATTTTTTTAATTCAAATTCAAAATTTGTTTTGAATATAATACGCCGCTAGGTTTAGAAAAACCTACGGGACATTTTATCGAGCATATTAGAAAGCCGCGAGAAACTCTAGATAGAAAATAGAGACATGCGGTTCGTAGGCGCTAGCACGCCTCCGTTTGTGTTTCAAGGCTGTTCGTGTGGATACGGAAAGGAAGGCGATTCTAAAGAGTCAGCTTCTACTGATCGAGAAGGTAGCCCACCAGTTCAAATTGTTCGCAAAGGTACGATTCGAAACCCTAAATCCAGATTTAAACGCTATTGAGCGATCCGCCTAAGGGATTCGGTAAGAGTTTTATTCCACTGCGTGTACGAATCCTAACATACACAACTCGCTCCAGAAGGCTTTGTTGAACAATAGTACGGTGATTTCCTGGGCTCTTTGTACTTGCCAACTTTGACAAAACATCAGCCCTTACGTTGTCTCCTCTTGGAATGTGCGCAATGGTTACTTCGTCAAACTCCATGATGATTTCCTTCACTTTCCCCAGGTATTTAATCATTAACGGCCCTTTAACCTGATAAGTCCCATTAATCTGGGATGCTACCAACTGAGAGTCAGTGGAAACATGCACTCGACAAGCTCTGCTTTCCTTAGCTTGAAGCAAGCCAGCAATCAAAGCCTCATACTCGGCTGGTTATTCAAAGTTGAAAAGTTGAAGCGCAAGGATAACTCAATGAAATGCCCTCGGGACTTTCAATAATAATCCCTGCTCCGCTTCCTTTAACATTTGACGAGCCATCGACAAACAGATTCCAAGTATCCTGAGCCTCGCCTCCCTTGACCGGGGTTAACTCCATGACAAAATCCGCCAACGCCTGGGACTTAATAGCATGCTGAGCTTCGTAACAGATATCAAACTCAGATAACTCGATAGCCCAACTTATCATTCGCCCGGCTAAATCCAAACATGGAGAATTTGCTGGATTGTCTGGTTCGTACGGACAATAATATGGTGACTTTGGAAATACGGACGAAGCCGCCTTCTTTGCTACAAGAAAAGCGAACGCCATCTTCTCCACCCTTTGGTAACGTAACTCTGAACCTTGCAAGGCTCTACTTACAAAGTACACCAGGCTCTGGCCGTCCGTGGTTTCTCTAACCAACACGGTGTTTACCGCCTCGTTTCCCACCGATAAGTATAATATCAAGCTCTCTCTCTGTCTCGAGTGTCCGGTCACCTAGGTGGCGCAGATAAGCATTGTTTGATCTTTTCGAAAGCCGTCTCACATTCCTAGTTCCACTCGCTAGATGCCTCTTTCTTCAACAACTTGAAAAAAGGGATAGAGTTTTCACGACTTCGGCAAAAACGAGTTAATCTTTGCTAAACATCTAGTCACCGTTGAACCTCTTTCTTACTCTTGGGGCCTCCATGTCCAATACGGTCTGACACTTGTCCGGGTTCACTTCTATGCCTCTATTTGTAAGCAGGAACCCAAGGAACTTCCCAGCTGCCACCCCAAATGCACATTTAGCCAGGTTAAGCCGAATTTTGTATTCCCTCAGTTTATCAAATGTTTGCCTCAGATCTTTGACATGATTAGCTCCACTCAAGGACTTGACGATCATATCGTCTATATACACCTCCACGTTTTTCCCCAACCTGGTCCTCAAATACCGGTTCATCATTCTTTTATAAGTGGCTCTGTATTCTTTAACCCGAAAGGCATCACGTTATAACAATAGTTTTCCTCTCGCAATGAATGTCGCCTTTGCTTGATCCTCCCAGTGCATAGCGATCTGGTTGTACCCAGAATATGCATCCATAAATGAGAGCAGTTGGAAACCGAAAGAACTATCAACCAATTGGTCAATACTAGGCATTGGGAAGGAGTCCTTTGGGAACACTTTATTCAGATCTTTGTAATCAGTGCAGACCCTCAATTTTTCGTTAGGCTTCTTGACAAGGACGACATTGGATAGCCATGTGGTAGATTGTATTTCCCGGATGAACTCGGCATCCAATAGTTCCACCACATGCGTTTCCAAGGCTTTCCGCTGTCCTCACCGAAGCTTCTCTTCTTCACGGGATACCGGGTAGATCCCGATTTAATTTCGATTTGATGGCAGCAAAAATTTGGATCGATTCCGTATCTCGATGGATGCCAAGCAAACACATCTCTATTGTCCTTCAGGAACCTTTCAAGCTCTTCTCGTATCTAGGGATCGAGTGTCTTGCCAGTTTTTGTAACCTGCCCTGGCTCCATACCAAGAACGAAGTCCTCCAATTCACCATTGGGCTCAGCCTTTTTCATTTTCTCCTCCTCGCGCAAATCCAACTCCACCAAGTTTACCGCCTTGCCCATTGGATTTGCCTCGGGACTTTGCTTGTACCGGCCCGTGATGAGCGGGTTGGATCACTCTTGGCCTCCTTGACCATATTGAAGTAGCATTCTTTGGGATTCCTTTTGATCCCCCTTCATGGTTACGACTTTATTCTTCTTGTTGACCATTTTCACTTCGATGCTTATATAATACCAACATATCCCAATTGTGAATAGTTAGTCGGCCCAAGATTATATTGTACAAAGATGGGAAATCCGCAACTACAAACCGAGACTCTTTCCGACTTGAAAGCATGCTCGTGCGCCAAAGTTAGCTTAAGATCAACATAACCCTTTGGACAAGTATCATGTCCATTGAAGCCGGTCAGAGTCGTCTTGCATGGTTTCAAAATGTCCGAGTCAAAGTTCATTTGCTTGAACGCGTCCTAAAGTATGACATCCACAGCACTCCCATTATCCACAAAGATCTTCTTGACCCGGCAATTCACCAGGGTTCCCGTAATCACTAACCCGTCATGGTGTCTTGAGGCGACATCCTCTAAGTCTTTGTCGGTAAAACATAGCACGGGGGATTTGGGCTTGCCAGTCTTCCTTGAACTTTGGGCTATCTCGAATCGACAATCCCTCTCGAGGTATTTCCACATTGCCGGTGGTTGAGTCTCCTCCGCCACCAAACCTCCACCGATGACGTTACGGTCATATTTGGCCTCGGGAAACTCATCCTCATCGTCCTCGGCTTTCTTCTTCAGGTCCCTTCTTTTTTCTGAGGGTGGGCTCTTACTTCGGTTTTCACCCTGCCTCTTATTACCCTGCTTTCCCTGGGTTTGGATAACGTATTTCCAGAGTTTTCCTTCACGGACAAACTTCTCCACCGCATCCTTTAGATCGCAACATTGTTCGGTCGTGTGGTCATGCTGATCGTGAAATTCACAAAACCAAGTTTTGTTCGCGATGCCTCTCTTGCCAAGTGGCCGAGGTCTTTCCACTTTCTTCATTTCGGTCTCGCATACTTCCTTCCACAGCTTGGCCTGTGACACCTTCAACAGGTGTATTTATATATTTGGCATCAACCCTACCATCCCGGGTTTGTTGCTCATGTCGCAAACATGGGAACTTCTCTTATATCCTTCATGACTGTCTCTTACCCGAGGTGGTGAGCTCTTAGCCCGCTCCTTCATAGCCGGGGTTGCCATCTCCATTTGTTCCAAATCCGTACTTAGAAAGTATTTCCCTGGTCCTTGTCGACTTGTCCGAGTTGAAACTCGTCTTGGTCTTTCGCCTACTTGTTAAGAAGTTCAAAAGAAACTTATGCTCCAATGGTTTCATATTAGGTATAGAGAATAATGGCAAGGAGTGAAACCACAATGCGGCTCCACAGAATGTTCGGCGAATGGCAAGTACATTTCCCGGATATCCCTTAACCATGATCTCCATTTTGAAGTTGTTCAAGTGAGTTAGAGGGTCTTGAGTCCCATCATATTTACGTAACTCCCTTGAATCTAAGCCTTTGGGATATACGGCCGTCATTACTTCGTCGGAGAACTAACCCGCAAATCGGTCCTCCTCGGCTTCCTCTACCACCATTGTTGATTTGTCGACGATGGGGCACGATTGCTCCTACCTTGGAGACTGGATTTTCAACGGGTTGTTTTCCTCTCAATCGAGCCCTGCTTGGCCTAGGCAGCCTTGAGTCTTTTTGCTTCCGCCATTCGCGTGTCGCCGCTTCGAGTTGGTTCTCGTACGATCTTGTGACGACTTCCAATCTCGGGATCTTAGCTTGATCCGTAACGACCCTTCTTTCCCGAGGTTCTTCTTGGTGGACACGCATAGAAGCCGAGTTAGCATCCGGTTTGAATCGGTGCCCTTCGGCTCTTCACTCGAGCTTGTTTCACTCTTGCCTCATATTGCTCCTCCGGCCTTTGCAAGCAACTTCTCCCGCTCCTCCTACCTCCAAATAGTTTTCGATGTTCCAACTCCTCTCGAATGAGTCGGGAATCCTCATCTCTTTGAAGGCTGGTGCCGGCTTTCCATGTTGTCCATACGGCGGATCGGGGACCCCAAAGCATTATGCAGCGGCGGATGTCGGGATTATCAATTTGAAACTCGGGAAGAGGTCGAGGGATACCATGGGCACAGTGTCGCTTCTTGCCCTTGTTTGAATCCCAAACTTGGACGACGAGTGTGAGCAGTATCCTCTGTTTCGCCCTCGGTTCCTTTGGCCGCATGGCTCTGTTCAGCAACTGAGTTTGAATGCTGGATTGTTTCCTCCTGAGGTAATGGCTGAGGCTGTCCCTCAGGTGGTTGTTCTCGCCCATGTATCTGAGCGCGACTCGTGGTACTCAGTGGTTATCAGTAGCTTTTTATGATTCTGGGAATCGAAATTTACGGTTCCCCACGGTCGGCGCCAATATTCTGTTGTAGAACACAAATGTCTAGCCTCAATGGGCTAGGTAATGTTGATATTGGATCGAATATGGCACCCACTGATATCTATGAAGGAGATATCAAAGGATGCTTGCATCATTTGTGCTACTGGGGTCGGCTCTTCGCTGAGGGTGGTGTGTGTGCACGGTGAGGTTGAATGGTAAAGAATGTAATGGTGAATGTCGTGAGCATACACGGTGGGTAACCTCCTATTTATAGAGATTACCTAGGGTTTCGTTCTCCATACGTTCGATCCTTCTCACTAGCACCATGCGTCTCCCACGTCCGGATGGTGCTTGCTCCATTACTCGCATGGTTCTGGATTATCGACACACTCAGGGGTGATTGGCAATTTACCTGTTTCAAGGGAGGTTTCCCGCCAAAGGCACTCCTACTGGGCCCTGCACCTGCCAGGCCTATTATTTGAGTCCATAACACTTTTCTTTCACCGTTTTATTTGTTGGGAAAGCAGAAAAAAGGAAAAAAATATCTTAAAATTGTGAGTATCCGTGTCCCTGTACTATAGTCCACGTCATCCTTAATAATTTGGTATTAGTTTAATTTATTTAACACTAATTATTTTCTCTATGACATAAACAACCTGTCATACAGAGTATCCACTTGCCTATAAAATAACATTTTAATGTTAATTGGGCTTCGTTTTAAAATAAACCAAAACCTTGACCGTACCCATAAACCCAAATCCTTACCCACCCATTTAAACCATTTAAATTTTTAAATCAACTTGGTTTGCTATGTCATTTATACATACTCCGACTAATTAAAGTACAATAACTTAGGAGTTGATTTGACATCTCTTAAATTTTAGCTGGCTTATTAATACAATTAGAAGATTTCACAAGCTAGCTCACCTTTTCATTACTTTTGAAATCTTAATTAACGGATTCATTTTAAAAAAAAAAATTGAAATACATGACTATCCAACTAGAATTAATGTTAACTAAGTTGTTATATATTAACTAATCGGACTACAAATTGCATGGCAAACCAGGTTCACACCAAAATTTCTCATTAAAGTAACCCATCTCACATTTCGACAAACCCTTAAAAGTCTTTCATGGAATTTGAAAATATTTTATGGACAACTTGGCATTTTATTTGCTGGCACTACTTAGCATTTGGTGTGTGTATATATATATATATATATGGACAACTTTGTCTTTATATACATCTTAAATAGTTTTACATAAAAAAACATTTAATTTTGTCAAAGTCCACGTGGTAACCTCTAGTAATACTAAAGTTTCCTCTCCCTTCCCATTCGTTGAACCCAAATGATCATAAATCTAATGGAAGAAATTTTTGAATATTAATTACAATTTTCCAATTTCATCTATATTTATTGATGGTACACATTGTACATCAAGAAATAAAAGATGAAGGATTGACAAATTTAAGGTTGAGTTCATCATCATTTTTTCATTGTCCCTCATAATCTCTAAATCACATCCGTCCAATCAACACAGTACTACTTTCACTTTTCTCTCATTTTCCAAATAAATAGCCAAGATGTGGCCAATGAGAGACAATGAGAAGAAGGATAAGGAAAGTATCTCCTTCCCAAATTTAAAGATGGACAAAGTTGGAATTTTCCAACTTAAAAATAGATTTAAAGAATTAGTCAGATTGGAGGTGACGTATAGGATGAAGAAGGTAATAACTTAATAAGTAGGGGTAATTAGAAAGAAGAACCTAGAGAATAATATTTATTGGGAAATACTGTAAAATTTGTAATTATTTAGAATGACCAATTTTTAAAATATAAATTTTAAAATATTAAAATGTCCTTAATTAAACCTTCTACATTCTCGTCATCAATATCTCCCACATTCTATTTTAAAAGTAATTTAAATTATATTTTCCAGCAAAACTGCAAGCGCCAAATCATAATTTTTCTAACTTCAACTAATATCTGATCTACATGATCATATCGTCATTATATCATGTAATTAATAGTAATATAGAAATTGACACATTGATATCATTCAGATTTTTCCTGATTTATACAAATTATATAAATCAAGAAAAAAGACTTTATCAACCAAAACAAAGAAAAATAAACACATTTTATATTTTATCAGTATTAGTTGTGTAGGTTCAAATGAAAAAAATAAAATGTTATTAGATTGTGTGAAAAATTGAAACATCATAATACATTAATAAAAATTGATATGTTGTCCATATATTAATTAAAAATTTATAACATGTTCATGTGAATACTATGAGCTTATGAAAATGAGTCATATTATTTGTAATTATAGTTATATAAATTGAGGGTTTGATTTGTTATCCTTTGCAATAAGCCATTAATAAAAGAAGATGACACTCGTGCTAAACATAACTCTGTCAATTTTAATTTTTTTAAAAATATATTAACATTTCTTTAACTTATATAATAAATTATAAAAATCTTGAGTTTTCCTAAAATTATATGATTTTTAATTTTGACTAAAGTTTGTGTCAATTTTAAAAATAAAATTATAATTTTGGTAAAATGAAAGATGTTGTGTTATTTTTTTCTATAAATATCTACATAATAACATAAGGGGTAAAAATGAGAGAAATTTCCTTAATTTAATTAAAGGGTAAATGAGCAAAAATACACCTGTGTTTTACTCAGGAGCGCCAAGACCATGTTTTTTTGGAGCAAAATACACATGTAGTTACCATTTTGGAGCAAAAGTCACATCCTACCGTTATGTTACTATTCACTTCAGCTCTTTCTCTCTCATCACGGTGAACAGTAACATAACGGTGAGATGCGACTTTTACTCCAAAATGGCAACCACGTGTGTATTTTTTTACTCAAAAAAAAAAAAAATGGTGCTGGGCGCTCTTGAGGGTAAACACATGTGTATTTTTTATCATTTACCCTTAATTAAATTTAGAAATTCAATATTAGTTTTAAACATAGAATGTGGAAGAAAATGTAGGAGGTTTGAATAGAGGCAAGTTTGTATTTTTAAATTTTTACTTTGTTGATTGGTCTTTCTAAATAATTACAATTTTTAAGTCTTTCACAATGAATATTATCTATTCTAGATCCTTCATTTTAATTTTCCTAATACGTATATGGGTAAAGGATTTCTCCTGTCACTATAGATAAGTTATCTCCAGTGACCTCCAAAACTATGTCGTTTTGGATTAATGAAGGGTGTTTCTATAATTTTGCACTTTTCATTAATTCACCTAAAATACGGAAATATCCTTCATTAATTCAAAACAACGTAGTTTTGAGAGTCACTGGAGATAACTTATATCGAGTACCTGGAGAAATACTTTTCCCTAAAGTATATACATTAATTACAATTTTTCTTCTTCTCAAAAGACCATTAATTTATAAAAAAAAAAAAAAAAAAAAAAAAAGAAAAGAAGAAGAAGAAGAAGATAAAATTAATGGAGCATTGAATCTAGGGTTAAATGACTTAAATGTCCCGGAAGTTTTTGTGTATGGACATTGGGCATCTGGAAGTTTTCAAGAGGGTAAATGTGTCTTGGAGATTTAAGAATTTTGCCCCTCCGTTAACTTGCACTGTTGACCAAATATGCAAAGGTGGCATGCCTATGTGGCATCCACCTCACCCTTTGAATTTTGCCCTCCGTTAACTAACACTATTGATATAAGACTCAGTTGAGTTATTTGTAGAAATTAAGAAGAAAAAACTAGATAAATTACTTTTTATATAATCTTTTTAAAACAATACTAGTTCGAAAGTTGATTAATTTGAGCGATTAAGGAAACCAAATAAATTATTTTAATGTACTTATATTTATATTTTTTTGAAATTAATTTGCTTTACTTATAAACTATTATATAATTATCTTATACCTGATAGTGAGGACCTCCAGAGAGAGAGAGATTTTTTAAGGAAAAAAAAGGCATGAAACCAAATGCACAAACTGACAGTGTTCATTGTATTCATTTGAATGGTAAAACTAAGTAGGAGTCATAATGTTTGTGCTACTGAATCGGCTTGACAGAAATTTTGATTTAGTACTATTTTATGTAAATATTTAGATATCAAAGAGGAAGGAGTGAGAGAGATTTATGAGGCTTTTGCTGCTTCTGCAGGAAGGTGGTCCGTGGAAATGAAACAAATGGATCCCCTTTGGGAGGGAGAAACGTGAGGAAGGCCACATTAAGCCCCCTTGACTTAACATCGTTAAAAGAATTAACAATATCAAACTAAAATTAAAGCTGAGAAAGTAAATAATTCCAAATAATAATAAAACTCGAACTACTGAATCCTGATGAGTCTGTTCAATCCATAAAAACAAGAATCCTGAGTCTCATGTCATGACAGTGTGAAAGCAACAATCCATGTGGGAGGCGTATTCAAATTAAACTTGATAGATAAAGATTAATTATTTTTCAAATTACTTATAGTTGTGGACCAAACAAATGGACATTACCAAAATAAATTAAGATATAAGATAAGCCGGGCGATGTTGTTTGTTAGCACCCGTTATATGACTTTTCTATAGCATAAAAAAATCCTGAGTCTCATGTCATGACGATGTGAACGCAACAACCCGCACGGGCGGCGTATTCAAGGATCGGATTTCTCAGTATCCTCAATCTCGGCCGTCAATATTTGATCCAAGGTGCAGTTTTTTTAAAAAAATTACCGCGCGTGGTTTTTTTTAAAAATCTGCACCCTTGGATCAAATATTGGGCGGCTGAGATTGAGGATCTTGAGGATGAGAGGAGCAGATACTGATCTGCTCCCGCGTATTCGAGGTCGACTTTTTCTCATTATTCTCACTCGCAATCAATGGATTTTGTCATTTACGTACCTATCCGGTCTTTGAAGTCTTCCTCCAAAAATTAAGGGGAAAAAACTTTTGTTTACAATTATAAATCATTTTAACTAATTCATAAGAATTTAAAAATTTATTAATTAATTTATTAAATTTTGCTTAAATTAAAATTGATAGATAAAAATTAATTTTCTTAAATGACTCATACTTGTGAACCAGACAAATGGGCATTACCAAAATAAATTAAGACATAGAATAAGCAGGGCGATCCTAGTTGTTAGCACCTATTATATGACTTTTGTTATATCATAAAGCCATAAATCAAAGGATTGTAGGGATAGGAACAAATTGTTGACTAAGATGGTAAGAGGCTTCACCTTTAAAAGGAGGAGAGGAGAACATAAGTTTGAATTTCTTGAAGCGTACTTATTGAAGAGATGAGAACCCTTTGACTTCTAAACTTTGAAAGAATCTTGTGATTTGAAATAACCTATCACGGAAATAAGCATCTTGAGTTGAAGAATATTAGAGGATTTTTAAAGAACATATTGGATGAAATTCACTAGAAATAATAATATTGGTTCATTTGTTTTTGTAGATCATTGTTATTTTCCAATAAATAAATAAAGAGAACCCACCCGCAAACAATTATTATTTAACCATAAAAATTTCTACCAACATTATTATTCTTTTCTTTCGTAAAGAAAAAAAGTTGAACTTTGCTTTGTTGTTGGACATGCGAGCCCACTCTTCTTCTTGGCCCATTGACAATCCCAAATTCACAAGGCGTAATATATACAATATATACAATTGTTGCTATGTTTTTGAACACTAAAGAGTATTTTGGATTTCCAAAAGTATATACGATGTTTGAGTAAAAGAGAAGTTTATGGGAATTTTGCACCTTTACCTTATTTTAATTAAAAACGAAAAAGAGACTAACAAAGTTTGTAAGGCTTCCTAGGCGGCGGAAGGTGATCATGTAATTGAGAAAATAGCCTTGGCTAAATTGAGACAGATTTGCATTAAGAACATTTAAATTGTATCAAAGTCCAAATTAGGAAACGCTCTCTGTGATCTTCGTGGAAGGAAATCATGTGCTTGAGGCAATACAGATAGCATTGACCAAATTAAGAATGTAGTAGAAAAACGTGTCGATTTTCTCAAACTTCATGAAAGATCACAGATGGGAATAGAAAATGAAAGTGGAGAGGCATCTTTTGAGTTAGTTTGTTTTGTAATAAGATTTAATTAATATGGAATTGTTTATTCAGGACTAAATTTTAGTTGATATGAGAACGAAGTTGCAGGTAGCATTATGAAAGAGAAGTTATTTGAGGAATCAATTATTCACACAAAATTCTTCATATCTTAGTTATACTGCAATCAATATCCATGTCTTCCTTTTCCTCTTCATCATCCTCTGAACCCTCTTCCTTGGCCTCTTCATCATCCTCTGAACCCTCTTCCTTGGCCCCTTCACCATCCTCTGAACCCATATTGACTTTCGAATACGATGTCTTATTGACTTTCTTCAATGGTCTTGACGAAGATCGTCCAAGAACCTTTCTTGAGAATCGCTTAAGGGAAGCTGGATTGAAAACTTTGGTTTCTGACATCGTCAATGATTACACATGGAAGATGATAGAAAGCTGTAGAATTGTGATGGTGCTAATCACACCAGAGTTGTTCAAGAACCAAACTGAGAGACTGGTGAATATATTGTCGCTTCCCAAAACAGTGTTGCCTTTCTTCTATGGAGTGAACCAGAATCATGTGAGTGGGCAGTTGATGCGTTTTCGTAGGGAAAGCTGTGATGATTGGATTTTCGATTGGGATCTCCATCGAAGAAGTGACGTTGTGTGTGACTTGTTGTTTGGCTTCACACTGTCAGATGATTTTGGGTAACAACTAATCCTTTCTGGCTCTTTCACTTTATATGATATTTAATTACCTGCCTGCTACAATTCATGAAATTCATAACTTCATTCTTCAACCAAAAAAGTAAGTAGTCGAAAGAGTTTCATCAAGAGAAAAATGACAAACACCACCACTACATAATGCACTATAATTGCAGCAGTATCGTAATTTAATTTTGTCTCTTTCTCTTTTTCTTTTATAACTCTTGATACGGGTTAGATTACACAAATAATAAGGTAGGTTTGGTTTGAGGGGAAGGGAAGGGAAGAGATGGAGGAGAGAGAAAGGGATCCCAGTTTAGTTCAAGAAGATGAGGGATTTTGCTCCCTCCCTGGATTGATATCGAAATTTTTGCTTTGGGAGGTGGGATTGAAATTCTAAGCCTACGTGGAAATTTTTCTGACCAAAACACCCTCTCCCTTTTCAGTCTTCATATGGAAATCCAAGCCGTGACTTCTCCCTCCTCCATTGATATTTGTTGCTACCTTAACCTCCATCTCCTCTACATCTGCCATTGTTTTGTCACTCCTCCATCTCCGGCCACTACCTTCTCCTCTATCTTCATTTAGTGATACATCCATCGAAACTATTTTAGTAATGAATTTCGCAATTGATTTGCAATAAATTACGCAACCACAAAAACTCTTTTTTTTTTTTTTTTAGAAACTGTTTCTTAGTGAGAATATGAGTTTTGGTAAATCAAATTATATAGAAATTGGATATTTTTTATATATGCGAATATATTTTAAGATATCCTTTTTCGTAACATGTTCCACCATTAATTTTAATCTAATTCTAACTTCCCCAGTGACCAAGAAGCCGTCAATGATTTCATTGAAAAATCCATATCACAAGTAGGGGTACGGCTTCGTGTGAAAAAGCGCTTCACGAATTGGGTGGATAACTCATCATACGAGAAATACAATTACAGTCGGAGTTTTCGGGGTTGGAGGTATTGGTAAAACTACTCGTTAGAACTCTTTATGATAAAATTGGTGGCCATTTTCATTGCGAAGTTTTCTTGCTAATATCAAGGATGCATGGGAGAGTAATAATGGTCAATTTCTTCTACGAAAGCAACTTCTTTCGATATTCAAATGAATCGTACGAGGCAAGGACCTTCTAGAAGTGCCTTAATTGTACTCGATGATGTAAATCAAGTAGACCAACTCACTGGATCGTGTCGAAATAAAGAGCGGTTTGGTAAAGGGAGTTTGATTTTAGTGACATCAACAAATAAGGGTTTAATCAATTGGTTTGCTGACATATCATATGAAGTGGAAAAGTTGGACGATAGTGAATCTCTTGAGCTTTTTAGTTGGCATGCATTTAAAAACTTTGGTCCAACAAATGACTTTGTAAATCTTTCTGGGAAAGTAATTACTTTTTGTGGAGGGCTACCGTTGATTCTTGAAGTTATAGGCTCCCTTTTGCATGATAAGACGAAATAGAGTGGAAAAAGGTTCTGAATAAATTAAAAAAAGTTGCACATTCCCAAATACAACAGATGCTTAAAATAAGCTTTGACTTTTTAGCTGATACGGAACAAAAATTATTTTGTGACATAGCGCTTTCATGCTGGCCAGAGAACAAGTTATCTTACACATTTGTTTAAGGGCTCAAGATTCCCCATAGAAATGGGATTGAAAGTACTTATTGAGCATAGGCTTATAAAGGTTGTCAATGACAAAATTCATGTGCATGATTTGCTACAAGAAATAGGGAGGAAATCACTACAGATAACCACCAGAAGTTCACTTGTCTATTTGGTATATGGGGAAGATGTTGCAATAGAATCATGTACTGAATGTCCAAGAGCATATTTGTATGGATAATGTTATTCAGGTAGTCTCAAAGTGAAAACAACCTCTATTGCAGTGTATGTTCAAATCTATATTTGTCAATTGAGTTTGTTTTTTGATCAACATTTTTATTTATATGTTTATGTTTGAAACTTACAATGTTAAATGATTTGTGTGTGCGTGAGGGAGAAGACAGACTTCAATGTTTATGTCTGAGACAAAGCTATTATCTCTATTTCTTTATAATAAAAAAAGAGAGGTAATTAAACAAAGTATTATTTGACTTTGTAGAAAGAGCAATTATCTGTCTCGCTTCACTTGCTGTATCTTATATATTCAATATGTATGCCTGAGCCATTGGTTCTGTCATAAGATTCATTACAGAGACTAAAATGCCTTCTTACCAAAAAAATAAAAATCCGCCAACCTAAACTACGCAATTATTAGGAAGATCAAGTGTTGTCCACGAAAACCATACTACAAGAACCAAGAAAAACAAATGGACAATAGTACCTCTCACTTCAACAAATTTGCAATGGTAAACATCTATGTGCAAATAATGAAGGCACAGATAGTGAAGCATAGTTGAAGGCCAAATAATTCACATTATTCCCTTGAATCCAAACGTCCCAATAAAAACGAAGCAATTTGCATCTTCTTGGCAATCGTAGGCCTTTTCTTATGTAACACACCAGCAGTTGAATAAATGGAGAAGGAAAGTGTAGAACAAGCCACCAGAAAATAAATCAAAACCTGGTTGTGTTTTGGATTTGATGACATACATAGCCAAATTAGCAAGAGCACCTACAAGTTCAACAGCAAATATTGTGAAGCCTAGTTTGTTATTATCTTCATGTGGTGGTGATGCTGAAAGAGTCATACGCATATTAATGGTATAATTATCACTTTCAAACTTAAATATAAGCTACAATTTATTGAATAGGGCGGGTCTTTTTATAAGTTATACTTAGCACCTGTCTAAAAATTTAAATCATATTTTTCAAAAATATTTCACATGTTATTTCTTTATCTCTCAACTACCTCCTATGCATAAATTATCTCAACATTGTAAGAAACACCTCCCTTTTACTTGCGCTTGTGCACAAAATTAAGCTTTCGAGTAACTTGTTTTGACTTAAAATGTGCAATAATGTAATGATTTAATCAATATCATATAGGTCTAATAATATTGTAGAATATACTTCTAACAGATTTTTCGTGTGTGTACGAATGTGTAATAATCTACTTATACTAAACATTCAAGGCAATTATTAAATTTTTTAATTTAATAGAATATTCATTTTTGGAAGAAATTCATTGGAAATTTCCATTATATGAATTAAAGATATAAAATTAGCTAGAATCCTGGTAATTTTTAATTAATTTTGTTATAGCAAACCTTAGAAACCACAAAGAATTTATTTTGCAATTAAAAAAGGTGGTTTAATACTCCTGTTGGTCTTTGCTTAAGCAATATGTCTACCGCAAGATATAAGAAATAGTAATTAGAGCGTATATATATATATATTCAAATATGTTTCGTAAATGTTAAACCAGCATGATGGTTTTCATTAGTGAGCGTTATACTACTAATATTTTCTCTGTTCTCAATCAATTGGGGTATTTCTTGTGCTCATTGGACAGGGATGGTGTAATGATCATATGTAAGCACAGAATAATAGAAGGTAATACTTCTATTAAGTGAGGAAAGCAATCATTCAGTACATTTATATCATATAGATATTCCTCAACAATATCATAGAAATAACATAAAAGTAACAGATTGATGAGAAAGGATAATAATAAAATCTGCAGAAAGAAGAGCAAGAGTGAGAGTGAACCACATAGAGGAGAGTCACAAAATCCAATCACGCCCCTCCTAAGGGCCCGTTTGGTACGGAGAATATTTAAGGAAGGAAAGGAACTTAAAGAGGGAAAGGAAGGGAAGAGAAGATTGAGAGGAACTTCAAAAAGTTGAATTGTTTGGTAGACATGGGAATATAAGTAAGTTGAGGGAAGATAAATTGTTTGTAAGAAGAATTAGGTGTTGGTTAAGTGGCAACCTTAGATAAAATTCCTACAATGCCCTCCCACAAAAAAGCCGAAAACATTTTTGTTTGTTTTGCGAATTGGACAAAAAGACATAACCAAACCAAATCGTGTCTTGGTGGAGAAAAGTTTGCAAACTTTAGCATAAAACCAACTCTACGATGTTACAAAGCAACATGAAGAGGAAGCAGGCCCTGGACAACAGGTAAACAAACCCTAGGCAATGGACAATTACCGCACTAGACCATCAACTATCGACCCAACCAAATAATGTAGAAAGCAATTAACAAGTCGTAAAATTTGATGTGAACCATAAGGTTAAATGACATAAAACAGACATAAGATCTGCCGAAATAGCTCACAGATAATTACAAAACCAATTAGACAATGAAGTTTCAAAATAACACATTCAAGTTTGAACCAAATAGTCAAGTTCGAACTTGCATTACAAAATGTCAACCAAAACAAGAAACGAGATGAGCAGGAGTAATGACGTTCGTAAAATCAAATACAACTTAACAATGACAATAACGACAATTATATTACCCAAGAAACCAGATCCCATCTCCGCCTCACTCCCTTTTCCTTACCCAACAACCCACACACATAAGAGAAGAAGAAGAAGAAGAATTTTCTGCCACTGTACACCCATGGCTTCGCCATTTTTTGAAGCAAACAGGCCCCAAATGTTTTTGTCTTTATACGTAGAAGATTGCAAATCCCTCAGAGTTTTTCTCTTCAATCTCATGCTTTTTCTACAACGCCCAGCATCTCTTTGTTGACTTATATCTGTTATCTGGTCTGTCATCACATCAATATCCCCTTGGCCCATTAAATGGGACCTTGTCTCCAAGGTCCAAACTAGGATATAAGGTTATCAAATCATCTGTATCCTCCCACGAGTTAGGAACCGAACCTTCCCATTGGACAAGAAACTGTTTAACCCACTGATCATTCATCTGTATCAAACAAGAATCCAAAATAGTGAGAGCTTGAATCACAGGCCTCTCTAGAACAGATAAAAAGGAAGAGGCACAATAGGTTGATGGGGATTATCACCTGTAAAACATTTCAACATGGAAACATGAAAAACAGGGTAGTATCCGACCTTGCATGGAAACATGAAAAACAGGGTAGTATCCAAGCATGAGCTGGCAAATCCATAATTTTGAAAGGACCAAAATATCGCATAGCTAACTTCTGAAACTTGCGCAGCTACATAGAATGTTGTCAGTATGGTTGAAGTTTTACACAAATGAAATCCCCTATTTGGAATTCGACGTCAAGACATTTTTTATCAGCATAGAACTTCATGCGAGTCTGAGCCTTATTCATGTTATTCTTCAAGGTCTCCAAAACTTCATCTCGCCTCACTAAGTGCTAATGAACATCGGGAGGAGCATCTTCAAGAGAAGTATGTTGTAAAATTGGATGTAGATCCTAGCATATAGCACTTTGAATGGAACCATACGGATTGAAGTTTGGAATGAGGTATATTAGACCAAAACTCCGCTCAAGGTAAATAAAGCATCCACTCTTGTGGGTGACTGTGGATAAACAATGAAGATATAATTCTAATTACTTGTTAAGGGCGTCAGTTTGTCCATCGATTGTGGATGTTAAGCAGAGCTAAAACCCAACTGGGATCCATGCCTTTTCATCAAATGGCGCCAAATTAAATAGAGCTAGTGAAAGCCTTATCCCTGTCAGTGATGATAGTCTTGATAATGCCATAGAGTTTTACAACGTGTTGGATTGCAGCTAGGGAATGAAATGGCCATACTTAGACAACCGGTCAACCACCACTAAAATGACAATATTACCTTTATCCAAAGGAATTCCATATTAAAATTCATTGAGATATCTTCCCAGATCCTCTCTAGTACTGGTAATGGTTCTAATGAACCAACAGGGGGTTTGAAGTTGAAGATTTCGCTTGTTAGCAAATTAGACAGTGCTGAACAAAACAACGGATGTCCTGCTGCATCTTTGGCGAATTGAATAAACGATAAATCCTTTTGAAGGTCCTCAATACTCTGGCTTAACCCCAAGAACAGAGGAATGAAATTCTTCGAGTATACGATTCATGATATTTGGTTGATCATGTGGAATAACTACACAGTCGCACTAATAAACATCAGATTACTTAAGTTGATAAAGGCCTTCAAAGGAAGAATCATGAAGAATTTTGTCGTTAAGATCCTGAATTAACAAGGACTCACAAACCTGGGCATATAATCGATCCATGAAAGTGTTGTGTATAGAAGACATGGCCATAAGCAAAACACGTGAGCCCTAGGAAGCCTCTTAATTTGGTAACATTGGTTGGGCAAGGCCATTGTTTAATTGCCATTATTTTTTGTTTCATCCATTTTAACCCTCATTTCTGAAATCACGTACCCCAAATAGTCAATACGACGTCAGTCGGAAGCATACTTTAAAAGTTTCGCAAAAGGTACTTAACACAATTTCCAGATGAACCAGGTGTGCTTACCACATGGCACAGTAGACTAGTATGTCATAAAAAGATCAGAACAAATCAACGGAGGTATGGTCAGAAAATCAAATTCATGAGTTCCTGAAAGTTTGCATTGCGAGCACTTTCGTAAGCCCAAATGGCATCACAAGCCATTCATACAGACATAAATGCGTTCGGAAGGCTGTTTTCTCTTTGTCCGCCTCCTTCACCAATATTTAAGGATATCCAGAGCATAAATCAAGTTTAGAGTAGAACATTGAACCACGAAGATCATCGATTAACTTGGAGTAATGAAATATATCCAGGATTGATAAAAAGAGGAAATTAAAAATTAATTAATGCAATGGATTTGTATTGTTTAACACTCTGGGTCACAGTGTAAATTACTTATACAATAATTGTTTTGTTCTTAACATAAGTTAGTTTGAAAGTAATTAATCATTACATATTAATTTTGTCTCTGTTACTAAGTTCCTTGAATTTAGCTATATGTATTTTTCCTCTACTTCAAATCTCATTTAATATGGTTAAATTATTTAAAATGACTTTTTATAGAACGCTCAAGTAGTAGGTGGCTGAATCCACAAAGACATATTCCTCTCCCTACTATCTTTTAGGAAGAAACGTGTTGCCCTCACTTTTATCATGACAGTAACTAGTTGTTGGGATCCGTACACGCAGTGGAATAAAATTTTTAACAAATCCCTTAGGCGGATCGCTTAATAGCGTTTAAATCTGGATTTAGGGTTTCCGAATCATACCTATGCCGAACAATTGAACCGGTGGGCTACCTTCTATCCTTGCTTCTTAATCACGTGGGCTAACACCTTCTTGTTCGATCAGACAGGAGCAGACTACGTGTGTCCCCTCCCTCTACCGGTATCCACATGAACGGCCTCCAACACCGACGGCGTGCTAGCGCCTCGGTATTCTTGCGTCTCTCTCTTTTTCTTTCTAGGGTTTTCGCGGCTTTCTAATACGCTTGACTAAAAGTCCCGTCGGTTTTTCTAAACCTTACAGCGTATTATATTCAAAACAAATTTTGAATCTGGATTAAAAATATATTAATTAAATCTATCCGATAGATCTAATCAAATCTATTTATTTAATCCGAATTAAAGCCCTACGATTTAATTTATATTTATAAATTAAATCGAGATATGATATTGTTATATTTAATTTAAAATGAGATCCAATATCTCACTCAAATTAAATCGATATGCAATATCTTTATTCGAAAAATAAATCGAGATACAATATCTCAATTTATTATAGTTATTTAACTTATGAAATAAATTAAAAAATATATATAATAATATTATTATCAATAAATAATACCATTATTATTTTCGAATAATATATTTATATATGTATGTGTGTATATATATATATACACACACATCCTAGATTAAATAAGTATTCATTAAATCTTAAACACATTTAAGATTCAATGAATCTGGACACTCTTGCTCGTGTTGGGCCATTCTTGTGTGCGACCCTATAGGCCCACATGAGATTGGCATGGGCAATCATGCACCAGCCCACAAGTCGCAAGCGGCCTCTAGCAAGACATTGCGACTACCCAATTCATATGGGGATCGTTGATAAGTACAATGACTTGCCCCTAGGACATAATTTCCAACAGACTCCCACTTGCACTAGGTGCAATCATTAATTACCTTAATTCCCATTGCCCAAACATGACGCTCATGTTTTACTTGTGCAAGCGGCTTAGTAAGAGGATCAACGTCATTGTTTATGCGATATAACCTATCGTACAACCATGTCACGTCCCTTTTGTCACGCGATAATTTGGTCAAGGATGAGGCATGGAAAATGTCAACTTCATGTTCTTGACCATTACTTTCGATTCTTGAGTAGTCTAACAATTGAGATGGAAACTCCTTTCCATCGTAGTATGGCCATACATTTCTTAGACTCACTCATCGAGGGGCCCAAGATATCTCTCTACAAATGTGAGGGACAAATTCCATCTTGACCATTCACATTCCTCTCGCATGAAAATCACCGATCCCGATCCAAGCCTTTATCATCACCCGGTCAAAGGTGACTTTTGACTTGGTCAAAGATCGATGACTCATCATGTAGGAATCCATGATGATCACAGGTCAAAGGGCGTTGTGACGCTGTTATACATGAGAAAAGCTTATGACTTATTCCATGCGGCTGTATCACCTCTATCATTGATTTCTCTGATAAGATGAAATCCCTTGAGTATATGGTTGGTCCTTTGATGTGACATAGGCTCCTTGGTCTGTGCAATAACGCCGCTATTGTCACAGAGCAAGTCTATTGGATCTAAGATGGTAGGAACCACCCCCAATTCAGTGATGAACTTTCTGATCCAAACGGCTTCCTTAGCCGCATCCGATCTTTGCCATATACTCGATTCATTACGAGAATCAGCTACGGTGCTCGCTTAGAGCTTTTCCACTCACCGCACCACCACTCAACAGAATACATATCCCGATTGCGATCTTGAATCATCTTGGTCAGTTTGGAAACTCACATATGTGTAACTAGTCACAGAGAGTTCATCTTCCAAGCCACCATATCCCAAGAATAAGTCCCTAGTCCTTCTTAAGTACTTAAGTATATTCTTGACAAGATCCAATGACCCTCACCGGGATCTTGTTGATATTTGCTGGTCATACTTAAGGAAAATGACACATCCGGTCTAGTACATAACATGGCATACATGATAGATCCATTGGCGGAAGCATATGGAATCTTACTCATGTGGTCTCTTTGATCTTGTGTACAGACACGATTCTTACCGAGATGCATGCCATGAGACATGGGCATATTTCCCTTTTTGAATCCCGCATATTTAATCTATGTAGTATCTACTTGTCTATGTATGTGCTCTAACTTAGGCCTATCAGCCTCGTAGATCTATCTCTATAGATCCTTATCCCGAGGATGTAAGTGGCTTCGCCTAAGTCTTTCATTGAGAAAGACTTTCCTAACCAAGACTTGACACTCTGCAAGGTAGGAATGTCATTCCCAATGAGTAGGATGTCATCAACATAAAGCACTAGAAATACAACTGTGCTCCCACTAACCTTTTGTAAACACAAGGTTCATCTATGTTTTGAATGAATCCAAACTCTTTGACTACTTCATCAAAATGATGATTCCAGCTCTGAGATGCTTGCTTCAATCCATAAATAGACCTTTGAAGCTTGCAAACTTTACCGAGTCCTCTGGAAGCACAAAAACCTCGAGCTGTGTCATGTACACATCCTCAAGGAGCTTTCCGTTAAGGAAGGCTGTTTTGACGTCCATCTGCCATATTTCATAGTCATAATATGATGCAATAATGGCAAGAAGGATTTGATTGATTTGGCCATTGCAACTAGGGAAAAGGTTTCATCATAGTCCACACCGTGAGTTTGAGTGAATCCTTTTACAACCCGATCGTGCCTTGAAGATATTTACTTTGCCATCCATGTCAGTTTTCTCTTTGAAAACCCACTTGCATCCAATGGTTTTTACACCTTGGTGGATCGACTAAGGCCCATACCTCATTGTCGTACATGGATTGCATTTCATACTTCATGGCACTAAGCCATCTTTCGGAGTTGGGTCCCACCATGGCCTCGCGATAGGTAGTTGGCTCATTGTGCTCAATGAGCAAAACATCACGGCTTCGAAGAATCGAAATCCATATCCCCGAGGCTGTTGTGAGTCTTCTCCGGTTTCCATCCGTGGTTCTACATTGTCCTGTGACTCTCGAACTTCTTCAAGGCTCACCTTACTCCCACTTGGTTCTTTTAGAGATAAACTCTTTTCCAAAAGACACCACTCCGAATAACAAACACTTTGTGATCGGTGGGATTGTAGACATAGTATCCTTTAGTTTCCTTAGGATACCCCACATAAAGGCATTTTGAGGATCTGGATGATAATTTATCAGAGGCTTGTTATTTGACATAAACCTCACATCCCCAAATTTTAAGAAATGACAAACTGGGTTTCTTCCCATCCATATCTCATATGGTGTCTTTTCAACCGCCTTTGACGAAACACGTTTTAGTGTGAACGCAGCTGTTTCTATGGCATGGCCCCAAAAGGAAGGTGGAATATCTGTTTGACTCATCATAGATCGAACCATATCTAAAAGAGTTCGATTCTCGTTCGAAACACCATTCCATTGAGGTGTTCCCGGAGGAGTAAGTTGCGAGACTATCCCACAACTCCTAAGATGGTCAATGAACTCTTGGCTCAAATATTCACCACCCCGATCGATCGAAGTGTCTTAATTGGTTTGCCAAGTTGATTGTAACACCCCTAATTTTCATATAAATTAGTCAAGGAAATATATGAATATTTCATCAAGTAATAGTAGTCAATGGTATATTATTTTTCTGACAAGATATATTAATTATGAAAAATAATGTGGAATTATTCGAAAAGGTGGTTAATAAACTTGGATATAAATAAATTGAGGTAAATAATGTCAAATAAGCTAAATATGTAATTTACCTCATTATTTATTTATTATTTTTGACCATAAGGAGAGAAATATGAAACCATGTTATAGTACAATATAAGAACTTAAAAGAGATTGGAAGTGGTTGTTGGACAAAATTATAATAAATTTTCCTCTCTATCGATTGCCACTCACGGCTTAGGAAGAAGAAAAAATAGGAAATAATGATCTTCCCCCAAGATTAATTACATAAGATGTTGGACGTGAGAGAGAGACATGGAAGGACATAATAATAATAATAATAATAAAACACTCTCATAATTTTCCAAGATACGCCGGATGTGTGTGGGAGAATGACCAAATGAAGTGTGAAAAGAAAAAAAAAATATAAATATAAATACTAAAATTTTGCTTCAAGTCTTTCCACCGCCGGCTGAGAGAGAAAGTGGGAATAGGTGATGATGATCTGACTTTGGAGTGCGATGAGATGAGTGATGGAAAGGATGTGTCGATAAAATTAATTAATGAAAGAAGGAATGAGATGTGCATGACGTTTTAAGCCAAAGGGATCAAACACCATTTTTTTTATGTTTCCCTATTTGGACGTGTGGATGAAGAAAAGGATAATGAAATATATAAATAATAATTCCTACTCCTTTAAAATTGCCGAACTAGGGAGGTAATGGGATATGATAGACAAGACAAAGCCATATTAATTGAGGGAAGAAGTAGTGGCCCACGTGGAGAAGGTAGGAAGCACACAGAAATCTTTTCTTCAGCAATTCCCAACGTGCAAGATACGAGAGACTACAAAGGAAATAACAAATTATTTCTCTAATAATTCTTCATGGTGCCGGACGTTAGAGACTAATGGAAATAAGGAGATTTACTTCAAATCTCCTTGAGAACCGTGATTCAAGAGAGGGAAAACGAATTCCCTAGATTTCTCTAGAGAAATAGAGATTAAGTGAGAAGTGAATCGATCTATTTAAGGGGCTTATCTTCCCACCCATTTTTTTTCTTGGTGGATGAGGTGAAGAGGCACAGAAGAAGAAGAATAGAGATAAAGAAGAAGACACAACAAGAACAAGAGTGGGAGCAAACGATCAAGAGGGAGGTAAGAACATTGGATATACTCATTCCATCTTCTTCTACCTTCTACCACGTGGGGTAAAGATGTTAAAGGAAAATTTCTTTCTTGATGTGATAAAGGTTAGGGCTGAAAGGAGAAGGGAAAAAAAAACGTGAAGGATCAAGCTTTACTCACATCATATCAAGTAAGGGAAATACTCATATCATGTCAAGTAAGTCATAGTTTTAGTTCGACTACTTTTAGATTCATGGTTGCTAAGTTGGAAATAATAGTATTCTTGCGAGATGGGTTTCATTAATGAATCAAAATGATTGAATGAAGAATCCACTTATGATGTATGATGTAAGGTCACTTATGATGTAAAAAAAAAAAACAACAGCAACACTATTGATGTAAGAAAAAGGATGATTGAATGCAAATGAAAAACTTGTTGCATAGTTCGGCCAACCTTGTGGACATGAGAAAATAAAAATGGACATGAGAAAATAATTTTTATTGGTGTTTCTAATGCCTACAAAAGTGTTCAAAAATAGGATCTTAGTATAAGATGGAAAGATTTTTTTTTTTTTGTTGAAAAATGCCTATTTTTAAGTCAACAAATAAATATTTTGGAGATGAGTTATTTAAATTTAAATTTTGATTATTTTAGGGTCACTTTGATCTGGTACACCCGGAGAAAAATCTTACTGATATTTTGGTCAACTATCAAGTAGTAACCTTAATCCTCATATGTCTTGTGTTGCCTTGTATGTTTGTTTTTCCATGATTGTGGACCCGTGAATGCTATTATTTGGTATTTTCATGATTATGGTTACATACATACACTGTATATGCATTACATATGAGATTAACGGTTACTCTGGGATTCATTTATGAATCCTAGATTTTTGTAAAGCTTCAGGAAGCACTTTGAGGGTTGTATCTGGTGACAAGGGTAAGACTGCGGAGCTGGAGTAGGTGGAGTTGTTGGTGGCAGAGGAAGATTATTTTTGGATATTTATTTTGGGTTTGGATAACTGTATATTTTTGGCCTTGTGGGCACATAGTGGATGACTGTATATTTAACCCCTTCGGGGATTATATTTTGTTACTCACTTTTCATTATACCAGTATTGTCTGAAATCCAACCGGGATATACTCTGCCACGTTAACCTCTGATGCATGCTAACAAGTAGTAATTAGGTATTATTTGGTAATTATAAAAGGATTCCTCTATCCGCCACCCGAAAGGGCGAGGCCGATAGGGTGTTACATTTGTGGTATCAGAGCCAGGTTTGGACAATACTGGTAAAGAGAAAATGGAGATAGGAATAAAATGATATATGTTTGATTTGATGGGTTAGGAAAAGATGAGTGGAAGATTTGGAAAGTATTACAGTAGGAGTATGGCTAGGAGAATAAATGATTCTAGGGTTAGCGATACTTTGAGTTTTTGAGAGGAGTCGAAAGACTTCACGAGCTTTGGGCATCTCATAGTAGGAATCCTTCTATCTACGATTGGGCCCGTGCAATACTAAGTGTTTCCGGACACCCCCTTTTGGACCTTGAAAATAATTAATGTTATGAATCAACGGTCTAATTTGAATTTTCAAGACTTTTTAAATGATATGTATTAGTCTCTGTAGGCATATTTCGGTATTCTGATCTGATTATCAGGGTATGGTAGTATATTATGATAGCCAGTAGGATTATGTAATGGAGGTATGTGGATCATTTAATATTTTGAAGCAGTAGTATTATGAAAAAGATGCATATTATTTATAAAATATTAGTATGCGTTTTGGTACGAACATGTGGTGTGATTCAAAATTTAATTACACAGAATTCATATTTATTTATTTCTGTTGCGGTATAGTTAAAAATTTAAAATGTCAAGAAGAAGGGAAAGACTCAGGTGAGAACCAGAATTAGAACATAATCCACCAGAACCCAAATCTAATGCAACAAATGATGGGTCTGATACAAGAACAAGGAAATATGATTATGAAATGAAAGCTTGTCAGGACCAAGATCATGAAGAAGAAGGAACTGTTGATGGTATAGAAGGAAGATTTTGTTGCTAATCCTAGGGCTTTTGATGATTTAGTCAGGATATGATTAGATCCCCAGATCCTATCAGGACTTTAAGATTAAATGTGCTTAGGCGGAAGAAATCCTTGAGATAGGTGATCTCTTAGGAAGTATCATAGGAATTTTAAATCCTTTGATTTGAGGTCTGAGCGTCTTGAGGTATGACATATGATGATCCTTAGAAATGCTACGAGGATGTTAGATTGAATATGGTAATGGTTGAGGCTAGGCTTGAATCTGATCTAGGCTTAAATAAGGCCTAAATTGAAATGTGACTAAGGTTGTACTAAGGTTTTAGTACTTGAGAATAGGAACCTGATGAACATTGATCGATACTAAATTGTCAGCATGTTTGTTTGAGTATGATTGAGGATTGATGATTGACCTTAAGGTAGAAGAGTAGTGTTAGAATTTACTTGTGTGAGATTGAGGATTGAGCTGAAATTAGAACTTTGTTATTAGTGTTGACATTACTTGAACATTTCGAGGTTTAAACTAGGAATGCAATTATGATCCTAGTTTGTATATTGAGTATTGTTGAGGTAATATGATTTCTTAGCCCAACTAATGTTAAGGTTCTAGGAGTTGGATTGTAGATCTGATAATTATTGATTTGGGGATATTTGAAGATAGTGTCTAAATGTAGTAGGCTATGAATTCTGATGATCGTAGCATGATTGGTATGGTCGAGGTTTTAGAATTAGGTTGATGAACCTAACAATCTGATTGGATGATGAGTTATTCTTTAGGTATTTATTTATCTGAATACATTGAGGCACTAGAGTATAGTACCAATATGTTTGAAGTATTTGGAGGTTATTAACTACTAGGGAGTGATTTTAATCTCATGATATTCCCTTAGAATGATTGAGAATAAACACCTTGATAATATTAATTGATGTTGTTATTTGAGGTATGTTTGAGGATAGTACCTATATGATATAGAGTATTGAGGTTGTTAGTTGTTGTATCAACATAGGGAAATATTTTGAATATAGAATATTCCCTAGGAGTGTATGATTAAGAATTAGTGTTTCGATAGAACCAAATGATAGCTAGAACCCCAGTAGCCTCAGGATGCAATCTCATGATTGGGACCGATAGTTGTGGATATGAATATGCCTAGTGTTTTCCCTGAAAAATATGGGTTAAATACTCGATAAAGAAAGTTGAATCTGTGACTATGAGCTAGATTGTTATCGAAAGTCCATATAGAGAATGAACCTAGATGAGGTTTATATGATACAATGTATTAGCATGGGGTGCTCCAGTGCTATGTGAATTATTGTTGGAGTGAAAAGTAAGGTATGAATATACAATGGGTAAGGAAGCCTATTAGATTAATATGATTTTGGGTTGTTAAATTTGATAAATGTTCAATGAGAAGCCTTAAGTCTTGTAAGACTAGGACGTTCATAGGCTGGCAGAAGTCCATAACTATTAGATCATGAATATCGGGAAGAGTGCCGAAAAGAGTGTAAGTCTGAAAGTTACAGGCATTAATTTTGGAATGATCGAACAAATGAGATGAAATTGATTGTGTGTCATATAAATGACTCGGGTTACAAGAGTTAGAACCTGGGATGTATTTGGAGTTAATGACCTTCTATATTAGTTGTCTGGTTCCTGGCGCAGGAGAAAATTGAATTATGAAATTGCCAATGCACCTGTTATATTGTGAATTGTTTTTTTAAAAATTGAATTTTCTGAATTGAATTTTTGAATGAAATGTTTTCTATGGAATTTGAAACCATTTTGAAATAAGTTATTTTTGAACACTGTTGTCTCATAGATAGGGTCCTGGTGGAACTTGGATTTGAAATTGAATTGTGAATCATGTTGAACTATGTTTGTAGTGGAAGCAGTACAGATCTAGAAGATACCAGAAACTGTTGTAGACATACTCAGTTTGCTGGATCTTGCCAATTTTTTTTTTAAAATGTTTTAAGATCGTTGACCATTGTTGAAAGTTATTTTGATGGGATTAGTTTTGAGAAGCTAATACTCGCACCAGCAGTGTATGCACCCAATCTGAGTAGTTCCGCCTTGTAGGGGCGTGTGATTTGCCTTGTCTGGTCGGCACCTACGCAGGCGTTTGGAGCAGCGCTCCTAGACAGTGGTCCTTTGTCCTAGTATGGGATTCCGGTGGGTGGCCTGTTATTGTATGTGCTAGTGCAGACACTAGGTCCCTTATGGACGGAAACTCTCCCACATTGGCCGACAAGTGCGTTGCCACTTCGATGGTTTGTGTATGAAAGGATTGGGATATGCCACTGTACCGAAAGGTTAAAGTGGTGGCGAGAGCTTTCGAATGTTAATTGTTGTGAAATGAATTATCCCCTTTGAGAAATAAACCCGCAGGAAATGTGTTTTCGAATTTGAGCCAGTAGTGAACGTATTTTTGAAAATTGAGCTTGCAGCGATTATGGTTTATTAGAAATGTGAAAATATTGTTTTGCGTAATTATGAAAATGTACTGCGACCACAAGAAATTTTTGACTAGTTGAAAATTTGAAATGTTGAAAATGAGACGAAACTGATAAAATGGTCTACAAATTTGAATTGGTTAAATCAGACCATATTTTCCAGTTACCTTGTTAAGCAAAAGGAAAATGGTTCGAGAGCTTAAAATTAAGAGAGCTCAAACGAAATAGATGAGCAGAGGCTTAGGGCTGTAAGACCCGATGTGCAAGTTTGCACGAGGTGGTGTCCCTAGCCGGTAAGACCTGTGATGCTTAGTACTGGGTGGAATACTAATTGGCTTGATGATTTTGGACTAGCATGTCCAGAGAATGCTGTAAGACTAGCATAATAGCAAGAAATCCTTAAGTAGTAAGTCTTTAATATTCTACGCACATGGATGGAGTTGCTGAAAGATTATAACCTGGAGATAAAATATCATCCGGGTAAAGCTAATGTTGTCGCATATGCATTGAGGTAGAAGATGGTGCAGGTAGTATATATGATGATGCAAGAGGAGAAGATTACTCGAGGCGAAGCGACAGAATATGATATCTCAAATGGCTTGATTCGGTTCAAGAAACGAATTTATGTACCGCCTAGAGATGACTTGAGACGGAAGATTTTAGACAAGAGCAGGAACACTATTCATCCAGGTGCAGTCAAGATGTGTCAGAATTTGAATCACAATTTTGGTAGCCCGAAATGAAGAAGGAGATATCAGAGTATGTGGCAAGATGTTTGACTTTCCAGAAGGTTAAGATTGAACATCAATGACCAGGAGGACTCTTGAAGGGATTGGAAATTTCCGAATGGAAATGGGAGAATGTAACCATGGATCTGGTAGTGGGTCTACCCAAGATCAGGCATTTGGATGCAATCTGGGTAATTGTTGACCGACTCACAAAGTCTGCTCATTTTCTTCATGTCAGTGTCAATTACTCTCCCGAGAAACTGGCAGATATTTATATTCGAGAAATAATCAGACTTCATGGTACACCAAAGAGTATTATCTATGATAGAGATCCTCGGTTTATTTCTCGATTCTGGCAAGCTTTACATCAAGCAATGGGGACAAAGTTGAAGTTCAATGTTGCCTATCATCCCCAAACAGATGGGCAATCAGAGAGGACAATCCAAACACTTGAAGATATGTTGCGAGCCCGTGTCCTGGATTTCAAGGGAAAATGGGATCAATATTTACCTCTAGCAGAATTTGCCTATAATAATAGTTATCATGCTGGTATACAGATGGCTCTGTATGAAGCTTTATATGGACGGAAATGCCGATCACCTCTTTGTTGGACTGAGTTATCTGAACGGAAGTTGTTTGGACCGGAAATAGTAGATGAAACTTTCGAACAAATTAACTTAATCAAAAAGAGCCTCCTAGCGGCTCAAAGTCGTCAAAAGAGTTATGCAGATAAGAGAAGGAGACCTCTAGAATTTAATGAGGGTGATCACATATTTTTGAAGATATCTCCGGTCCCTGGAGTGGGAAGAGCCTTAAAACGTAAGAAGTTAAGTCCTCGATATATCGGTCCTTTTGAGATATTGAAAAAGAAAGGATTAGTGGCTTATCAGTTAGCATTGCCACCAAGTCTGAGTAGGTTGCATGATGTTTTCCAAGTCTCTCAGCTAAAGAAATATCAACCAGACCCAGAGCATGTCCTTGAGTATGAGGATGTTGAGGTACAGGAAGATCATACCTTTGTAGTAGAGCCCGAGCGGATTATCGACTATCAAGAGAAGCAGCTCAGGCGTAAGAGTATTCCTTTTGTGAAGGTGGTCTGGAGAGGGTTATCCTATAGAGAAGCGACGTGGGAGATGGTTGCGGGTATGAAAGAAAAATACCCAGAGTTTATGTTTAAGAGCATGATAAATGTATAGACAAATTTCGAGGACGAAATTTATTTTTACGGGGGAAGAAATGTAACACTCCTAATTTTCATATAAATTAGTCAAGGAAATATATGAATATTTCATCAAGTAATAGTAGTCAATGGTATATTATTTTTCTGACAAGATATATTAATTATGAAAAACAATGTGGAATTATTCGAAAAGGTGGTTAATAAACTTGGATATAAATAAATTGAGGTAAATAATGTCAAAAAAAGCTAAATATGTAATTTACCTCATTATTTATTTATTATTTTCGACCATAAGAAGAGAAATATGACACTATGTTATAGTACAATATAAGAAATTAAATGAGATTGGAAGTGGTTGTTGGACAAAATTATAATAAATTTTCCTCTCCTATCAGATTGCCACTCACGGCTTAGGAAGAAGAAAAAAATAGGAAATAATGATCTTCCTCCAAGATTAATTACATAAGATGTTGGACGTGAGAGAGAGGCATGGAAGGACATCATAATAATAATAATAATGAAACACTCTCATAATTTTCCAAGATACGTCGGATGTGTGTGGGAGAATGACCAAATGAAGTGTGAAAAGAAAAAAAAAATATAAATATAAATACTAAAATTTTGCTTCAAGTCTTTCCACCGCCGGCTGAGAGAGAAAGTGGGAATAGGTGATGATGATCTGACTTTGGAGTACTGATGAGATGAGTGATGGAAAGGATGTGTCAGATGAAATTAATTAATGAAAGAAGGAATGAGATGTGCATGACGTTTTAAGCCAAAGGGATCAAACACCATTCTTTTTATGTTTCCCTGCTGGACGTGTGGATGAAGAAAAAGATAATGAAATATATAAATAATAATTCCTACTCCTTTAAAATTGCCGAACCAGGGAGGTAATGGGATATGATAGACAAGACAAAGCCATATTAATTGAGGGAAGAAGTAGTGGCCCACGTGGAGAAGGTAGGAAGCACACAGAAATCTTTTCTTCAGCAATTCCCGACGTGCAAGATACGAGAGACTACAAGGGAAATAACAAATTATTTCTCTAATAATTCTTCATGGTGCCGGACGTGAGAGACTAATGGAAATAAGGAGATTTACTTCAAATCTCCTTGAGAACCGTGATTCAAGAGAGGGAAAACGAATTCCCTAGATTTCTCTAGAGAAATAGAGATTAAGTGGGAAGTGAATCGATCTATTTAAGGGGCTTATCTTCCCACCCATTTTTTTTCTTGGTGGATGAGGTGAAGAGGCACAGAAGAAGAAGAATAGAGATAAAGAAGAAGACACAACAAGAACAAGAGTGGGAGCAAACGATCAAGAGGGAGGTAAGAACATTGGATATACTCATTCCATCTTCTTCTACCTTCTACCACGTGGGGTAAAGATGTTAAAGGAAAATTTATTTCTTGATGTGATAAAGGTTAGGGCTGAAAGGAGAAGGGGGAAAAAACGTGAAGGATCAAGCTTTAGCTGGGGAAATACTCACATCATATCAAGTAAGTCATAGTTTTAATTCTGACTACTTTTAGATTCATGGTGGCTAAGTTGGAAATAGTAGCATTATTCTTGCGAGATGGGTTTCATTAATGAATCAAAATGATTGAATGAAGAATCACTTATGATGTAAGGTCTCGGTAAAACAAAAAAAAAAAAACAACAGCAACACTATTGATGTAAGAAAAAGGATGATTGAATGCAAATGAAAAACTTGTTGCATAGTTCGGCCAACCTTGTGGACATGAGAAAATAAAAATGGACATGAGAAAATAATTTTTATTGGTGTTTCTAATGCCTTCAAAGTGTTCAAAAATAGGATCTTAGTATAAGATGGAAAGATTTTTTTTTTTTTGTTGAAAAATGCCTATTTTTAAGTCAACAAATAAATATTTTGGAGATGAGTTATTTAAATTTAAATTTTGATTATTTTAGGGTCACTTTGATCTGGTACACCCGGAGAAAAATCTTACTGATATTTTGGTCAACTATCAGGTAGTAACCTTAATCCTCATATGTCTTGTATTGCCTTGTATGTTTGTTTTTCCATGATTGTGGACCCGTGTCTCCTGAAAAGGGACATGCGTTTATGTGCATTCAGTGTGGTCTGGGTTCAGAGCCCGACTACCGTGTTTTTCCTAGCGCTGTGGATCTGGGGCTCGCTTTGTTGAGCAGTCCTGCGTTTGTTTCTAGGACATTTAGTCCTTCCGCAGTTAACACGGTATACTTGGTATGTTTGTGTTACTGCGCGTTTTTTACTGAATGCTATTATTTGGTATTTTCATGATTATGGTTACATACATACACTGTATATGCATTACATATGAGATTAACGGTTACTCTGGGATTCATTTATGAATCCTAGATTTTTGTAAAGCTTCAGGAAGCACTTTGAGGGTTGTATCTGGTGACAAGGGTAAGATCATGGAGCTGGAGTAGGTGGAGTTGTTGGTGGTAGAGGAAGATTATTTTTGGATATTTATTTTGGGTTTGGATAACTGTATATTTTTGGCCTTGTGGGCACATAGTGGATGACTGTATATTTAACCCCTTCGGGGATTATATTTTGTTACTCACTTTTCATTATACCAGTATTGTCTGAAGTCCAACCGGGATATACTCTGCCACGTTAACCTCTGATGCATGCTAACAAGTAGTAATTAGGTATTATACAGTAATTATATAAAGGATTCCCTCTATCCGCCACCCGAAAGGGCGAGGCCGGTAGGGGTGTTACAGACTTGAACCTTTTAGTAGTTATGTCATAGATATGTCCATTCAATTTTCTATTTGTTCGTAAGATCCTACATTTATTCAAATGTGAGATCCACATGTAGTATCGATACACATGTTGAGGAAGTAGAAAAGCGAATATCTATGACATAGATACTTGAAGCGATAGCCCCACTATCCTTATTGTTCTTCTTCGGATCTTCGAAGTAGAGTTTGTAATTTCTTTTCAAATGACCAAGGTCATTGTAAAAGGAACAGACTCTATCCTTCGGAGGTTTTTCCTTCTTGGCTTTCGTTTCATACCCCTTCCTTTCGAACGGACAAAACGAGATTGGGCCTCGTCTTAACGCTCTGCTCAATTGTTTTGAGCATCCCATGCGATTCGTAAATTGATTTCTCCATGTTGTTCATGTTATAGTTCATGACAAACTGGTCATAACTATCCGGAGTGAATTCAAGATCAAATCGTAGCTAACTCTGGCTCATGGGAAATCCAAGCCTTTCAAGGTGATCAATGTAGCCCTTCATCTTCAAAACATGAGGACTAAGCGATGCACCTCGGCCATCTTGCGGGAATGTAAGGCCTTCGTGGTCTCATACCTCTCTTGTCTTTCTATTCTTGGAACATTTCCGTAGGATGAACAATCATCCTGAGGCCTCCACATGTTCTAGATCTCTATTGAGGTCTAGAAGCATAGTGGCAAGCATCGAGCATCTCGTATCCACGAGTCATCCTTATGCTTTGTATAAGCATTAGTCGAGCTCTTGGATCAGCGGAGTGCGAGCTCGTCAGAATGGGTTGATTGATGAGATATTCTTTTCTTTCGTGTTTAGGATCAACGCCTAAGTTCCCAAACATGTCAAGAAAGTTTGTCTCATCAAGTTCGTCCTTCTTAAGGACTGATCGCATTGATGGTGTTGAAGTATTACTAGGCTACATGATTCTACAACTAAAGATATGCAAAGTTTAAGTAGTAACCTCCCACCGAATTAACAACCCTCATTATAATTAGTGGGCTAAGACCCATATTTGGCATAAAATTAAGTCCGCTTTGGCGGGACGCTTAAATTTAAGTTATTTAGGTAGGCAAAATATTTGCCAATTACATCACATGTAATTCTTAGATCTTTATGGGATTCGATCATCATATGGCCAAGCACGTTTAATCCCATCTAATGCCTTGAGATCCAAAACCGTTTTGGTGATCTCAATTAATTCAAGACAATTGATGAATATTGAGTATCACCATTACTCACTCGTCTCACCAAGATAACTCAGATGCATCCACTTTGGTGGAACATACAAATGGGTGATCTAGGTTTTGACAAGCATTCATTAATTGACGGCATTAAGACTTAAGATTTGATTTAGAGGGTATTATTTAATTTAATCTAATTAATCCTATTAATTATACTTATATGAGTGCAATCCCTATTGTATCTCATACAATCACTAAATTAAAACATGCAATGATCAAAATCAAAACATAATCAAGAAGCGTGACACAACATGGCTTACCTAACCTAGAATCCTCTCAAGCCAATGAGAGGACTTCTCTAGATAAAATTAAAGGAAAATACATATGAGAAACCTCGTTTCAACATACGAGGAGTGAGATGAGATGAGAATTTACATAGAGAATATTTAGAGATAGGCATGGCTCGCAGGCCATATTTGAAAAAATACAACACTTGTAAATTCTAGAGCCATCTTGTTCACCATACCCAAACAAGTTAAATCACACCATATATTTAATTCATACAGTTATGCAATAAAATATTGTTGATTAAACTTATCATGATATAAATTCTCTAATTTATATTCATGATTTATGATAGTTATTTAATTTATCTAATAAATTAAATACTATATATGATAATATCATCATCTATAAATAATATCATTATTGTTTCAAATTTATATTATATTATAATATAATAATATAATATCATGATTATATAATATACATAATCCATGATTTTTTTTTGGAATTGCAATTACGATTTGCAATTTCATTGAATTGCAATTATTGCAATTGAAATGCAATCTCAAATTGCAATCAATTATTGCAATTATTGCAATCTCAAATTGCAATCAATTATTGCAATTGGAATTGCAATTACGAGTTGCAATCTCTAATTGCAATTGAAATTGCAATGACCGTGTATGGTCATTGATGTGAATGTTTGAGAATCGGCCGCCATCACCGACGGGCTATCTGAGAAACTTTAACGCAAACTAGGTTTTTAAAACATACAAGATTCAATTTCTTGCATACAAAGATTCGGTTTCTTGCATATACATATCTGACATATATATAATCAAACATGAAAAAGCCTAATTTAAACGCACGTTGAGTTGGCTCTGATGCCACCGTTGGGATCCGTACGCGCGAGAATAAAATTTTTAACGAATCCCTTAGGCGAGATCGCTCAATAGCGTTTAAATCGGATTTAGGGTTTCGAATCATACCTATTAGAACAATTGAACTGGTGGGCTACCTCTATCCTTGCTTCTTGATCACGTGGGCTAACGCCTTCTTGTTCGATCGAGACGGGAGCGGACTACGCGTATCCCTCCCTCTACCGGTATCCACACGAACGGCCTCCAACGCGCGGCGGCGTGCTAGCGCCCGGTATTCTTGCGTCTCTCTCTTTTTCTTTCTAGGGTTTTCGCGGCTTTCTAATACGCTTGACTAAAAGTCCCGTCGGTTTTCTAAACCTTGCGGGCGTATTATATTCAAAACAAATTTTGAATCGGAATAAAAATATATTAATTAAATCTATCGATAGATCTAATCAAATCTATTTATTTAATCCGAATTAAAAGCCCTACGATTTAATTTATATTTATAAATTAAATCAAGATATGATATCGTTATATTTAATTTAAAATGAGATCCGATATCTCGGTTCAAATTAAATCGATATGCAATATCTTTATTCGAAAAATAAATCGAGATACAATATCTCAATTTATTATGGTTATTTAACTTATCAAATAAATTAAATACTATATATAATAATATTATTATCAATAAATAATACCATTGTTATTTTCGAATAATATGTGTATATATATATATATACACCCACATCCTAGATTAAATACATTATTCATTAAATCTTAAACACATTTAAGATTCAATGAATCTGGACACTCTTGCTCGTGTTGGGTCATTCTTGTGTGCGACCCCGTAGGCCCACATGAGATTGACGGCGGGACAATCTTGTATCCGGCCACAAGTCGCAAGCGGCCTCTAGCAATACATTGCGACTACCCAATTCATATGGGGATCGTTGATAAGTATAATGAATTGCCCCTAGAGTATAATTTCCAACACTAGTAATTTGAATTCTTGTATTTTTTGATTCATTTGCTTATTTCTTTTTTATTTTTCCTTGTTTTGTTTGTTAGCTCTATTTTATTGTTCCTTTTCTTTGATCTTGCCGAGACTGCCTCTTTGTTGTCGCTCTTGTATTTGGCTTTTGGAGTAATGAAATATATCTAAGATTGATAAAAAGAGGAAATTAGAAATTAATTATGCAATGGATTTATATTTTTTAACACTATGGTCCAGTATAAATTACTTCTACTATAATTCTTTAGTTATTAACATAAGTCACTTTTGAAATAGTTAATTTTTATTTGTCAATTTTGTCTCTTTTATTAAGTTCCTTGAATTTGGCTACATGTATTTTGTCCTCTACTTCAAAAATCATTAAATATGGATAAATTAATTGAAATGACTTTTTATAGATGGCTTAAGTAGTAGGTGGCAGAGTGGTTCTACAAAGAGAGGTTCCTCTACCCTAATATATTTTAGGAAGAAAACTGTTGCCCTCACTTGTGTCACGACAACAACTAACTAGCTACTTTATGTGGTATTGACTTGACTCAATTAAAAAATAAATCAAAAAAATAAATTGAGTTGGCAATTAAAATATAAGCACTTCCATTTGAAAAATTCTTATTGCTTTGATTAATTATGAATATTAAAAAAATTATATAAAAAGTTATTGTGCTAGCCGGATTTCCATGTGACGCATTGTTTTTTGTGTGAGCCTATTCTTACTTGGCTTATTTACTTACTCAAATTCACAAGGTGTAATATATTCACTTGTATTCTTTTTCTCCAAAGCAATACTTGTTCCATTTGAGACACACACTTTCATGTTAAAACTCCAACAATCCTTCACATGTGTCAAAAGGAACGGCTTAAGCTGAGTTGCGTATACGAATATAACCATTATATCTAGTGGTCTTTTGGACTATGAACTAATCTAGACTAATAACATTTAGTACATAGAGATGTTAGTGGTCCTATGAACTATAAACTTACGAAGCTTTTACACAAAGTGCGTCCGAACACCATATATTTTTGTTGGAACGTGCAAAAGTACAATGTTGACCTTTAATTAGAATAAGTTTGACCAAAAATTGGGGCGTGGCCGACCTTGGTGTCCAGGTCACTAAAGCATTGTTTGGGATTCGTTCTACATCATCATCCCATCAGTCCTCTGGTTCGGCTTATGTCTTCCCTCATCGATGATGGCATCTGCTCTTCTTCTCTGTCCAAGCTCGTCAGTCCTCAAGGAAAAGAATACTGAAGCAGAACGACGTTCCCTCACTCAGCTCGTGTCTCTAGTCCTTCCCCTATCGCATCCTCATGAAGATTCTCTCATTGCCATTCGAAAAAGAAGAACCCACCAAAGAATCAGAAGCACTCACAGTGTGGTCCTCTTTTTCCTTTCTGTTGAGCAAAACAAGAAGTCGACGTCAAAGCAGTAACGGTGACCTATGGCCCGTCAATACTCACACCACTGATAAGTATATATTTTATAATTAAATAAGGATAGATTCGAGATATATTGGATTGAATTTATTAATATTCTACCTATTTAATAATATTTTATATATTTATCTATCTTTTAATTAAATCTAGGATAAGAGAATATTATAACAGGAAAATCTATTGATATCCTACTTATTTGTGCGGGAGAATTATGTGATCTAAGGGATACAACAAATTAAATTGAAAAGATATATTATAATATTATTATATTATATATTATAATATAATATATTAGAAGAAAAGATAGGATATATCTTTTATAAAGAAGTAGATCAGAGATCACAACCGAAGGGCCCACGCAATGAATAAGAATCAAAAAGGATATTAATATATCCTTTATAAAAATCAAGAAGGGGATCTCGTGCAGAAAAAGAAGAAAAAAACACGCAACCCTGAGTATATATATATCAGAAGAAATCAGAACGGAAAAAGAAGACGCACACACGCAAGACCTGAACGCCGCGAGAAAGGAAGAAAAGAGACACAGAACGAAGAGAACGCAGAACGAAGCGGACGCAAGACGCAGAAAAAGAAAAAGAAAAGACGGATGATAGCGGCTTGTGAAATACATTTGGTCATAACAAGTAATAAAGTAGTGAGTAAAAGATCGTTACGATAAGCATATATTTATAATTAAATAAGGATAGATTCTGGGATATATTGAATTGAATTTATTAATATTCTACCTATTTAATTATATTTTATATATTTATCTATCTTTTAATTAAATATAGGATAAAAGAATATCATAACAGAAAATCTATTGATATTCTATTTTATTGTCTGAGGAGATATTATGTGATCAAGGGATGCAACAAATTAAATTGAAAAGATAAGATAAGATATAATATATATTATATTATAATATTATAAGATATTATATGAAAAGAAAAAAAAAAGACGTACAGGGGAAGAAGACAAAAACGGAAAGGCACCCAGATATATATATATTAAAACGCACACAAAGAATTGGGACACACAGCAAGACGCAAAAGCACAAGACGCCGCGAAGAAGAAAATCTCGGACGACGGACAGAGAAAGACGAGACGCATTGACGCACGCACAAGAGAGGAGAACGCCGAATTGGGTTTTCATCTTTTCTTAATTTGTTAATCTAGCCGTGTTTGGCTAGTTTTCTTTAGTAGTTAGGGCGAGGAATGAGCGCATGTGAATTTAACGTATTTATTTGGATTCTTATTTGATTATTGTTTTCTTGGTGAATGGATTACGCTGCTTAACGCTTTCTTAAAGAGTGATCGCCTTTTAGATTGTTCATAGGTTAGTGTATGACAATAGAGATGTTGGTACATTTAACTGAACCGTTAATCCATCATAGAATTGCATGACCTAGACATTATGAGCCCGTTTGGATTGACTTAAAAAAAAAGTCTTTTTTTTAGCCTCATGTTGTGCTTTTTTAAGCTCAAAATTTGAGCTTTTGAAAAAGCGACATTTTAACTTTTTTTGTGACTTTCACTTTTTTTAAAAAATATCATCTAAACACATAAATTAATTTTTTTTTAATTAAAAAAAGTGCTTTTTTTATGAAAAAGCCCATCCAAAAGGGCCCATAGGCTTACAAATTTATGCGATCGCATAATTCCGGTAAACAAATTGATTTTTCTAAACAATACTAAGACATTAGGTTGTTTTCAAAGATAACGGATTAAGGTAGCATCAAGACATTGGGACTTAGTCTAATTTTAGAGAATTGGTCGTCGATCGTGAGAATAATAATCAATTAGGTACTTAGTTCAAATACTTAGAGGAACATGGGGAATTCTATGCCCTAGTTTGCGTTTTCTCTATTGATCATCTTTTCTAAACAACCGTTCTTGAGATTCTTAATCTTGAATGCTTTTCTTGATTAAATTCCTTAAAAATTCTGTTTGGTTACAAGTCAACCCTTATTACTCATTGATCCAACTAAAGCATAAATAACGAATTAGTGGTTGGAGTACTATTCCTCGTGGGACGATCTCTTTCTCACATACTTTATTACTTGTAACGATCGGTTCACTTGCCGAAGTCGCTACCAAGTTTTTGGCGCCGTTGCGGGGACTAGTTTTATTTCAACACTAAGAGTAGTTATTGAAACTCTAGATTGGATTTTTCTTTTTCCTCGGTCCTTGGTCCTCCGGAGCTTGACGCTATGTTAAGAGCTGAGATCCGCACCGGATCTCAGGTAACGGTTAACCTCATGTTTACATATACAGTATACAACATATGTATTATACAATCAAACATATCCTAACAATACATAAACCCCTACCGATACGTCACACCGAAAACTGTACTTTTACGGAAAATCGTGAAACAGCGGCACGTCGGGCAGCGTAACGGCAGCAGAATCAACGTTTCAGATATCCTATGAGAATAATGTCACTTCCATTAGTAATTTGACATTATAACGGGCATTTTAGGTAAAAATTACCATTTTGCCCCTATAACCCTACTTGGCGGAATTTCGCGGCGCTTCGCTACATAGGCTATTTTCTTCCCAAAATTTCGCCAGAACTTCGACGCATTTATGATTCTTGAAAATAAAGACTAAAATAGCCCTCCCATATGATACCCAAATCATAAAAAATAAAGACTATTCTAGCCTTACTAACTATTAAACTAAAGACTAAAAACTAAAGACCGAAAGACTTACCCGTTGAAGACTTCGGCAGAACTTCCCCCAGAGCTTCTCTCTCTTCTTTCTCACTCAAGGATTTCGGCCAAGAGAGCAAGAGGAAGGTGTGAAGAATTCTCAAGGGGTATGCCTCCTATTTATAGATTTTTCAAGGGACAAGTTTGGCATTTTACAAGTTGTTTGGACCCTTGGATCTAACTTGAGAAGAAGCCAAGATCTTGACCATTCAACCATGTTGGTCGACATCTAGGGGCTGTTTGGCAGCCAATATTTGGTCCAAAAATGATTAATGAGCTTGCTTTATGCCCGGTCTAACCGTTTTCCCTGATCGGTACCCGATTCGCGTGATTTCGGAGAAATCTCAAAATTCTGGATTTACAACTTTGAAACCATTTCCTCACTTAGTAGAAATGTCCAAGTTAACCTATATTTTGATTCCATATAGGGCTCCAATAGTCCAGTTGAGTCTTTCTCGAAAAACGTGTCCAAACGCGTCCGGTGTCGAAACGAAAATCCGGAAGTTCCAGTTTATAGACATAGATGCACTGATTTCAAATATGTCCATAAAAATTCCCAATTCTTTCTCAGTTGTCACAACTCTAATTTTGAAGTCTTTACTTCCAACCCGGCTATCTCGCCCCTTTTTCGAATTTCCTATTTCGTCTTATTAGAAAAAGTCCTATTGACTTCAGAATTAACTTCCGCAAGAGTTTAACGGAAGATAAAAACCCACTGATTAATATTTTACCTTGACTTTGGAAATCCCATTCCTAGATCTCTAGATAGGATCCGTTTCCTATTTATTCCATTACTATTCACTACAATTAATTATATTATATAATAATATAACTCTAATTAATTATATAATATAATAAAAATACAAACTTACCAACTAAGTTATCCATTTTTTTTTTCTCTTTTTTTTTTCTGCCCATTTTTATTTTCGTTTTTTTTTTTTTAATTATATTTTTTATTAATTATTTAATTAATTATTTAATTAATTAAATAATTATTTTCACATAATTTCCACAAAATTTCCCTATTGGTCCATTCTTGCATTTAGGCTTAAAAATACCTAAACTCATCCTTTTTCCTTCAAATTTTCCAATTAATTAACCAATATATTTATGCTAATTTTTAGCCATTTATCACTAATTTTGGAGCTTTACATAATTATCTCCGAATTTTCTATACTTGTGCTTAAGTAATTTGCTAATAAATACTTAATCACTCAGTTATCACTGCTTAGTAATTTTCTTAATTAGAATACCACATTACCTCTTAACCTTTGCTTTAACATGAGATTTTTCATGCATTACGTATTATTCTGCATTTTTCCATAATCGTAAGGGTATTATGGTCATTTCCTTACTTTTTGAGTATTCTTCTACAATTTCTCCAAGTTTGTAACTTAATAAATTACCTAAATTAGGGACAATATCCTTCCCTATTTCAAGTAGATTTTTACTTGCTTCTTTTATAGCTTTCACAGGGTATTTATAACCCATAATGTGCTTAGGGACCTATTTGCAAATTCCCAAACTTCTAGGGACCTAATTGCAAATTTTCTAATTTCAAGAGAAATTACCCTAACAACAAGGTAAACTCAATTCAAGGTGTTTGAGACCTCATATTCACCTATTTTCCAGAGAAGTTACCCTAAGTCAGATTTTAGGGTATTACATTTCTCCCCCCGTTAAACAAAATTTCGTCCTCGAAATTTGCACTCTACCCACAAATCTCCGTACTATCTAAACTCCGTCCTATTCAGACTTTGGACTTCACGCGTCGGGTCTTTACTTTGTCCGCGCCCGCCCTCTTGGTGGTCGAGAATTCGGTTTGGTTTGACCATTATGATCTTGTCATTTCGTACTTTGATATATGATGTTTTCCGTGGTTCCCATACACCGCAGTTAACACCACAAATACCAAAATGTCTCCATGGTTCCCATACACCATGTTAACACAAGATTACCAAAATGTCTCCATGGTTCCCATACACCATGACAACATAAGATACCTCCTACTCAATGACATGATCACGGTAGAAAGATAACGAAGAAACACGGAATACGTCACGAAGATGGTTCACGTACCATACGATTTAGTTGAATAACTAACACATAGTTCATGCAACGCATAGAGAAAATTCCTTACTAAGAGAGATAGTACCTTGGACTCTCTCGGAAGTTCTCTGTCCATTGTATCGTTCAAGCACATACATTTGGCACTGGGTTCGTGGCTCGAATCCCGCAGTTTCTCGGGACGATCTGCGATGAAGTGTCCCGGCTTCCGACATTTGTAGCAAATCCGCCTCCTATCACAGTCCACACCGGGATGGTAGTTCCCGCATTTTGGACATGGTCGGGTTTCGGCATTCTTGGGTTATTACGTTGCCCATTTTGGAATGGCCTCTCTTTGTCCCTTTGAGAGTCATTCCATGGTGCTTCTCTCTTCCGTGAGGAGTTTTCACGGTGACCTCGCTACGACTGCGTTGTTGTTGTTGAAGTTTCGGATTTCGAAATCCTTTCAAATTTCGTTCGGTCATCCTACAAGTTTCCACAAAGCACTAGTCAAATCTTGGAATCGTTGAGACATGAGTCTTTCACCAATTTCATACTTCGGCCGTGGATTAGTATGTTCACCATACTCCTTTCATCATTGCCCTTCCGCAGTGCGGTGAGTATCGAGATAGATTGGTGAATCGGGCGTAGTAGTCGTCGAAAGATTCCCTTGTCCCCTGTCGGATATGGAGAAATTCGACTCCTTGTTCATTTGTACGGAAGGAGGAAATATCGCTCATGGAACTTCTCCGAAATTTCTCCCATGTCACGGGACGATAACGTGTCCGTAAGGTTGTTGCTATGACTTCCCACCAACGATCTGCGTCTCCTTCTAAGCGGTAGATTGCCAGTTCAGCCTTGCGATTTTCAGGGCATTCAATTACTTTGAAAATCTTTTCCAATCTCTTGAGCCAATCCTCTGCTAAGTCTAGTTTACCCTGAAAAGTGGTGGTTTCGGCTTGCGAACTGTGTGACCCAATATTGTGTGGTCCGCACAATTCTCCCTTGTCGAGGGTGACCGTGATCTGTCGACTCTTCTTCATGTTCCTCATCATTTTGCTCTTCCTCTTCCTCCTCTTCTTCATCATCATTTTCTTCTTCTTCATTCTCTTCCTCTTCCTCGCCTTGTCGTTCTTGTATTTGCCTTTGTCTTTCTTGTCTTTCGGCTATGAGATCGTCTATCGAGCCCTCTGCTCTGGAGAGTTCTTCTCAGTTCCTGTATCTCATTCTGCTCCGGTTGATTCAGTATTTGATTTGGGTCATGATCAGGTATCGGTCCCACTCAAGGTTGTCTGCCTCGTCCTCTGGGTACTCCGGCTCCTCTCAAATTTGCCATATCTCGTTCTTTTCCTTTATTAGGAAAAACGTTAGATACAGGGGAACATTTCGCATATCGTAGATTTTCTCGCACTAGTATCTATATCGCACCTAGGCTCTATCGTACTTATAGACTTTATCGCACATATCGCACATAGAATTTACTCGACACATAAACTTTATCGCACTTAGTATTTTCTACACATAGTCTTTGCTATCCTCAGTTTTCACACCATAAACAAATAGACACTCGCAACGTTTCCTTCGTCAAATTATCGTTGGTTCTCTATATTCGAGAACGGGTACAGAGTTACGTATCGGAAGTTTCGCTACATGAGTCAAATACTACATGTACTTATCTTTGCTGGTTTCGGAGTTTCATCCGGTGTGGCCCAGCACCGTATATGAGCTCAGGTTAGGATAGAATGACCGTTCCAGTACAAACTGGTGGTTATCAGAGTTATCGGAGTTATCAGAGACTGATATCAGGGATTGATATCAGAATTACCAGAACTCGTGTCAGGGCTGATTTCAAGATCTATGATCTCCCGGGTAGTCAAAGTTGTCGTCGGTAGGCGACATTATCAGGGTTATCAGGGTTATCAGATACTGATATCAGAATTATCAGAACTATCTGATGTCGGCATAAGCACAGGTGATGGATTCACCGGCTCTGGGTTGATGTGATGCACCGAGCGGAGGGTGGTACACCGGTTCAGATGGTATACCGGTCTGATCGGTACACCGAGGTATGGTGGTACACCGACCTTAGGCTATATCAGTACTCATTTTCAAAACATGCTCCAAAATTTTTGAAAAGGCTTCGAACCTAACTCCGTTAACCGAACAGAATGGCCAGGTAAGTGTCTACCATGGGGCCTCACCGAGTTCACGCGACCGATTGGCACACCCACGTAGACTAGCCTTGCCTTCGGCACCAAACTGTCCGTCATAACATAGTTAAATTCATGCCAGGACTACTGCTCTGATACCATATGTAACGTCCCAACTTTTCACAAGCAGTATAAAAATTTTTTTCATTTAAAATCATCAGAGTGGAGCATTTGAGCGGAAAAGTAACTGATATATATTTATAAACTGCCGTAAGTCTGGCTGGTTACAACTACGGTACAATAACCGAGTATTTCAAAAACAGATAATAACAAAAGGGAAGGCTTCCGCCGAAACATCGAAAGGAAGTCTTCAGCCGGGCCTTCTACTCGGGCTGCTTGCCTCTCTCCTCGGTCCTTGGTCCTCCGGAGCTTGACGCTATGTTAAGAGCTGAGATCCGCACCGGATCTCAGGTAACGGTTAACCTCATGTTTACATATACAGTATACAACATATGTATCATACAATCAAACATATCCTAACAATACATAAACCCCCGGCCGATACGTCACACCTAGCAATTGATTCACACCAAGCATTTGTTCACACCAAGCACCTCACACCTAGCCAACATTTCACACCTAGCAATCACATCCCAATACCCCGAGCTTAATCATAATAACAAAGACATAACACATCACGAGCTATTAACTACCACATTAGGCATACAATACACATAGTACACATACGTACACAATATCCATCAGAGTTAGTGTTACAGTACGCGAACGTACCTTCGTTGACGGATTACGGTATTTCTAGCACGTTTTACGGAAAACTGTACTTTTACGGAAAATCGTGAAACAGCGGCACGTCGGGCAGCGTAACGGCAGCAGAATCAACGTTTCAGATATCCTATGAGAATAATGTCACTTCCATTAGTAATTATAACGGGCATTTTAGGTAAAAATTACCATTTTGCCCCTATAACCCTACTTGGCGGAATTTCGCCAGCGCTTCCGCTACATAGGCTATTTTCTTCCCAAAATTTCGCCAGAACTTCGACGCATTTATGATTCTTGAAAATAAAGACTAAAATAGCCCTCCCATATGATACCCAAATCATAAAAAATAAAGACTATTCTAGCCTTACTAACTATTAAACTAAAGACTAAAAACTAAAGACCGAAAGACTTACCGTTGAAGACTTCGGCGAGAACTTCCCAGAGCTTCTCTCTCTTCTTTCTCACTCAAGGATTTCGGCCAAGAGAGCAAGAGGAAGGTGTGAAGAATTCTCAAGGGGTATGCCTCCTATTTATAGATTTTTCAAGGGACAAGTTTGGCATTTTACAAGTTGTTTGGACCCTTGGATCTAACTTGAGAAAAAAGCCAAGATCTTGACCATTCAACCATGTTGGTCGACATCTAGGGGCTGTTTGGCAGCCAATATTTGGTCCAAAAATGATTAATGAGCTTGCTTTATGCCCGGTCTAACCGTTTTCCCTGATCGGTACCCGATTCGCGTGATTTCGGAGAAATCTCAAAATTCTGGATTTACAACTTTGAAACCATTTCCTCACTTAGTAGAAATGTCCAAGTTAACCTATATTTTGATTCCATATAGGGCTCCAATAGTCCAGTTGAGTCTTTCTCGAAAACGTGTCCAAACGCGTCCGGTGTCGAAACGAAAATCAGGAAGTTCCGGTTTATAGACATAGATGCACCGATTTCAAATATGTCCATAAAAATTCCCAATTCTTTCTCAGTTGTCACAACTCTAATTTTGAAGTCTTTACTTCCAACACGGCTATCTCGCCCTTTTTCGAATTTCCTATTTCGTCTTATTAGGAAAAGTCCTATTGACTTCAGAATTAACTTCCGCAAGAGTTTAACGGAAGATAAAAACCCACTGATTAATATTTTACCTTGACTTTGGAAATCCCATTCCTAGATCTCTAGATAGGATCCGTTTCCTATTTATTCCATTACTATTCACTACAATTAATTATATTATATAATAATATAACTCTAATTAATTATATAATATAATAAAAATACAAACTTACCAACTAAGTTATCCATTTTTTTTTTCTGCCCATTTTTATTTTCGTTTTTTTTTTAATTATATTAATTATTATTAATTATTTAATTAATTATTTAATTAATTAAATAATTATTTTCACATAATTTTTACAAAATTTCCTATTGGTCCATTCTTGCATTTAGGCTTAAAAATACCTAAACTCATCCTTTTTCCTTCAAATTTTCCAATTAATTAACCAATATATTTATGCTAATTTTTAGCCATTTATCACTAATTTTGGAGCTTTACATAATTATCTCCGAATTTTCTATACTTGTGCTTAAGTAATTTGCTAATAAATACTTAATCACTCAGTTATCACTGCTTAGTAATTTTCTTAATTAGAATACCACATTACCTCTTAACCTTTGCTTTAACATGAGATTTTTCATGCATTACGTATTATTCTGCATTTTTCCATAATCGTAAGGGTATTATGGTCATTTCCTTACTTTTTGAGTATTCTTCTACAATTTCTCCAAGTTTGTAACTTAATAAATTACCTAAATTAGGGACAATATCCTTCCCTATTTCAAGTAGATTTTTACTTGCTTCTTTTATAGCTTTCACAGGGTATTTATAACCCATAATGTGCTTAGGGACCTAGCTGAGGTTAATTACATGGGTGATCCTCCTAGGAATCAGTTTAATCCGTATAGCAACACATACAATCCTGGCTGGAAATCTCACCCAAATTTTTCCTATAAACCCCAAGCAGCACCCCAGCAGTTCCACCAAACCACCACTACTGATCTGGAAAAGGCTTTGACACAGTTGACTCTTACCACTACCGAATACATCAAGGGTCTGGAAGCTTTCCGGAATGAAACAAAGTCTTCTCTCAAAAATCAGGAGGCTTCGATCCGGAATTTGGAGAATCAGATTGGTCAGCTATCAAAGCAAATAGCAGAGAGAAGCCAAGGGTCCTTCCCTAGTGATACTGTCGTCAATCCAAAGGAGCATTGTAAGGCCATAACTACAAGGAGTGGTATAGTGGTTCATTAGGTTGAGAAATCTGTTCCGATAAAGGACAAGTCTGAGAAAGGGGAGGAAGAGGTTGAGAAATGTAATGTGCAGCAGGTTCCAAAGGAGATAGCTACAAAGAAGTCTCCCACTCCTTCTTATGCAAAACCTCCTTACCCCCAAAGGTTGAAGCACAGATCTGAAGCAAATAAGTATGCCAGTTCGGGATATTTTTAAGAAATTGCAGATTAACATTCCTTTTGCAGAAGCTCTTGAAAATATGCCTAATTATGCAAAGTTCATGAAAGAGTTGCTCTCCAAGAAGCATAAGTTGCAAGAGGCGTAAACAATCGCATTGACTCAGGCCATGTAGTGCCATCATTCAAACTAAGTTGCCACCAAAGCTTAAAGATCCTGGCAACTTTAGCATCCTTGTGCAATAGGGAACGTCAATATGAGCAGAGCACTTTGTGATCCGGGAGCTAGTATAAATTTAATACCCTTATCTGTTTCGAAAGCTCTCGGCATTTGTAATACCCTAAAAATCACACTTAGGGTAAATATCAAAATTGGGAAATATACCTATTTAAAATAGGTGAATATGTGGTTTCAAAGAATGTGTTAAATTTATATTATTTTCTAAAGGAAAATTTCTTGGAAATTAGAGAATTTAAGGGCCAAAGTGCCAAAATGACAAAAATGCCCCTATGGGACATAAATGACTTAGGAAAATTGTGAAAAATCCTAAAAGGTGATAAAATACTTATTAAAATTAAGAGAGTATGTTATCTCTAATTGTGGTAATTTAATAAATTATAAGCTTGGAAGAATTGTAAAATAACAATTATTAAGTATTTGGAGATCATAACTAACTCCATAATTATTGATATTTTACATGGGAGATAAAATAGCAATGTTAGTTCAGATTTTGAGAGGAAGTAATTAGTTTTAGATACGAAAATTATCAAAAATAATAAGTGCTTGATTAAATAATTATTGGTTAATTATTTAAGTTTGAACAATGGAATAATTGTGATAAATTATGTAGAACTCTATAATTAGTGGTTTATGGCTAAAATTAGCATAAAATATACTTGCTAATTAGTTGGAAAATATGAAGGAAAATATATGAGATTAAATGTATGAAACCCCTAAAGCCTAAATCCATGTTAATTACTTAAGGAGCCAATAAGAGAATTCTTGTTAATTAACATAAGATGATTAATACATGATATAAAATAATTAAAGCAATTTGAAGAAAACAAAATGGGGAGGGATACGAATGGATTGTTGTAGGTATGCAGCCAAAGTTGTTGAAAGAAATTATGTGTGTCTTGAGTAAAAAGAGAGTGATGTGGCCAAGTGTGAGCCTAGCAATTGAAAGTGATATTTTGTGCAAGTGCGAATCAACCTCCTTGGTCATAAATCAAGCAAACATTTCGAATTGGATGTAGGAAGGAGAGAGGGAACGTATAAGAGTGTATTTATATATGTGGTGTGAATGATGATTAGATATTGGCCAAGTATTAAAGCATAAATGAATCAAAAAGCAAGGTTGAAAAGTCAAATAAAGTGGCCTTCCAAATTGATTATTATGTGTGTGTATAGCCGAAATCATTGATGAAGAAGGAAAGAAGAAAAGTGAGTAAATGATGTGGAAAAGTCAAACAAAATTACCAACCAATAAGAACATAAAGCAAATGTGTGATATCATGACCTCATTTTGTTGACACAAGAGGCAAGCATGTTGCCAAAGCAATTAAGGACCAATTATTTCGCATGGTGGGAAAGGAAGATAGGGAAATTTTAATGCCAATTAGGTCCTTGAGTTTTTCTATAAATAGGGAGCATCATTCTTCATAATCTTCACACCAACTCTCAAATGAGTTTAGAGAGAAGTGAGAGCTAGAGAGAGAAGCTCTCGAAAATTTTTGTAGAAGTCTTCAACTAGTAAGTTTTTCGGTCTTTAGTCTTTAGTTCGGTAGTTAGTAGAATTGTTAGATAGATTTAGCAAGTAGGGAGTGACATTCCTACTATTGTTTTTAGGCCTCATTGCATTGAAATATATGCCTGACGAGGTAGAAATATGGTAGGGATCGAGTCCCCGAAAGCTGAAGTCTTCGTAGTTCTTTCACAAGTAGGTGTTATAATGCTAGAATAGCCTTTAAATTTTCAAGTATGATTGGGTATCATATGGGAGGGCTATTTTAGTCTTTATTTTTGAAAATCAAAATGGCGTCGAAGTTCGGAAAAATTTCGGAAGGAAATTTGTAAAAGTAACGGGCTTCGGCAAAATTCGCCAATTAGGGGATAGGGCAAAATGGTAATTTTTACCTAAAATGCCGCTTATAGTACCAAATCACTAATAAAAGTGATATTACTCTTATAGGACGTCAGAAACTCTGATTTGCTGTCGTTACGCTGTCCGACAGGACGTTTCGCTGTTTTCTGTCAAAACGACCGTTTTCCGTAAAACGTGCCAGAATACCGTCAACGAAGGTACGTTCGCGTACTGTAACACTAATCTGATGTTTATGGTATGCATATATGTGCTATGTGTATAAGAGTGTTATACCGTTTTGAGTACATATAGTGGTTGGGAGGATATGTCTCGTATGCCGGGTGCAATATGTTCGTACTTGGGTGCACCGCATTCGTATGCCGGGTGCAACTGCCCGCATGGCTTGGGAAATACATATGCATGGGTTGTGATTGTGATAGAGTGATGGTATGTGCTGATGATGTTGTGGATGTCTGTCGTTTGTATGTGTATACATAAACATGAGGTTAACCGTTACCTGAGATCCGGTGTTGGATCTCACCTCTTAACATAGCGTCAAAGTTCAGAGGACCGAGGACCGAGGAGAGAGGAAAGCAAAGAGGTTCGAGGATCCGGCGAAGACTTTCCGTTATTATCCTTTACTTTTTGGAAACTCTCGGTTACTATACCGTTTATGTAACTAGCCAGCCGGGCATTTTATATCAATATATCGCTACACTCTTGTTCCGGTGTTTCACTGATGAAAAAATTTTATACCGTTTTGAAAAGTTGGGATGTTTAAAGCATTAAAGAGATGAAGCCTACTATGATGTCATTACAGTTGGCGGAAAGGTCCATTAAGAAGCCGTAAGGTGTCATTGAGGATGTGCTTGTGAAAGTGGACAAATTCATCTTCCGTGGATTTTGTGGTTCTTAACATGGAGGAAGATGCCGAAATTCCTTTACTTTTGGGAAGACCCTTCTTGGCTACCGCTAGAGCGGTAATTGATGTAGTCTGCAGGAAAATGGAGTTTCAAATGAATGATGAGAAAGTCACTTACAATGTGTTTCAACCCATGAAATACCCAATGATAATAGTGACTGCTTCAAAATTAACGTGGTTGATGAGACCATTCAAGAAGTTTTTCAAGAAGGTTCGATGAGCCTATGGAGGATGATCTTGCTCAATTATTACAAGTGGAAGAAGAGGTTTTCGCAAAGGAGAATTCTGATTTACGGTGTTGAGGAGTCAAGAAGAAAGATTATGATGCGCCACCGTTACTCCTAAGGTGGAACTAAAGGAGCTCCCTTCTAATCAAGTATGTTTTTCTAGGGAAGGATGACACTTATCCCGTTATTGTTAGCGCTGAGTTGTCCCCTACCGACGAAGAGAAGTTGCCGAAAGTTTTGACTACCCGCAAGACTTGTCATAGGGTGGTCTATATCGATTTAAAGGGGATTAGTCCTTCATTTTGCACTCATAAAATTCTTATGGAGGACCATGTGAAACTAGTAAGACAGCCCCGAGAGGAGACTTAACCCGACTATGAAGGAAGTGGTGAGAAAGGAAGTGGTGAAACCGTTAGATGCAGTCGGAGAATGTGTGTGGATGATGCCACTCGCAAGGACCACTTTCATTTGCCATTCAAGAAAAAAACCAAGAGATGGCATGACAGAGGATTCTTCCAAAAGAGTTTCATCCCGGACAACAGTATTACTTAATAACTCTCGTTTGAAACTTTTCCCGGGAAATTGAAGTCTAGATGGTCGGGACCTTTTGTAGTCAAAGAAGTCACACCTTTTGGTGCAATTGTCATTGCACCAATAGATTCAGATGAAGCTTTTAAGGTGAATGGGCAGAGATTAAAGCATTACCACGTAGGAGACATTGATAGAGGAAGAACCTCTGTGGCATTGGAAGTTGAGAATTAAGGTGACATCCGTCAGGCTCGAGACGGTAAACAAGCGCTGATTGGGAGGCAACCCAATAAGTTTTTCTTGCAGTTATTATTATTATTATTTTGTTTTTTTCCCTTTCATTTTTCTAGGTTTAGAGATGATCACTCCTTTTGTTGTTGCAAAGTCTTGCGTGTGCACTCGCCCCTCCTTAGAAATGTGAAACATCATGGATGATACCGGATGAAGAACTCCACATCGGAGTTAGAGACCTAAACCAGGAGTACTAGTTTCTTTCCTTCTTTATATTTTTTTGCAACATTGAGGAAAATGTGACATTTAAGTGGGGGTGAGGGTATCCTTGATTTTAACTTGCTTTGCCATCACTTTTGTTCAAAAAAAAACCCATGGAAGTGTGAATAGTATATGTGAGCACTATCACAATTGGTTTAATTCAAACATGAAAAGGAGTGAATTTGACCAGGAATTGATTCTATGTTCTTTGAATGTTAGTAAAGAGGTAAAGGTTTGGTTTGGATACTTTACTTTAGGATGTCAAAGAACCTGTGAGGAATTTGAGCCTATATTTTTTTGTCTGTCTAAGAGGGAGTACACCTATTGTGATTTCATCTCTAGAACTTGTCTTGAATCTCTTTGAAATTTGAAATCCTTTCGCATGTACAAAGATGATTTAGGCATTCATTTCATAGCTAGTTTGGCCAAATGTCCATCCTTATCACATGAAAACCATTTGTTTACCCCATTTGAGCCTCTAAAAAAAATGCATAGAATAGATAGCCCTTTGTTTGAGATATGCAATCTTTATATCTTTTGTTTCCATTCAATGTTATTACTTTAGTAAGTGCTAAGTGATCCAATTTAAAAGAATTAAGGAGTTAGAAAGTCGCACTATAAGATTATATGCTTAAAAGAGAGAGAGAGAGAGAGAGAGAGAGAGAGAGAGAGAGAGGAATATATGAAAAAAAGGAAAAAATAGAGATCCCAAAAAAAAAAAAAAAAAAAAAAAAGATTGTTGAGATGAAAACAATAAAGGTTATATATGGTGTTAGTGAGTTTGTTTTCTCTTGGTGAGTATTCCTTCATTTTTCATCATGAATTTCATTAAATTACTTGGCACTAATTAAAGTATTTTTCCAGACCACTTGATCATTTTCATTTCATTATCCTACCTTGATCATTACAACCTTGAGAAAGTCCTTTTGATTTGAGTGTGCAATTGGATAATGTATAAAGTGGAGATTGAGATGATAAACAAGCTTATGGTAGATAAGTTGCAATAGGTGGAATTGAGTGAAACACAAGCCCTAGAATATCTTGAGAAATGAGTGTAAACACTTGACTTGTGAGGGACATTCTCTTGTGATTTATCTTTGCCAAATTAACTGTCTTGCTACTTGCATTATTGGAATGTGGAGAAATTTTTTGGAGAAAATTTGTTTCTTGAAAGTTTGAATTGACTTTGTAGTGCTTGCTTCAAAATTTCGCTTCCATGGTTTTCATGAGTTGGTTGTTTTGGAATTTTAAAATCTTGAGGACAAGAAAAGATTTAAGTGTGGGAGAGTTTGATAAGCATATATTTTATAATTAAATAAGGATAGATTCTGGATATATTGGATTGAATTTATTAATATTCTACCTATTTAATTATATTTTATATATTTATCTATCTTTTAATTAAATATAGGATAAAAGAATATCATAACAGAAAATCTATTGATATCCTATTTTATTGTGCAGGAGATATTATGTGATCTAAGGGATGCAACAAATTAAATTGAAAAGATAAGATAAGATATAATATATATTATATTATAATATTATAAGATATTATATGAAAAGAAAAAAAAGACGTACAGGGAAGAAGACAAAAACGGAAAGGCACCCAGATATATATATATTAAAACGCACACAAAGAATTGGGACACACAGCAAGACGCAAAAGCACAAGACGCCGCGAAGAAGAAAATCTCGGACGACGGACAGAGAAAGACGAGACGCATTGACGCACGCACAAGAGAGGAGAACGCCGAATTGGATTTTCATCTTCCTTAATTTGTTAACCTAACCTTGCTTGGCTAGTTTTCTTTAGTAGTTAGGGCGAGGATGAACCCTATGTGAATTTAACGTATTTATTTGGATTCTTATTTGATTATTGTTTTCTTGACTGAATGGATTACCTGTGCTTAACGCTTTCTTAAAGAGTGATCGCCTTTTAGATTGGTTATAGGTTAGTGTATGACAATAGAGATGTTGGTACATTTAACTAGAACCGTTAATCCATCATAGAATTGCATGACCTAGACACAGGCTTACGAATTTATGCGATCGCATATTCTGTAAACAAATTGATTTTTCTAAACAATACTAAGACATTAGGTTGTTTTCAAAGATAACGGATTAAGGTAGCATCAAGACATTGGGACTTAGTCTAATTTTAGAGAATTGGTCGTCGATCGTGAGAATAATAATCAATTAGGGACTTAGTTCAAATACTTGAGGAACATAGGGAATTCTATGCCCTAGCTGCGTTTTTCTCTATTGATCATCTTTTCTAAACAACCGTTATTGAGATTTAATCTTGAATGCTTTTCTTGATTAAATTCCTTAAAAATTCTGTTTGGTTACAAGTCAACCCTATTACTCTTGATCCAACTAAAGCATAAATAATGAATTAGTGGTTGGAGTACTATTCCTCGTAGACGATCTCTTTCTCACATACTTTATTACTTTGATCATGGCAATAGGGGTGAGTTGTAACCAACAGGAATTTTAAAGAATTTAATCAAGAACAAGCATTCAAGATTAAGAGTCTCAAGAGCGATTGTTTAGAAAAGATAATCAATAGAGAAAAGCTTGCTAAGGCATAGAAATCCCCTCATGTTCTTCCAAGTATTTGAATTAAATCCCTAATTGACTATTATTCCCATGATTGACGATCAATTCTCTAAAATTAGACTAAGTCCCAATGTCTTGACGCATACGCTTGGTCCAGTTATCTTTGAAAACAACTTCAATGTCTTAGTATTGTTTGGAAAGATCAATGTATTTAAAACCAAAATTACGAGATCCATAACTTCGTAAGCCTACGTGTCTAGCTACATACAACTCTATGACCATTAACGATTCCAAGTTAAATGCACCAACATCTCTATTGTCATACACCAACCTATAGGAAAATCAAAGGTGATCAATCTTAAGAAAGCTTTAAGCAAAAATAATTCATTCAATTATGGTAAATAACGTTCAATCAAGAATTCAAACAAATATTCAAATTCGCGCATAGGGTTCATCAGCGCATGCTAACTACTAAAGAAGACTAGCCAAGCATGGCTAGGTTAACAAAATAGAAGAAGAGAGTATGAAAAATTAGAAATTGTTCTTACTAACTTTGCTACGGAAAAAATCTGTAGCAAATTCCGTAGCAAATCGATTTTGCTACGGAAAAATGCCAAAATTCCGTAGCAAAATCGATTTGCTACGAATTTGCTACGGATTTTTCCGTTTTTGCTACGGATTTTAGCAAAAACCCCGTAGCAATTTGCTACGGATTTTCAAAATCCGTAGCAAATTGCTACGGATTGAAAATTTCGTAGCAATTTGAAAATTCCGTAGCAATTTGCTACGGATTTAAATCAGTAGCAAATTGCTACGGATTGTTTTCCGTAGCAAATTGCTACGGAATTCTAAATCCGTAGCAATTTGCTACGGATTTGATTCAATCAGAGCAAATTGCTACGGATAAAATTCAGAGCAAATTGCTACGGAATTTTAAATCCGTAGCAAAATTATTAATTTTTTTTTTAATTTTTTGAATCTTTTTAAATTTAAATTTTTTTATTTTTTTATTTTTTTTATTTTTTTTTCTTGAAAATTGAATGCAAAAGTATCATGAATATAATAAAAAGAGTTTAAACAGAGAAAACAAAATATATATAATAATGTTGTAAGGAACAAATACTAAAAAGTAGTCTAAACATCGCATTGTGATCATCATCATCATCACCCGCATGGTCATCATCACCAGAGCCGACCCCGAACCCTTTTGTGTCATTAGAGACAGGAGTTGATTCCCGCATCCTGTCTCATCATCTCCGCTTGCATCTCGATCCATCTCGCTGTCGCATACTCTCCCGTTCTCGTTGCATCGCAAGCTCCATCCTCTCCCGTCTCGATTCATTGCCTCGCTCCATCCTCTCCCGTTCCCGAAGCATCTCCCGCCTCATGATGTCCCGTTGCCGACTCATCCGTGTTGCTTGCCGCTCCACCAACGCTTTCATCTTCTTCACTCATCTCGCAAATACATTATGAAGTACATTTATTATTTGTACTTCATTTGAATAGACAAGAGAATGGAAATTATCAATATCAAATGTATTACGTTTACCTGAAGAAACACCTTCAGTGCTGGATGAGGAGCGCTTTGATTGCTTCAGCCGGCCAGCAGAGGCACCGTATCCAAAGACTCTCCCTTTCTTGTTAAATCGGCGTGCGGCCTCAAAGAATAGACTCTCATTGTCTGACCGAGAGGATGCGGGTCGACCCAAGCCGCGACCCTCTCTCCCGCGACGCCTTCGAAAGGTTTCCTACAAGCACAAAAATACATAGCTTATTAGACATGTAAAATAAAATAAATATGGTGGTGCATAAAACAAGTAATAAAGGCAATAAATGTCTAACCGCTACTTGCGCGCCTTTTGGTTAATCCATTGTCTCTCACTCCCTTCGATCGCCGGAATGGGTCCGCTCAAAGGTAGCCCACTCAATTGATCCTTCAGAACTTCCTGCACTCTACCCGCAAACGCGGATGAGAACCTTAATTAATTACTTCAAAGTATAAAATATCAAATACCTAAATAGAAAATAGAGTGTACTTACAATTTTCCGTCGATGCTCACTAATAGGAATGCAAACGCCAAGATATGACGGTCCTTCCATTTTGGCTCGTTTTGCTTATTTTTCGTGCTCATGTTTTGAAACTTTTCATTTGTGGCCCAATTCTGCAATAATTCGTCTACGTGTCCCTGGGAATCCAGTCTTTCTTGCCTCTTTTATTTCTCAAGCCGTAAAGCTTTTGACGCAAAAATCGGCCTCCATTATGATTATAATTTGCTTTCGCCCGCACGATGTTCAGTAACGTCATATGCCGGCGCCGAAAATCAATAACGAACCATTAGTGCTCCAAATTTTTAAAGTACTTAATTAAATAACCATAAAAAAAAACTTACCAAGAACTCATCGAACCAAGCATCTCGAGTAGTGCTAGGAATGTCTCGTCCACTTGGCCCAAGGATGGTTGTAATTGCGGAATAATTGGGCCGAGATGAAGTCCCTTACCTCATTATGAGGCTCAAATCTGACGAGAGATGACATCATGCAAATATTACCATACAAACCATTTACATAGAGAAAATTGTAACATTACCGGTAACTTGGCATGACTTACCCGACGCCGTCGGACGGATCCAAAGCTTCCGTGTCGAAGGATCTCTCGGAGCCCCGCATTGGTGGATCGGAGGAACTACCTTCTTCCCCAACGTGGCTATGAGGCGACGCATTGTGCTAAGGAAGGAATGTGAAGTATTGAAGATAAACATATGTAAATCATATGTAACTAAACTTATGTAAATCAGTCAGAAATTATATTGTAAACCTGTGATCCCCTTGCCGTGGATCGGTGGGGGTAGACGGTGATGACGACATATACAATGACGGTGATGACGACATATATGTAGACGGTGAAGATGACATATCAAAGGATGGCATATCTCGGGAAGCGCTGGACCTCTACCTCCATAAGGAGCAGATGACGTCGCCTCTACCCCTCCGATAGGACGGGGTTGGGCTCGACCACTACCCCGTCCACTACCCGAACGTCCTCCTAGATGCTCCATCTCTAAACACTCATAGACATAATGTCAAAAATATATAACAATAAGTAGCGCATTAACAAAGTATGTAGTATAACAAATCATCACAAACAAAGAACTAACGTAAATCAATCGGACGATTCTTGTTCATCAACATCAACATTTGCTTGCACGTCTTCCTCTGAGGAGGTCTCATAGTCGTCGAACTCCGATTCACTATCAGAGTAAATCACTTCTTCCTCATCGTCTGATTCCTCATCGTCAATTTGTATAGGAATTAATTCTAACCCCGCAGCAGAATCAAATAGATTGCTTGGTACTTCGTCATCGAAGATGTTTATGGGGAGTACATGTTCCACATCGCCTTGGAACGGTTCAGCCATACCGTCATTTGATTCCGGCTCTTTCGACTTTGGTATAATATTTCGTGCTTTGGTTTTAATAACTCCCCTCCAACCTTGGCGGGATGTGGGGTATGATGTATAGTAAACTTGTTCCGCCTGTTGAGCAAGGATGAATGGGTCATAACCAACCGTATATCTCCTTGTCCAGTGGATCTCAATATTTCCATGTTTGTCCATTTTTGTCCCACGCGGACTTCCACGAAGTAGGATCAAGCCATTTTGGGAACTCGACATCGTGAATTGGTCAACTTCGGATTCCGCCATTGAAGGATTTCCGATCGGACCGAATTAGAGAAGTAACCGTAAGAAGAAAAATGCTCTTAATACTGGAATTCTTAGCGTAACAACAAAAAGAAAAGGAATCTTACTTTAAATACCGGGCGGTCTCTTCACGCTTGTTTAGAATGTACCACTCCGCTACTCGCTTATCTCTTCCGTCAAGAGTTGACCTAGAACGTTTTCCCACGACTCGCCCGGAAAATTAAATATTGATTTTTGATCCCTCGTATCACCGGCATCATCGTTGCGAGGTACCCTCTCCATCTTGACATCATTTCGGGGGATAATAGTATGAAGCAAATTTTGCGGCCTCTTCGACAAGGTATGCCTCAACGATAGATCCTTCAACGTACCTTGGATTTTTGATCTTGTTCTTAAGTGTGCGTAAAACCTACAATGGAATATCGAGGATATTTATAAACTAAAGTACCGTGTCGGTCAATTAATAACAATACGATAGAAATATATATATTACCTCTCAAATGGATACATCCATCTATATTGTTGCGGGCCTCCTACCTTTGCTTCGTAGGCCAAGTGAACGGGCAAATGTTCCATTGAGTCAAACAAGGTAGGAGGAAATATCATCTCTAACTTGCATAGAGTTATGGGCATGCTCGCCTCCAGGTGCCGTAACTTTTCAACATTAAGATCAGAAGCACAAATTTCTCTAAAGAACATGGAAAATTCCGTCGAATAGACAATATATGCTTCTAAGTGCTTTGAAGGCCCAAGGCAACAATCTCGGAAGAAAACATGACAATCATGACTCTTCATGCCGAATAACTTCGCCTCGTGCATGTCGACACATCTTTTCATGTTTGACGCATAACCGTCTCGGCGCTTTCAGCTTCTTTAACCCATTGCAACAGTTCCAAATTCTGTTGTTTGTTGAATGTGTACGGCGCTCTAGGTTTGGATGTCCGTCCCGTGCCACTCCCCACCAAATGTAAAGGTGCCTTCGCATATCGCTTCTATGTCCCGTCTTGCGTTGATCGTGTCCTTCGCCTTGCCCTTGGTGTCCATCACGGTGTACAGAATGTTGCAAAACACATTCCTCTCAATATGCATGACATCGAGGTTGTGTCTTAACAATTGATCTTTCCAATATGGTAGTTCCCGTAAGATGCTGCGTTTGTTCCAATGATGATCAACGCCGTATCCCTCAGTTCCCCGAAGCAGCCCCTCTTCGACACTTTGAATGTACTTGACTCGTCCCATATTTCTTGGCCACTTAAACGACGGGGTTGCTCGCTCGTTCGACAACATTCCGCGTGAAGTCTTTTCTATTTCTCCTCCACGGATGATCGGGGTAGGAATCGCCGATGCCTATCAAACCAACCGACCTTGCGACCGTGTTTCAAGCTAAAACCCATGTTCTGTTCAAGACATACCGGCATGCAAGCTTCCCGACGTTTGCCAGCCACTCAACATCCCATATGCGGGGAAATCATTTATGGTCCACATTAAGGCAGCCCGCATGGTGAAATTCTGACTTAATGATATATCATACGTAAGAACCCCTTCACTCCACAACATATTCAACTCGTCTATCAAAGGTCTGAGGTACACATCTATCTTCTTTTTGGGTTGGATGGCCCTGTGGATTAACGCGTTAAGAAAGAAAAACTCTCTTCTCATGCACATAGAAGGTGGGAGGTTGTACGGAGTCACAATGACAGCCAACAGGAATAAGTCCTGCCCGTATTGTTGAAAGGAGCGAACCCATCCGAGCATAGACCAAGACGGACATTACAGGGATCCATAGCAAAGAAAGGATTTGCCTCATCAAATTTACGCCAAGCTTCCCCATCGGATGGATGCGTCACAAAGTTTTCATCCCTGCGATGCTGCCGTGCCATCTCATGTGAGCAACTGCTTGTTCCGATGCATACAATCTCGTAAGTCTTGGAACCAGAGGAAAGTACCACATCTTACTTAACGCATGACGGGTCATTTTCCTTCCTTTCCCCACAACTTTATATCTGTCATCTCCATGAATTTACAATTGGTCAGCTTCAAAGATCTTCCTTGTAATACAACATACATCCTCTCGGGGCAAGAATGGATTTTTTCACATCCAAGGCCAAGCTCCTTAACCTTTTTTTTGCTTGATAAAATCCTTCGGCAAATTATTGTCTTTAGGAACAACCTTACTCATGATCTGCATCATTTCGTTGTAATTCCTCTCACTCATATGGTGATCGGCCTTCAAGCTTAGTGTTGCTAGGGTAGCCGATAGCGATGAATATTCACTACTATCAAAGTGTTCGCAACCTTCCCATAACGGACGTTGGGCTTCTTGAAGCATTTTGTAGAACCTAGCGGCTTCCGGATGAGGATCCTCACCCATGTATGATGGTTGGGTATGTGTACCGGTCTCCTCTCCCATGTATGACGACTCATCATGAGTAACGGGATCAAAATATTGGCCGATCGACGGTCCCGCGGCATCCATAACCAATTGCTCATATTGATTAAGGTTTTCTCGATGACTACCGTCCCCGTAATAACCACTCTGTCCTGTCTGACTTCGCCATGACATTCCCAACATTCATAATCTTTCATGAATCCCTTTTGACACAAATGAATTTTGACATTGTCCGTATCCCTAAATCTTAAACACCTACATTTAGCACACGGACACCGATCTCACTACTTGAATTATTTGAATTCGCCAAAGCAAATTGGATGAAGTTTTCCAAACCCGCCAAGAATACTTGTGTTAGTTCTCTTCTATTAGTTAGACGATTGTACATCCAACTTCTATCGTGGTTGCCTTCCATACTTCCTAAGTAATTTAGTTACTAAGTTAATTAAAATCTCAACATGCCACAAAAATATAAAAATTATTAATAGTCATTTTTATGAAGATTTATATATTATTAACAATTAATACAAAATTATAAATTTATCACACCAAAATCGAATTGAAATTTCCAAATTCCTAAAAAGTGCTAGATAAATTAATATCCTATACTTTTGGGAATATTTTACCCTTAAAATCATGTAACTTATAATTTTCTACTAACATACATATTTCATACAAATTATATTAATTAATTAATTCTCTTATCTATCAATTTCACTTTTTACAAATTATTTTTCTCATTTAAATGTTATGAATACTATCTACATTTTAATGTACATACACTAATCTATATCCATATTAACTACAATTTAATTTATATATAATTCAAAATCTTACTCTTTATAGACTTATGTATCATTACCCACTAATAAAAAAACATAATTTTAACACAAAAATTTCCAACCATACAAAACACAATATAAATAAATAATACAACATTAATATTCTCACTATAAACAATGAAGAATTAATCATATATAATTTAATCAACAAGAAAGAATTAACACAGATTATTAGCATACATTATTCACTACAAAAACCTATATCAAACATTTTAATCTACATACACAAATCAATGTTCATATTCCCAACATTTTAATCTACATACACAAATCAATTTTCATATTCCCAACAATTTAATCTACATACACAAATCAATTTTCATATTCCCAACAATTTAATCTACGTACAAAAATCAATGTTCATATTCCCAACATTTTAATCTATATACACAAATCAATCTTGATAACAACTACATTATCAATTACAATTTAATATATATATAATAATCTCAACATTAAACATTTAAACATACCTATACCGTGAGCAAAGGGAAGTGAAGAAGAACTGCACCGACGAACAAGGGAAGAATTTTGGAAGAACCACCACCCGCACCAACAAGCAAGGAGAGAATGAGTAAGGGTAGACCGTTGGAAGAACCACCACCTCTTCAAAGAAACACCCACCGGACCAAAGTACGAGAAGAGGATGAAAAGAGAGAGGCCAAATGACTAGGGGGGGGTGGGAAAAGTTTGCGGTGAGGGGGCCGAAATGAGGTCGTGGGGCCGGAAATATGCAGGGGGAGGGGGTCGCGGAGTTTGCAGTGAGGAGAGCGAGAGCAGAAATGAAATCGCCTTTGGGGGGCCGATAGTCGCACACATATTCGCGGCGGATCGCTTGATCCGTCGCAAAGATCCGTCGCGAAGTAATTTTGCGACGGATGCGTTTTTCGTCGCAATTTGCGACGGAAAAGCGAATCCGTCATTTGCAGGATACGTTTACATTTCCGTCGCAATTTTCCGTCGCAAAATGGAATTTTTCTAGTAGTGTAATAACTCGCTGCAAGATATATACAATAGTAATAAATTTAATCCAATATATCTCGAAATTGATACTCATTTAATTATAAAATATGCACGTATCAACGGAACTGACTAGGAGCGACACAGAAAGGAGTAGTTACGAATTTCATCTTTTCTTATTTTGTTAACCTAGCCATGCTTGGATAGTTTTCTTTTGTAGTTAGGGCGAGGATGAACCCTATGTGAATTTAAAGTATTTATTTGGAATCTTATTTGATTATTTTTTCTTGATTGAATGGATTACACGTGCTTAACGCTTTCTTAAAGAGTGATCGCCTTTTAGATTGTTCATAGGTTAGTGTATGACAATAGAGATGTTGGTACATTTAACTAGAACCGTTAATTCATCGTAGAATTGCATGACCTAGACATAGGCTTACGAATTTATGCGATCTCATAATTCTGGTAAACAAATTGATTTTTCCAAACAATACTAAGACATTAGGTTGTTTTCAAAAATAACGGATTAAGGTAGCATCAAGACATTGGGACTTAGTCTAATTTTAGAGAATTGGTCGTCAGTCGTGAGAATAATAATCAATTAGGGACTTAATTCAAATACTTAGAGGAACATAGGGAATTCTATGCCCTAGCTGCGTTTTTCTTCATTGATCATCTTTTCTAAACAATCGATCTTGAGATTCTTAATCTTGAATTCTTTTCTTGATTTAATTCTTTAAATTCCTGTTTGGTTACAAATCAACCCCTATTACTCATTGATCCAACTAAAGCTTAAATAACGAATTAGTGGTTGAAATACTATTCCTCGTGGACGATCTCTTTCTCACATACTTTATTACTTGTAACGATCGGTGCACTTGCCGAAGTCGCTATCAAGTTTTTGGCGCCGTTGCAAGGAATAGTTTTATTTCAACACTAAGAGTAGTTATTGAAACTCTAGATTGGATTTTTCTTTTTCTTTGTTATCCTACTTTGTTTATGCGAGGTACCACCGATGCAAATTCGCTGCAGTTTGATCCTGAAATTGAAAAGACAAACAAGGAGAAACCGGAAACTTGCTAAACAGAGAAAGGAAAGGCTAGTAGCTCTAGTACCGAGACCGAACCGGTTATAATGGCAGAAAATGTTACAGATCCTCCTCCTCCTTTAAAAAAGACCATGGCGATTACATGACGCTTAATCCGCTGTGGCTGCAACTAGCATTGTCAATCCTGCCGTGAATGCGAATAATTTTGAAATCAAGCCATCCCTCATAAGCTTGGTTCAACAACGCTCTTTAGTGGGAGTGATTTAGAGGATCCTAATAAGCATATTGAGACTTTTGCAGATTTGTGATACCATCAAGATGAATGGGGTTTACGGAGAGGCTATTCGTGTGAGACTGTTTCCTTTCTCTTTGACGGGAAAGCAGGAGCTTGGCTTCGTTCTTGTCCTAATGGAAGTCTCTCCACTTGGGACATTATTACAACAAAGTTCCTTGAGAAATTTTTTCCTTCTTCTAAGTATACAAAGTCAGCTCTCGGACATCAATTGCTTTACTCAAGCCAATGGGGAATCATATTGTGAAGCGTGGGCAAGATTCAAGGAGTTGCTTAGGAAGTGCCCACAACATGATGCAAGACTATGATCGGGTGAGAATATTCTTCAATGGGATGCTTCCGTCCTCTAGGATGATGATTAATGTTTGCAGCGGGTGGTACACTAAAAATAAAACTCCCGAAGAATCATTGGAGTTGTTTGAAGCTATGGGGTCCTTTGAGAATGAAACTGTTATCCCACAACCAAAGAGGGAGTTCTTGACTAGACTCTTACAATACAATATGGCCCACAATGAGAACATTGCCCAACAAAACAAGGTGATCCAATGACAATTAGCTTCCATCACTAAACAACTTGCCTCTTCTCAAGTATCATCTATCACTTCTCACTCCTTTGCTTTGTGATTTTTGCCAAGGGGAACACGCTAATGGAGAATGTGCAGCATTCATTATTGAAGAAACAGCTGAGGTAAAATACATTGGTAATCCTCCTAGAAATCAGTTTAATCCATATAGCAACACATACAATCCTGGCTGGAAATCTCACCCAAACTTTTCCTATAAACCCCAAGCAAAGACCTCGGCAGTTCCACCAAACCACCACTACCGATCCGGAAAAGGCTTTGACACGGTTGACTCTTACCACTACCGAATACATACGGGGTCGAAGCTTTCCGGAATGAAAAAAAGGTCTTCTTTCAAAAATCGAGGCTTCGATCCGAATTTGGAAGAATCAGATTGGTCGACTATCAAAGCAAATAGCAGAGAGAAGCCAAGGGTCCTTCCCTAGTGATACTGTGGTCAATCCAAAGGAGCATTGTAAGGCCATAACTACAAGGAGTGGTATAGTGGTTCACCTAGTTGAGAAATCTGTTCCGATGAAGGACAAGTACGAGAAAGGGAGGAAGAGGTTGAGAAACGTAATGTGCAGCGGGTTCCAAAGGAGATAGCTACAAAGAAGTCTCCCACTCCTTCTTATGCAAAACCTCCTTATCCCCAAAGGTTGAAGCAAAGCAGATTCGAAAAAAAGTATGCCAAGTTCGGGATATTTTTAAGAAATTGCAGATTAACATTCCTTTTGTGAAGCCCTTGAAAATATGCCTAATTATGCAAAGTTCATGAAAGATTTGCTTTCCAAGAAGCATAAGTTGCAAGAGGCCGAAGCAGTGGCATTGACTCAAGAGGTGTAGTGCCATTATTCAAACAAAGTTGCCACCAAAGCTTAAAGATCCAGGGCAGACTTTAGCATCCCTTTGCAATAGGGAACGTCAATATGAGCGAGCACTTTGTGATCTCGGGAGCTAGTATAAATTTAATGCCCTTATCTGTTTTCAAAGCTCTCGGCATTAAAGAGATGAAGCCTACTATGATGTCATTACGGTTGGCGGATAGGTCCATTAAGAAGCCGTAAGGTGTCATTGAGGATGTGCTTGTGAAAGTGGACAAATTCATCTTCCAGTGGATTTTGTGGTTCTTAACATGGAGGAAGATCTTTGAAATTCCTTTACTTTTGGGAAGACCCTTCTTGGCTCTCTGCTAGAGCGGTAATTGATGTAGCTGCAGGGAAAAATGGAGTTTCAAATGAATGATGAGAAAGTCACTTACAATGTGTTTCAACCCATGAAATACCCGGTGATAATAGTGATCGCTTCAAAATTGACGTGGTTGATGAGGCCATTCAAGAAGTTTTTCAAGAAGGTTTAGATGAGCCTATGGAGGATGATCTTGCTCAATTATTACAAGTGGAAGAAGAGGTTTCGCAAAGGAGAATTCTCGATTTACGGAGTTGAGGAGTGAAGAAGAAAGATTATGATGCGCCACCTGTTACTCCTAAGGTGGAACTAAAGGAGCTCCTTCTAATCAAGTATGTTTTTCTAGGGAAGGATGACACTTATCCCGTTATTGTTAGCGCCGAGTTGTCCCCACCGACGAAGAGAAGTTGCCGAAAGTTTTGACTACCCACAAGACTGCCATAGGGTGGTCTATATCCGATTTAAAGGGGATTAGTCCTTCATTTTGCACTCATAAAATTCTTATGGAGGACCATGTGAAACTAGTAAGGCAGCCCCAGAGGAGACTTAACCCGACTATGAAGGAAGTGGTGAGAAAGCAAGTGGTGAAACTGTTAGATGCAAAGTGGAGAATGTGTGTGGATGATGCCACTCGCAAGGACCACTTTCATTTGCCATTCAAGAAAAAAACCAAGAGATGGCATGACAGGGAGGATTCTTCCAAAGAGTTTCATCTGGGACAACAGGTATTACTTAATAACTCTCGTTTGAAACTTTTCCAGGAAATTGAAGTCTAGATGGTCGGACCTTTGTAGTCAAAGAAGTCACACCTTTTGGTGCAATTGCCATTGCACCAATAGGTTCGATGAAGCTTTTAAGGTAAATGGGCGAGAGATTAAAGCCTTACCACGGAGGAGACATTGATGAGGAAGAACCTCTGTGGCATTGGAAGTTGAGAATTAAGGTGACATCCGTCGAGCTCGAGACAGAACAAGCGCCGATTGGGAGGCAACCCAATAAGTTTTTCTTGCGATTATTATTATTATTATTTTGTTTTTTTTTTTCTTCATTTTTCTAGGTTTAGAGATGATCACTCCTCTTGTTGTTGCCAAGTCTTGCGTGTGCACTCGCTCCTCTAAAAATGTGAAACATCATGGATGGTACTCAATAAAGAACTCACATCGGAGTTAGAGACCTAAACCGGAGTACTAGTTTCTTTCCTCTTTATATTTTTTTGCAACATTGAGGACAATGTGACATTTAAGTGTGGGGTGAGGGTATCCTTGATTTTAACTTGCTTTGCCATCAATTTTGCTTAAAAAAACTCATGGAAGTGTGAATAGTATATGTGAGCATTATTACAATTGGTTTAATTCAAACATGAAAAGGAGTGAATTTGACCAGAATTGATTCTATGTTCTTTGAATGTTAGTAAAGAGGTAAAGATTTGGTTTGGATACTTTACTTTAGGATGTCAAAGAACCTCGAGGAATTTGAGCCAATATTTTTTGTCTAAGGGGGAGTACACCTATTGTGATTTCATCTCTAGAACTTGTCTTGAATCTCTTTTGAAATTTGAAATCCTTTCGCATGCACAAAGATGATTTAGGCATTCATTTCATAGCTAGTTTGGCCAAATGTCCATCCTTATCACATGAAAACCATTTGTTTACACCATTTGAGCCTCTAAAAAAAATTGCATAGAATAGATAGCACTTTGTTTGAGATATGCAATTTTTATATCTTTTTCCCATTCAATGTTATTACTTTAGTAAGTGCTAAGTGATCCAATTTAAAAGAATGAAGGAGTTAGAAAGCCAGCACTATAAGATTATATAAAAAAAAAAGAGAGAGAGAGAGAAAGATAGAAACAAAGGAATATTAAAAAAAATGAAAAAAGAAAAAAATAGAGATCCCAAAAAAAAAAAAAAAAAAAAAAAAAAAGATTGTTGAGATGAAAAGAATAAAGGTTATATATGGTGTTAGTGAGTTTGTTTTCTCTTGGTGAGTATTCCTTCATTTTTCATCATGAATTTCATTAAATTACTTGGCACTAATTAAAGTATTTTTCCGCACCATTTGATCATTTTCATTTCATTATCCTACCTTGATCATTACAACCTTGAGAAAGTCCTTTTGATTTGAGTGTGCAATTGGATAATGTATAAAGTGGAGATTGAGATGATAAACAAGCTTATGGTAGATAAGTTGCAATAGGTGGAATTGAGTGAAACACAAGCCCTAGAATATCTTGAGAAATGAGTGTAAACACTTGACTTGTGAGGGACATTCTCTTGTGATTTATCTTTGCCAAATTAACTGTCTTGCTACTTGCATTATTGGAATGTGGAGAAAATTTTTGGAGAAAATTTGTTTCTTGAAAGTTTGAATTGACTTCAATTTTGTAGTGCTTGCTTCAAAAATTTCGCTTCCATGGTTTTTATGAGTTGGTTGTTTTAGAATTTTAAAATCTTGAGGACAAGAAAAGATTTAAGTGTGGGAGAGTTTGATAAGTATATATTTTATAATTAAATAAGGATAGATTCTGGGATATATTGGATTGAATTTATTAATATTCTACCTATTTAATAATATTTTATATATTTATCTATCTTTTAATTAAATATAGGATAAGAGAATATTATAACGAAAATCTATTGATATCCTACTTATTTGTGCAGAGAATTATGTGATCTAAGGGATGCAACAAATTAAATTGAAAAGATATATTATAATATTATAATATTATATATTATAATATAATATATTAGAAGAAAAGATATGATATATCTTTTATAAAGAAGCGAATCGTAGATCACAACCAAGGGCCCACGCAATGAATAAGAATCAAAAAGGATATTAATATATCCTTTATAAAAATCAAGAAGGGGATCACGTGCGGGAAAAAGAAGAAAAAAAACACGCAACCCGAGTATATATATATCAAGAAATCGTAACGGAAAAAGAAGACGCACACACGCAAGACCCGAACGCCGCGAGAAAGGAAGAAAAGAGACGAACGAAGAGAACGCAGAATCAAGCGGACGCAAGACGTTGAGAAAAAGAAAAAGAAAAGACGGACTGACTTGGACGACACAAAAGGAGTAGTTCTGAATTTCATATTCTTATTATTTTGTTAACCTAGCCATGCTTGGCTAGTTTTCTTTTGTAGTTAAGCCACTACAAAAAAAACGATGATTAGTAGCGGTTAAAATGACCTATTTGTAACGGTTTTTGACGTGACAAACGACATTTGTAGCGGTTAGAGGAACCGCGACAAAAACGCATGTGGCAAGCCGATTTGTAACGGTTAAAAAAAACCGATACTACATACACATAAACCGCTACAACGTACATTGCGGTTCAAAAAAACCGTCACTAAATGAGCGGGCGACGTGTGTTTCGAGACATTAGTCACGGTTGTTAACCGTTACAAATAAACTTGTAGCGGTTCTAGTAACGATTTCATAACCGCTACGAGAATAATGTGTTGATAATTTTGCCACCATAAATTTTTATTATTTTGAATATTTGTCGCGGTTACAAACCGCTACAAATATTCCGCCATTTTCGCCAAAAAAATTTGCCGCCATCGAATATTTGTAGCGGTTTGCAACCGCTACAAATATTCCCGCCATCATGTGCTTTTGAATATTTGTAGCGGTTTCAAACCGCTACTACAACCGCTACAAATAACCCGCCATTTTATTTGAAATTTTGTATCGGTTATTGTAACCGCTACAAATTCATTACGGTTAAAAAAAATATATCATTTATCGGCGTAATTCAGTAATTATTATTAATATATCTTTTTATTAAAAATAAAAGGTAGTAAATTATGAAATTTAAATATATAAGGTGCATGTATAGAAACAAAATAATAAGATTATGTAAGTAGAATAAGTACTAAGAAATGAGGTGATTAAAACAATACTCAATATTTAAAAATTATATGTACAAATCAATTGAATAATGTATATGAAAGAATAGGGAAAGTTGAAAGATATATCCGTTCAACTGCAAAATAACAAACTTTAATTAGTACAAGAACTATAAATTAGTATGAAAAAAACTTAAAGGGTTTTTTTGTCTGAGTTTTTTTAAGTGTTTGTAGCGGTTATATAACCGCTACAAAGTAATTTCTGAGTTTTTTTTTTTTTAAAAAAAAAACATAATATTAAAAAGATTTCATATTACAGCATAGGCATTAAGTGTTTCTCTCAATCTTCTTCACCATCCCTACAAGGAAAGTTTGCATAAAATGTTACGCGTGAGGTCAATATGTTTGAACACAATTAAAACTTTAATTAAATGTTACTATTTTATAAAGCATAAATTTAAAAACGTCTTAGAACTATAGGTAAATTGTCATCGCCGTGCAGGAAGAAGTCTTGAAGGTGGCGGGCTGGAGCGGCTCACAATCGTATGCGACGTTATCACCATCGCCCATGTCGTAAAGGTCCCGAGGCTTTAAGTGAACCACCATATTCCAATCCTTGTGCCTCTCATCGGCCACATAATAAACTGATGGGCCTCGATGCAGAATATACGGCTCGTCATCTTCGGACCGACCCTTTGTGAATAGGCGGGAGAAATTCAGCGATGTGATCCCTAAGTCGTCGGTCGTGAGTCCCCGGACGTTGTGGTATTCGCCCACAAACACTTGAACAACGTCACGGTGAAAAGGCACTGTGTAACTTATCGACCACATCAAGCGGCTTTCCATAATACGGGACGTCACCGAACCGCATGTTCCGTCACTTTGCTGCTCGCATAACTCCTCGTCCCAAACGTGCCATATACACGAGTTTTGGGTCGGCAATCCACGATCTCGTGCGACGGTGCAAAACTTAAAACCATTGACATTGTATGCCGTATATCTTAGGGCGTGGTCAAGAGGGCCTAGCGCGAGCTCGAATTCTGGCGAGTGCGGGTTGTGGTCGTTCATTATTCTCCTCCTAAACCAACTCGGAATTCTCTGTGGACCTTTCTATCAATTTCAGAGGATGTATGTGTACGGATCCTCAGTTCACGCTTCACATGACTCCTGAATTCCCTGCAATTAAACATGCAATGACATGTGAGTATGTATAAAATGTAAGGAAATATATAGTATGCAATGAAATCCTTACGAAGGTACGGTTCAACTTTGGTGCGATTAATCAAGACATGTCGGTGTGCTTGAAACTTCTCAAGTGCCGTGAGTTTGAATTTCTCACTCCCGCCAACTGCTCTACCAACACGAGGGATTAACAACTCTGTTGCCTCGGCTCGGCTCGAGCTCGGGCTCGGGACAATCGTCTACACGAGGCGGTCGGTTGAATGACGTCTCAATGTCATCGAAGTACACGGAACAAAAATACAAGACCTCATCCCGATATAACCTTACGCTATTGAACCTTCGAGCCACGCCTTATTCCTCACGTAAGATTTAAGTTTCCCAAGAAACACAGTAAAGTAGACAAGGAAAAATTTCGATGCATCAATGGTTAAACATGCGAATAGGGAGTGATGCTAAAGTAATTATTTTTAAACAAGTACCTCTCAATAGGATACATCCATCGGTCTTGAAGCTGGGCCAGCAAGCTTTGTCTCTTGAACAAGGTGTCTTGTCGGGTGAACCATGGCCGTGAAGAATGACGGAGGAAAGAGCATCTCCAAATGACAAAGCGTAAGAATGATTTTCTGCTGCGGTGGTCGAGCTCCTCCACTATCAAAACCTTGGAACACGGCTTTCGGAAGAAAGTACAAAGCTCGACCAAAGCGAGAGACACATCGAGAGGCGCGTATTTTCATGGCGGCGGAGTAAGCTGTTGCATAAGCACATGTGAGTCATGACTCTTGACCCTGTAACCTTTCGAGCACGCAAGTCAATACATCGTGATATGTTGCTTGAATACCCGTCAGGAACTTTTATTTTCTTCAAGGTAGCGAGAAAGATTTCCTTATTCGGTTTTGTCAGGGTAAACCTTGCCGGTTGAAATCTGTCATGCTCATCCGGCCACGCGTCTCCACGAACGCCCATCTCCCTAGATCTTTCTGGCTGCGAGATGATCTTTGGACTTGCACAGTTCGTTGAGAATCGTGTACAACACATTGTCGCACACATTCTTTTCAATGTGCATGACATCAGGCGTGTCGGAGCAAATTATCTTTCCAATACGGAAGAGTGAAGAAGACACTAACCTTTCGCCATTCTTTGGGGCATAGAACCGAAGCCACAGCGATCTTTGTCCGGCCCTTGCCGGATCGTTCTTTTCCCAAACTCAACATCAACATCCACGAAGTTGCTCTATGATTTCTTCACGAGATAAATTTCGAGGGGTCCTCTTTTTCTGTTGCCCATTAAAACGATTGCGTTGCAACCTAAACTGTGCGTACCATCGAGAAACCTCCGATGACCCATGAAGCACCACTTACGGCGTGGGGAAGGCGCACTGAGCCAGAGTCAAAATTGCAAGCTGGGCACGCAAGGCCGGTATGCACATTCCACCCGGATAATGTCCGAGGCCGGGAAATTCGCTTGTCGTCCAAATCAAGGCCGCACGCAAGTTGAAAAGTGTCTTCTCGTGCGCGTCGTACGTCTCCACACCTACATTCCACGGCTCCACCAACTCCTTGATCGGCGATTGGAGATACACATCAATGTCATTTCCCGGTGCCTTTTTCCCTGGAATGATCATGGACATAATGAAGGAGCTTTGTTTCATGCACATCCACGGGGGCAAGTTGTAGGGTATCAACATAGCGGCCATATACGTGTTGATTATCTTCTTCGCCTCGTAGAAGGATGGGGGAATGTCCGCGTCAGGGAATGCATCTCGAAGTAATTCTAGGAACATCGACATTGCCTTATCAGTGATCCCACACATGCACTTGATACGGTACAATTTGATCAGAAAAGATAACTTTGAGTATTTATGACAACCTTGATACAAAGGACGATCGCTCTCATCCATGAGGCTGAAAAATTCCCGAGCTGCATCATTCTGAAGAAAACGAGGTTCGGACCCTGCGCCTGGCTGTGAAGTTGTCGTCCTGAACACCAAAAGCATCACGAACAGCTTCATTAACCGGATCATCTTGATGTACTTGATTTCCTACTTGTGAGGTTCGAGGAAGATGAAGCCCATATCCCATACCACGTTGCTCACCATGAACCTCCCAAAATGTATATGCTTCTGGGAAAGGCTTTAGAAGAAGATGTTCCAAAGCACAATCTCGTGTTTGCCACTTCTTAAACTTGCATCGTAAACAAGGACACACGATCTTGCCATTAATGCTAGCGTGAGAGAAGGCGAAATCTAAGAAAGTGTTCAATCCCGCTAAATACACGGGAGAACTACGCGGCATCTTGATCCATGACTTATCCATATGTAACAAACAAATTTAGGATAGAACATAAATGTGGACGACTCACTTTAATTACATCCGAAGCAAAAATTGGGATCTTTAAATGCATCGATTGGTTTGTAGCGGTTACAAAACCGCTACAACCACCGTTACAAATATCACCTTTGTCACGGTTTATGAACCGTGACAATAACCGCTACAAACACAAAATTTGTAGCGGTTGAAGGAAGAAACCGTGACAAAGCTTGGCGCCACAATTCATCTTTGTTGCGGTTATATTCTATGGAACCGCGACAAAGCTTTGGGAAAAAAATTAGTAAAAAAGCAAAGAATTAGAAGTTAATATAATGCGATTAGTCATGGAATAATTTGCTTTTGTGCACAAAATTAGTAAAAAGCACAAAGCTTTGACAAAATTTGTAGCGGTTGAAGGAAGAAACCGTGACAAAGCTTGGCGCCAAAATTCATCTTTGTTGCGGTTATATTCTATGGAACCGCGACAAAGCTTTGGGAAAAAAAATTAGTAAAAAAGCACAGAATTAGAAGTTAATATAATACTGATTAGTCATGGAATAATTTGCTTTTGCGCACAAAATTAGTAAAAAAGCACAAAGCTTTGACGCCAAAATTTGCTTTTGCTTAATTAATCATATGTGTCTCAACTAATCATTTGATTAATTGAGTTAATATATTACTGATTAGTCAATCATGAGTTAAATGGTATATCCAAACATTAGAAGTGCTTAACTTATAATTAAAGCACTTTTTAAAAAACAATGGAAAAAAAAAGCCCATCAACAAGAAAAGAAACGTGATCAACAAGAAAACAATATAATTAAATATAGTTATCTCAATCAACTCTGTTTGGACATGAAAAGAGAAAAAAAAAGAAGGTCTACATTTCAGGAGCATGATCATCAAGTCCTCTCGATGGGGGTTTGTCTCGGGGTGCTGTCTCGGGAGGGTGGTCCACGACCCGAGTTGACAACCTCGTCGTCATCGGCGGCACGTGGTGGAATCATCAAGAGGAACGGAGGAGGCTCGGGAGGCTGGAAGGCGTGCGTCGGGACACGGCTTGTTCGGCACGCCACAAACGAAGTCCGATTCGAGTTATGACGGTCCCACCAACGGTCGATGCTCTCACACTGCGCCTATTCTGGCCTCCTCGTCGGCCCTCCGTGCGGCCTCAATTGCGGCAACCCGCTCGGCAACCTTCTCGGCAATGATCGCCTCGAAATCTCCGCTGGTGGCCTTCTCGAGCCGGGAGGGTCGGGAGCGGAGGAGGAGCCACGTCTCGGGTACACCATGCTAGGCACGGCGCCAAGGCCAAAACCCCTAACGCGGCCGGGATGCTCGGCGGGCCCAGAGCGGCTTTCAATGGGGCCGTAGGATTCACGGACCCTGTGACTCCGGGTCTGCGACGCTCGTAGCTGCCTCGGTATTCTCAATCCGGGCACGACCAACGAGTTCATGAACCATTAATAAAATAACGGACGATCAATTTAAATATACAACATTCATTATATAAATAATGTTTTTTAACTTACTATTATCTCCTCTGCTGCCTCAGAGGTCGGCGTCCCATCTGCGTGTCTATGGGTGCGTGTCCACAACTTCCCATAGTCCGTGTGTGTGTTCTCCTCTTGAGCCTTCATCATTTGAAAGAATTAAAACAATATAAACTTTGTTATTTCAAAAACAAAACAATGATCATGTTAAATAATAACATACCATCTCCTCGTATGTCACTGCAAACGTCTTGGTCCCCTGCAGTGTGATGGACTCTCTGCTGTGCGCGGCTTCTTGTGTTCCTTTGCGACAAAGCCTACAAGGAGGAGGAAACAAAATTTAAATTTAAACCCTAAACTCAATTTAAATTATCAATTAAGTGAAACAATTAATTAATTTAATAAAATGTACACACCCGTCGGCACCCCTCCTATATTGGACGAAAGCCGCCCACCGATCACGGATCCACGCCGTGCAGGACTCTCTCGATCAGCTGCTGCAGAGGAATAGTGCCATCTCCATTCATAATATTGTAGAGACGGTTCCTCGGCTCTTCCACCCTTCCCCACTTTCATCATAACGTACCTCTTGTGTTGTTCGTATGCAGTTTAAACTTTTTCTATATCATAATTTCATTATTAATTATTAATGAATTAAGAAACAAATAAGGAAAGAAATAAACTAAAACTTATAACTATTACAGTAAATACCCTTTTTGTCCACTGGAAAAACACGGATGCCCTTTTTGGTCCACGAAAAAAATAAGTCACTTTTAGTCCCTAAAATGGAAAAATAAGGTCCTTTTAGTCCTTTTAATCATTTTTTGCACATTTTAATCCCTCGAATTCCCAAGGTCCTTTTTAGTCCCTAAAAAGGACCAAAATGACATTTCTTTTACTCGGGGATGAAAATAAATGTGTTTTTCCGGGACCAAAAATACTCTAACTATTAACATGTACAATTTAATTAAACAATATTGACTACTGTAGAACCTCTGTAAACGCCTTGTTCTTTGTGTCCTTTGTCACTTTCTTCCAATCCTTGAAATAAATTGGGAACCACCCCCAATGGCCACCAAACTCAGACAGGAATCGGTTCATCAGGTGACCGTCGTTGCCAATCGCACAGTGCATGCAGTCGTTCCACGGGACTACGACCCGACACCGGCCATCTCCCGGTCCGTCGAGTGAGAGCGGAAACATCCGGCGTCCTCCTGGCGATGTTCCGTGACTATCTGCAAGTTTACAAAAATTGAATTAAACGTACCGAAATTAAATTAATTTCTCACAAAATAACTAATTACATATACCTTCGACATCCACTATAAATCCGGTGGAACGCGAAGACGCCGGTCGGGGTTCCGTGCTCCCATTGGTTTTCCCGTCGATGAACCGCTCTACATCTACTATGGGAATATTAAGATGGATGTCCTCATTCTCGTCGTCTAAATCGTCGAACGACAAACTTGCTTCTCGATCTCCCCTACGGTCCCCGTGTTTGGAATTTCTTCATCGGCGAAGAGCGAGGCAAACTCGCCGGCCCCGAGAGAGGGCGGAGGTATATGTTGGGTCACACGCCCTCTCGTCCGGTCCCCTACTACTACCGCCCCTTAAACCCCTTCTCGGTGGGCCAGTTACTTTTCCCTTTCCCTTACCTCGTCCAGAATCCATAATGTTGAAAGGTGTAAGTTTAACAGTAAGAACGGTGAAAACTCAAACCGTTGGGTAAAGGTAGAAACGGTGAAAACTCAAACCGTTAAGGTAGAAACGGTGAAAACTCAAACCGTTAGAAGTGACTTTGAAAATGGTGTGTCACGGCTTATAAAGTCGTACGATTTTGTAGCGGTTATCCAAAGGAACCGCTACAAAGTTTACATAATTGTAACGGTTGTAAAATAACCGCCACAACAACCGCTACAAAATAGCTGACCGTTGATATTCTGTAGTAACCGCTACAATTTGTCCACATATTGTCGCGGTTATTCTTATTAACCGCTACAAAATGAGTTTTTTTACAAAAAAATTTCCAAACTGATTAGTTTGATTCATAAACTTTAAGAATCAAACTAATTAGTTTGTTACAAATATTTAAAAACCAAACCTTCAATTCATTTATTTTTTTCTTTAATTTTTCTAAAAGTGTCCACACTAATAAATTATACATAATGACGTAACCGAAAATAATCCAACATGTCTGTGGGGATTCGGATTGATATAGCCGCGATCTCCCACGAAAAACTTCTGAGTCATTTTCATCGAGATATTTTCGTGAGACAAAGGTGGCTATAATGGAACCCAATCTCCGGTCGCATGTTGGACTGTTCTCGAAGAGTAGAAGTCTAAACGGCAAAGAAATGAGTAAACCTTCGCTTGTCAGCGAACGAATTTCCTCGCAAGGAAGAGAGAGCCAAATATCTGCAGCTCTTATCACCCGAGATAGGAGATCGGAGGCTGGCGATATGTGCATGTCTTCGACGACCAAGCGAGATAGTTCATTCGATTACAAGCGAGATTTAGTAATTTCTTTAATTTTTATAAGCGATGTACGGTCCCTATATTTTATTTATAATGTGAAATTTGTAGCGGTTAACTATGGAACCGCTACAAAAATGTAGCTTGTGCCGCGGTTGACGTCGCTCTTCACTGGTGACCGCGACAAAATTGTGTCTTTTCGTTTATTTGTAGCGGTTATGGTGAATAAACCGCTACAAAATCACCGCAACAAAGTTGGCGCGAACCTTGGCGCCAACTTGGTAGCGGTTAGACTCAAATAACCGCTACAAATTGACCGCCACAAACATTCCCGCCATTGCGCGCCAAGGTGGCGCCAAATTTGTTGCGGTTTTTTTCAAGTCAACCGCTACAAATATAGCCGAAGTCATGTCGTCATGGCTTCCGTTACTATTTAGTGACGGTTTAGGGACAAAACCGCTACAAAATGGAATTTAGTAACGGTTATTTTGGACCGCGACTAATAAACCGCGACAAAAGATGGTTTTTTTTTTTGTAGTGTGTTACTCATTGATCCAACTAAAGCTTAAATAACGAATTAGTGGTTAAAATACTATTCCTCGTGGGACGATCTCTTTCTCACATACTTTATTACTTGTAACGATCGGTGCACTTGCCAGAAGTCGCTATCAACCACCCACCACAACTATGTTTTTGAACACTCATGAGTACTTTTGGATTTCCAAAAAATAAATATATGGTGATTGGTCCATTTTGAGTACAAGTTTATAAGAATTTTTGTACCTTTACCCTATTTTAATTGAAAAAAACGAAAAAGAAACTAACAAAGTTTGTAAGGCTTCCTAGGCGGAAGGTGATCATGTAATTGAGAAAATAGCCTTGACTAAATTGAGACAGGTTTGTATTAAGAAAATTTAAATTTTATCAAAGTCCAAATTAGGAAACGCACTCTGTGATCTTTGTGAAAGGTGATCATGTTATTGAGAAAATATAAATAGCATTGACCAACTTAACGAATAGCCATCGTCATGTTCTCAAACTTCATGATAGATCAGAGATGGAAATAAAAAATGAAAGTGGAGAGTCATCTTTCAAGTTAGTTTATTTTATAATACGATTTTATTATTATGAAATTCTTCAGTCAGGACTAAATTTTAATTGATATGAGAACGTGCTTGCAGGTAGCAGTATAAAAGAGAAGTTATTTGAGGAATCAGTTATTCACACAAAAGTCTTCATATCTTAGCTATACTGTAATCAATATCCTTGTCTTCCTTGGCCTCTTCATCATCCTCTGAACCCATATTGACTATGGAATACGATGTCTTATTGACTTTCTTCTGTGGTCTTGACGAAGATCGTCCAAGAACTTTTCTTGAGAATCGCTTAAGGGAAGCTGGATTGAAAACTGTGCTTGCTGAGATCGTCGTTGATTCCGTAAGGGAGATGGCAGAACGCTGTAGAATTGTGATGGTGCTAATCACCCCAGAGTTGGTTAGGTCCCAAATTGGGAGACTGAAGGATATATTGTCGCTTCCCAAAACAGTGTTGCCTTTCTTCTATGGGGTGGACCAGAATCATCTGCGTGCGCATATGCAGTTGCCGACTTTGTCTGATGGGCGGATTTTCGATTTGGGTGGGCAACCAAGAAGCACCGCTGAGTGGTCCTTGCTGTTTGGCTTCACACTGTCAGACGATTTAGGGTAACAACTAATCCTTTTTGGCTCTTTCACTTTATATGATATTTAATTACCTGCCTGCTACAATTCATGAAATCCATAACTTCATGCCTCAACCAAAAAAATAAGTAGTCGAAAGAGATATGATATATCTCTGTCGGCGCCCCCGCCCCGCGCGGCGGGACCTTCTTTGTTTCATCAAGAGAAAAATGGCAAACACCACCACTACATAATGCGCTATAATTGCTGCATGCGCAGTATCGTTATTTAATTTTGGGTGAAAGAGCGATTTTGCCAACCGACTATTAGACCAGGAGCGCTGGCACAAATAACTTTAAATGGACCAAAAAGGCCAACAAACAATTAAATGGGTGAAAAACACACAATTCCATCCATGAACATCTAACACCGTTTAAAGGCAATCCCATGTGGCATTTGACTGTCATTTGGTCCCTTCTTTTTTGGTCAAAAGCTAGGTGGCTTTTTTGTTATTTTGTTTTTGGGTGGAGAATCCCCAATCTGCGGGCAAACGAAGAAATAACCAAACCAAAGCTTCCAAAGTATTTACTTCCAAGCCGACGTCGAAATCCCCTTACCGGCTCCGACAATGATGTACGTCTAACATTGTTTTTTTTTTTCTGTACTTTGGGAACGGATGAATTCATAGATTTTGGCCAGAACAATGTAATATTCATGCACGACGAAAGGCAAAGACGGAGAAGAAGATGAGGGTTACATTGTGGCATTCGTGCACGACGAGAGGACATGGAAGTCGAGCTCAGTTGTGAACGCGAAGGATTTGAAGGCGGAGGCGACGGTGAAGTTACCGACATTTGTGCCTGATGTAGATTGGGGATTCTCCACCAAAAAAACAAAAAAGCCACCGGCTTTTGACCAAAAGAAGGGACCAGCTGGATGATCAAATGCCACATGGGATTGCCTTTAAACGGTGTTAGATGTTCATGGACGAAATTGTGTGTTTTCACCCATTTAATTGTTTGTTGGCGTTTTTGGTCCCTTTAAAAGTTATTTGTGCCCAACGCTCTGGCCTAATAGTCGGTTAGCAAAATTGCTCCTTCACCCAATTGCCTTTAAACGGTGTTAGATGTTCATGGACGGAATTGTGCATTTTCACCCATTTAATTGTTTGTTGGCCTTTTTGGTCCCTTTAAAATTTATTTGTGCCCAGCGCTCCTGGCCTAATAGTCGGTTGGCAAAATTGTTCCTTCACCCTTTAATTTTCTCTCGTTTTCTTTTTCTTTTTTAAATCTTGATATGCGTTACATCACACAAATAAGCTATGTTTGGTTCGATGGGAGAAGGGAGAAGATGGAGGAGAGGAAAAGGAAGGAGGTTACAGTATTGGAGGGGAGAGGATCCCTCCTAGTTTAGTTCAAGAGGGGTGAGAGAGTTGATAATAACTAATTTACCATTCTATCTCTTACATTAATGAAAATTAATTTGGAGGTCCTTAACCTTTTCTTTTCTTTTTATTAGCTCTGTTAGTCCCCCCTATTGAATAAGTACTAACACCGCACAGTTAAAATTTCTGTTAGTCTCCTCTCTGATGAAGCTTTTCCTAATAAAATAGCTCTGCTTGATATATTTTCCCATGCTCTCCACAACCTATCTGGTGTTCAAGATTTTCCCATCCCAATCATCCCGTCCTGATCGTAGGCAAATTGGGATGGAAAAATTTGGGATCGGGAATGAGACTTCCTGTTCCCATCCTGTCCCGAATATTTATGTTATATATTTTTTTAAAATTCCTAATATCTAAAACTATCCCAAATGTATGTATGTGTGTGTGTATTTGATGAATTTACAATTTTAATTTGTTTTAGATGTTTGAATTGGACTAATTGGGATACTCTAATATTTATATCTTAGCAATTCTAAAGCAAATACATGAAATTAGGCTCAATTCAAGTCATAATTGGGTCAAAGTCATTGTGTGTTTAGTCTCCTCAAACCAAACACTCTTCACACTTCAAACCAAACACACAGCATAGAGAAAAAAACGATAAAATTTCTGGAAAATCCCAACTGGACAGAAAATTTTTGGGATTGGGATCAGGACTGATTTTCCTTCAGCCCTCCTTTGGAACTGAAACGGGAATGCGATTTCCCGAGTCCTGTCCCGAAAACATCCCTGCCTGCCTGTCCGTATTCCATTCTCGTCATTTCTTTACATGAACCAACCGGCATAAAGTCTCTTAACAAAATCCACAAGCTGACTCGAAAGCTTCTTTCTTGGGCAAATTCCAGGAGGATTCTTCAACACCCGCAAAAAGGAATCTCAAAAGGCAAGGCTCTTAGTTAGGAAAAATAGCAAAGTATTAATTAATTAGACTCAGCCAAACCTTCATCCACCAGAATGTGACGTCACCGATATGATGCGAATCTGAGCTTCACTAGACTGTCGAGACATGGAGTTACCTACCAAGCAAATGTTTGATCTTGATATCAAAAAATCCCAAATAGTCACTTACCTTTGCATTGGATGGGCTGCCCTGCTGATGCGTGACGCGGCTTCCATGGCGATTCAAGAGAATCAGGAACTTAGGGAATGCTCGCTTGTTATTTAAAATCTCCATTTGTTAGATTGCCTGCAGATATCGTGCCTCAAATTGCTTTGTTTTTATTACTTAAACTGGGAGGCCATCCTAGTCTACATATCGTGCATACACACACAAACAGGGGTGAAGGAGAAGATGTTGAGAAATGAGGAGGAGAGCTTGGTTAGACATGGAGTTTTGGTGAAAGGAGAAAGATGCAGATGTTTCAGACTTGGATCATTACTTTCTAATGCAAGTTTTAATGGCTTTAATACTTATTTATAACGTGTTTAGTAAAGAGTAAATACCCTTTTTGGTCCCTGGAAAACACACGGATGCCCTTTTTGGTCCCTGAGTAAAGGAAATGTCGTTTTGGTCCTTTTTAAGGACTAAAAATGACCTTTTTGGGAATTTATGAGGGATTAAAATGTCCAAAAGGACTCAAATGGACCTTATTTTTCCATTTTAGGATCAAAAAATGACTTCTTTTTTTTCAGTGACCAAAAAGGGCATCCGTGTGTTTTCCAGGGACCAAAAAGGGTATTTACTCTTAGTAAAATCATTTACGATCTATTTGTTTTGAAGGGAGGGAGGTATGTAAGGAAGAGGAGGAATTTTTATCCCATACCCTGAATTTGTACGAGAAAAATTGGAGGAGTGGAGTAGGAATTTTTAAATTGCCCCACTATAACCCTCTGTAACATCCCATTTTTAAAAGCGAATAAAAAATTTTCATCAAAGTAGAGCATCGGAGTAAGAAAGTAAGCGATACATATATTCAAAATGCCAACGGCGTACATTAACCCAAGTGTTATCAAAGGTAATACATAACAAAAGAAAGTCTTGGTAGAGTCTTTAAGCGTGTTGCTTGCCCTTCTCCTCGGCCATCGGTCCTCCCGACCACGAAGCTATATTAAGAGCCGAGGCCCAACGCGCACCGGACCCCGTGTAATGGCCGGTTAACCTCATGTTTACATATACAATATATGGACTACGAGATATTCATAACATTAACAGTTTAAGAGCATACAATACAAGTATCTCACAAACAAGCGTATCCCGACAAACACATAGGCCCCCTACCAACATATCCCGACAAAGACATAGGCCACTAATGAGCGTATCCCGACAAACACCTAGGCCACTAACAAGCGTATCCGACGGCACCTAGGCCACTAACAAGCGTATCCCTGACAGCACCTAGGCCACTAACAAGCATATCCCAATACCCGGCAAGCATAACAACAAGTACATGAACATACCACGAGCTATCGGCTACCTCATATAAGCATACAATACACATAGCACACATACGCATACAATAAACATCAGAGTTAGTGTTACAGTACGCGAACGTACCTTCGTTGACGAAATTTCGGTACGACTGTTGATCAGAGCGTAATTACAGATATCCTATAAGGATAACAACATTTCTATTAGTGATCAACATCATAATAGTCATTTTAGTCATAAATGACCATTTTACCCCGACTTTACTAATCGGCGGAATTTTGCCAAAACTTCGCTACTTTGACCCTAATCTTCCAAAATTTTGACATATCTCTAACTCCATCATATTTTCAAAACAAATATCATATTTAACCCTAAAACATGATATCTAAACCATACTTGGAAGATTAAAGATCAAACTAACATTTCTACTATAACTACCGATCGAAAGACTAGAACTTTAGACTAGGGACCGAAGAATTTACCCAGCACTTCGCTACTCCTTCTCCAGAGCTCCAATGATGTCACTCCTTTGCTTTATGGGTTTCTACCGATAAAGTCCCATGTTCGGTGTTCTAATCGCGTAATCGTAAATAATCTCAAAAATTCATTAACGTAGTCTTGGAGGTCTATTCTTCCTCTTGAGAAATATTTGGGTTAACAAAATTTATGATCCCATTAAGGGTATTTCCTAGCCCTGTTAACCATTTTAGGATAAACGTCGTCGGTTACGGAAATGACTTCGGCTATAACCAATTTGGGACAAAAATTCACCGATTCATAATATGTCCAGATGTTTACTACTTAGTTCAAGGATTTCAAGATAGGATTTAATTTCTATCGGTTCTCATTTATCCTATTTGCTTTTTACCAAAATATCTTTCTACTTTTCATTTTTCTTCAATCCACAACCCTTTTCACACATGTATATTTACACATCTTTTTCTCTGATCTATTTCTTTCTTATTTTCGAAAATACATGGTCTCTTTTTGACAAAAGATGTTGCTTTTCTCTAATTTACATTATCTTCTAATTATCTTATATTAATTAACTAGAAATCCTCCCATTGGTTGATTCATTTTCACATGGATTAAGGTTCAATTAATTAATACCATTAGATTCACCTTATTAGATTCAATATTGGCCTTTCATTGGTTACTAATCTTTAATTAGGTTTTACACATAATTAACTTCAAACATCTCCTTTATTACTGCTTAAACAATTAGCCATTAATTATTTATTTAATCACTTACTAATTGTTGACAATTTTCTTAATTAGGATTAATCATTTCCTCACAACTATTGCACTGACATTATATTGGTAATTTATGCTCCATGTATTATATTAAAATCACGGGGCAACTTATGTTCCCCAAAATAATATTTAATTTTTCTCTTTTATTTCCAGGGAAATAATCCTAAAATTACCTAAATTAGAGACAACATACTTTCCTATTTTTAATAAATATTTAATTGACTTTTAGGATTTATCATAATATTCTCGGGGTATTTTATGACCCAATAATTCACTTAGGGATTTTTAGCACTTTATCTTCTCTAATTTTAATAGAAATTGCCCTAGAAACAAAGTAATTGCTCTACAAAATTTGAGACCACATATTTACCTATTTCCAATAGGTATTATTTACTAAATTATGATATTTATCATAAGTGATATTTTAAGGGTATTACACCTCCTCCAAATGTATGGAGATTTAGGGCCCATTTGGATTGCTGCAAATTAGGGAGGAAAAGAAAATTTGGGTTTTTGTGTCACGCGTAGTTTGGTTCACTATTTTCCCAAGAAAAGATTTTCCTTGGTGGCCAATTTTCATTCATCCATGGGAATATCTTTTCCTACCATTATTGGTGGGAACCTATTTTCTCGATGGTAGTAAATTCCAAAATAACCCCTCTCTTTCTTCTTCAATTGTCGTCACCGTAGTCATTCTTGATGATGGTTTGGGCCCGTTTGGATGGACTTTTTGAAGAAAAAACATTTTTTTAATACAAAAAATGCTTTTTTTTAATTAATTTATGTGTTTAAATGATATTTTTAAAAAAGAAAAGTCCCAAAAAAACTAAAATGCTGTTTTTTTAGAAGCTCAATTTGTAGCTTAAAAAAATCACTTTTTTAAAGTCCATCGAAACGGGAGGTTGTAGCTAATTTCATAAGAAAACCTAGTCCAATATTTTTAGACCTAAACCCCAAACACCTCCTACTTGAGATACCAATCATTGCCGATGAAGATTTTTTAGACGCGGACAAATGACAGTGAAGGCAAAAGAGTTATTGATGAGGGAGGAAGAGAAGTGAGTGTGCACTCAAGTGTGCATGCAAGTGGACACTAAAATTCAGTATGCACTACGAGTGCACAATGTGCACACACGAATGTGCACTTTAAATAATATTTCGTCTATAGGGGTAAAATGGTATTTTACCTCATTTTCATCTAACCAAACAAATTTTTTTCCTATCGACCTATTTTCTTTTTCAGTATGAACCAAATACATCGAGGTAAAATATTTTTCGTTCTCTTCCATTCTTTTCATTTATATTTCTTCCATTTCTTCGATCCAAATGGGGCCTTAGAAGGGAGGGTAATATTTTGCTTTTTGTTGTCAATTTTATCTATGAACATCTTTAATAACCTAGAAAATACCATTTTGCCCTTCTTCCCCATACACTTCTTCGCCCTTGAAACATTAGCCACCCACCATCATCCTCATCCATAGACCAGCGACTTCATACCCTTCATTGGTGTGAATTAGTTAATAAAAATGTGCCTTTTGGTCTATACTTCATATAATATAATTACCCTGTCATTTGCAACCAAAAAAGAAGGGAAAATTATATTTAGGTCCCAAGGAAGGAAAAAAATTACAAAAAAGTCCCTTGAAATCACAAAATTACCCAGAAGTCCCAAGGGAATTTTTGTTGTAAATACATACTTTTCCTGTTGTAAATACATACATTTTCTGTTGTAAATGGTTTGGGACTTTTTTGATATTATTTGTACGGAATTTTTTAATGTGGTTGTAAATACATACTTTTACATTGTAAATACATACTTTTACATTGTAAATGGTCGGTGTTTAAATGTCGTTGTAAATATATACTTTTCTGTTGTAAATTGTTTGGGACTTTTTTGATATTATTTGTACGGAATGAAAAAAAGTATCAAACCATTTACAACAGGAAAAGTATATATTTACAACAACATTTAAACACCCGATCATTTACAACAGAAAAAAGTATGTATTTACAACAGAAAAAGTATGTATTTACAACAACATTTAAAAAATTCCGTACAAATAATATCAAAAAAGTCTCAAACCATTTACAACAGAAAATGTATGTATTTACAACACGAAATGTATGTATTTACAACAAAAATTCTCTTGGGACTTTTTTGTAATTTTATGATTTCAAGGGACTTTTTTGTAATTTTTTCCTTCCTTGGGACCTGAGTGTAATTTTCCCAAAAAAAAAATCATTGCCCTTCATTGAACATCCACAGCTAATCTAAAAAGATTTTTCTCGCTGGCTCTTATTTTCGAAATCAGTTCGTGGTGCGGTGGAATTATATTTATAATTATCATTTATAGTATGATTATAATATTCCTAATTATTATACGTTATAAGTTAAATTATTATAATTATAGTATTTATGATTCTTATATATAGATTTTAAGTATAATTATAAAATATAATTCTAGAATAATTACCGGATTGGATATATATTATTGTATATTATATAGGGAATATCATTTCGCTTCTAAGGCGAGACAACTATTCTCATGACTAATAGGCAAAACAATTGTCGTTTTTATATCAGCGATTTCTTGCTCTATTCCCCTCAAGTTGGATTAGATGCTCGAGTCAATGGGCTTCAATTGGATCATTTTGAGCTCGAACTTCATGCCGCAAGAAGCCACACTGTGAAGGAGGCGGAAACGCAGTGTGGGTGCATCCCTTGTTCGCAAGACTAGCGGTGGCGGTGGAAGAATTGGTTCAACAAGTCCCTCCGAGGGCTAATCGGCAAGTTGGTGGCCATGGTCGATGGAGATTAAGTGTCCCACCAAACTCCCGGCAAAAACTGAACCCAACTCCATCTTCTTCTTTTTCCGCCATCTCCATCCACCCCCTTTTTTTCCAATTGATTTCTCCGATTCTTGTACTTCTTCCATTGGATTCTTGTCGTCCCTTCAATGCCAATTTCTTCTCCAATTTTCAGAGTTTCATAGTTCGTTGTGAATGGTAGAAACGCTGAGTACCTCCGGTTTCATGCTCTTCCTTATCCCATCGAGGCGAGCGCTCTTCTCCGGATAGTCAAGATGTTCACTCGGTGGGGCCCTCATTAAATATTGTTCCTTCGGTTTTCACAGAACATAAAATTAATAAAAGAAAAAGGGGAAAAAATGACACCATTTTGCCTAGCTGCAGAATAGTTGTCTGTTTGTAGAAGCGAAATGATATTCCCATTGTTTATATGCTTGTATGGGTTCTAAGTTCTAACAAAAGATATGAGCGAAATTGTTTCTTAGTGAGAATATGAGTTTTGGTAAATCAAATTATATAGAAATTGGACATTTCATATATGTGTGTGTGTGTGTGAATATTTTAATATATCTTCTTCCGTAACATGTTCCTCCATTAATTTTAATCTAATTCTAACTTGCCTCGGTGCCCATGAAGCCGTCAATGATTTCATTGAAAAATCCACATCATATACACAAGTAGGGCTACAACTTCGTGTGAAAGAACCGCTTCACCGATTGGGTAGGATATCTACTTATCATAAGAGAAATGCAATTATAGTCGGAATTTTCGGGGTTGGAGGTATTGGTAAAACTACTATCGTTAGAGCTCTTTATGATAGAATTGGTGGCTATTTTGATTGCGAAGTTTTCTTGCTAATATCAAGGATGTATGGGAGAATAATAATGGTCAATTCCTTCGCACAAGCAACTTCTTTCGATATTCAAATGAATTGTACGAAGGAAGGACCTTATAGAAGAGCCTTAATTGTACTCGATGATGTGAATCAAGGAGGTCAACTCATTGAACGTGTGGAAATACAGAGCAGTTTGGTAAAGGGAGTTTGATTTTCGTAACAACAACAAATAAGGGTTTAATACATCGGTTTGTTGACATGTCATATGACGTGAAAAAGTTGGATGTCGGTGAGTCTCTTGAACTTTTTAGTTGGCATGCATTTATAAACCTTGGTCCAACAAATGCCTTTGGATATCTTTCTAGGCAAGTAATTAGTTATTGTGAAGGGCTACCATTGATTCTTGAAGTTATAGGCTCCCTTTTGCATGATAAGGCGATATCGAGTGGGAAAACAAAAATTATTTTGTGACATAGCACACTTTCATGTGGGCCAGAGAAAAAGTTATGTTACACATTTGTTTAAGGGCTCAAGATTCCCTATAGAAATGGGAATGCAAGTACTTATTGAGCATAGCCTTGTAAAGGTTGTCAATGACAAAATTCATGTGCATGATTTGCTACAAAAAATGGGGAGTGAAGTCACTAAAGATAAGCAAAAGTTCACATATATCTATGATGTATTCTTAAGCTTTAGAGGTGAGGATACATGTAAGTCAATTGCTACTCATCTTTATACCACTCTAAAGCAAGCAGAATCAATGTCTTCATGGATGAAGAAGGGATTGCAAGGGGAGAACACATTTCAGGTTCATTACTACAGGCAATTGAAAGTTCTAGAATTTCAATCATCATATTCTCACAAAATTATGCAGGCTCTAGTTGGTGCTTGAAAGAATTAGAGAAAATCATGGAGTGTTACAGAAAAACCTATCAAGAGGTTTCACTATATTCTATGATGTGCAACCATCCGAGGTTCGTAAACAACAAAATGCCTTTGGAAAAGCATGGGAAAAGCTTATAACGATATTACCAATCAACAAGGGTAGGAAAGCGGCAAAAATTTGAAGAAAGCCCTTATTGAAGCCGCCAACTTATCGAAGTGGGATATGCAAAATTATAGGTATTGTTATTTTATTTTACTTATTATTTGAAATAGTAAAATTAATTAATTTTGTTTTTCTGTATATGTGTTGAATTTCTTAATTTTGTTCTTAACTTGGGTAGATTCATGATTAAGCTACTTTTACATGCTTACCTACCTATATTTAATGACCAAAGGAACATTAAAAAAAAAACAAAAAAACTAGAGAGAACTACCTTGCACAATTATATTACATTAAGATTTTCTTAATAAAAACAAGGTAATTAAGGTGTAAGTAAAGGTTGAGGATCACTCAAAAGCCCCCAGTGTAACAAAGAATTGTATTTATCAAATATAGCATATGAAGGCCAAAAGTAAACTAAGGTAGCATATTATGTGAACACTAGTTGAGTGCTTATTAAATGCATAAAATCGTGATATAGTTGGTAAAAGTCACTTTTCCCCTTTTTTTCTGTCAAAAAAAAAGACACAGGCACACAACTTACTACTCCCTCCGGTCCTAATTATAGGAGCAAATTACCAAAATTTGGGGAGATTAAGGAAGGAAGTTAAATTAGTTAATTATGTGTATTTTCCAAAAATACCCCTCTATAATTCCATACACCACCGCAAACAAAAACTTGTGATGTATGGACCCTTAGCTTGTCCCCAATGTCCTAATTAACCACCACATTAAGAACTCATTGCCGGCACTTTATATATATATACACGTACCAATAATCACAACAAATCCAAATCTTGTGCATTTTTATTATATGGGATCAGCTCGCCAATTATATATAATCAATGGGTGTTGATAACATTGTTTAGAAATAAATGGAAAAAACTATAACTTTTGTTTAACTAATATAAAGCATCTAATGTTGTTGATTTTCTCATATATAAAATGTGGCTATATCTTATTTACACTGAAAATTAAAAAGTTTTGTATAGATGCATAGATAAGTGAAAGTAAATTCCATGTATGCATAGGGATCTCTGGTATATAGCCAACCATATAATGTACCATGTGCATTTCACGTGCTCAGTTTTCTATAGCTAGGTCATAGTTGCTGAGCTGATACTCTCGTTACCTTGAAAGATAGAATATATGATGTTCTAATCCATGATACTCACCAAATAGGGAAAGAAAGATGAAACTAGCAGCAAAAATTGGTCCCTATATTACCGTGATATTCAATTACTTCTTTTGGCTAATTCCACACTTCGATTATGTCATTGTGTTGCTTTTATGGCTGTCTTAATATAAGTGTAGTTAACTAATATCTTGTCTCCAGAACTGAGGCTGAGTTACTTGACGATATTGTTAAAACTATCTCAATGAGGCTAGACAACAACAAATATTTGTTTGTTGCTCACCATCCAGAGGCTTTGGAGTCTCGCGTGCATGATATCATCCAATTGCTAAGTAGTGAATCAAATGAGATCATCATAATAGGTATTTGGGGATGGGAGGGATGGGTAAAACAACGATGGCTAAAGCTATTTACAATGAAATGGGCCAAAGTTTTGTGGGAAAGAGTTTTCTTGAAAATATTAGGGAAGTATGGAAGCAAGACAATAGTGAAGTATATTTGCAAGAACTACTTCTTTCTAGCATATTATTAGAAAAAAGAAGGATCAAGCTGCCAAATGCAGGAATGAGAAAATCTCTAATCAAGGAAATTCTCTGTCAAAAAAGAGTATTTCTTGTATTAGATGATGTGAGTAATGAAGACCAACTCAAAGTTTTGTGTGGAAGTCGTGAATGGTTTGGCCAAGGCAGCAGAATAATTATCACTACTAGAGATAAACATCTACTCCAGATCCTTCAAGTGGATAAAGTATTTGATGTACGGGAAATGGATGATAATGAATCTCTTGAGCTTTTAGTTGGCATTCCTTTAAGAAAGCGCTTCCTGAAAGAAATTTCATTGAACTTTCGAGAAAGGTAGTATCATATTGTAGAGGGTTGCCGCTAGCTCTTGAAATCCTTGGTTCATATTTGTTTGACAGGGAAATACCTTATTGGGAAAGCACTTTGAATAAATTGAAGCAAATTCCCAATGGTAAAATATATGAAATTCTAAAAATAAGTTATGATGGTTTGAGTGACCAAACAGAGCAAGAGCTATTCCTAGACATATGTTGTTTTTTTATTGGGAAGGATAGAAGCTATGCTACACAAATATTAGATGTTTGTGGACTTCATGCAGAAATTGGAATTACTCATCTAATTGAGCGAAGCCTTGTAAAAGTTGTAAAATTTGGAAACAAAAATATACTTGATATGCATAACTTACTACGTGATATGGGAAGAGAAATCATTTGAGAGCAATCACCAGACGAGCCAGAGGAGCGTACAAGATTATCACTAGTGCAAAAAGGGCTTTAAGACTGTCTCTCATTTAGACCGGATTATAGAGAATCGTGTCTTAAAAGTATGACCGGTGGCAGTTTCGTAAATATAAAGAACTTTTTGGACCGGATTATAAAAGATCCTCTTAAAAATATGACCGGTGGCACTTTCGTAAATATATAGAACACTTTTAAGACCGGACTATAAAAGATCCGGTCTTAAAAGTATGACCGTGGCAATTTTGTAAATATATAGAACACTTTTAAGACCAGGGCTAAAAATATCTGGTCTTAAAAGTATGACCGGTGGCAATTTCGTAAATATTGTGAGAAGACGCCGATCAAGTCCGAGAATGCGATGATTTATTCCTTCGCTTAATTGAAATCTTTTAAGACCGTCTGTTTGAAACAGACGGTCTTAAAAGTGTAAAAAAAAAAAATTATATAGAACACTTTTAAGACCGGCTGTTTCAAACAGACGGTCTTAAAAGTACTTTTAAGACCGTCTGTTTGAAACAGACGGTCTTAAAAGTGTAAAAAAAAAAATTATATAGAACACTTTTAAGACCTATTTGTTTCAAATAGATGGTCTTAAAAAGCTTGTTAAGTCCGTGAGTTTGCTTTGTCTTCTTGGTGATATAACATTTTCTTAGTTATAGATTCAACGAGTATCCCAAGAGCCTCACGGGCAAATCCTCAGCAAGAATGTCATCATCTTCCTCTAACCTACTCGCAATCTTCGTAAGTCATCATAAGAGTCGCACAATCAAATCATTGGCAACGTTGGCAGTGAGATGCTTCGAGGGTTTTGCGATGGCGTCGACTCTAATCCTCAGATTTCCTACATTGACCGCTCTCCGCTCAGATCTGGATTTCGATTTTGGTTGCTTGAAGCTTTGCTAGCACCGACAAGAGGATCCTGCTCAGATTTGGTTGCTTTAAGCTTGTGATTTTTTTGTAGATCTGGACTTCAAATTCGATTTTCATGGTGAATGATTTTGTTTCTTGTTATTTTTGTTTATTTGGACTTTGTAATCATCTTTTTGTTTTTCTTCTTGTTGTTGTTGCTTCCAATCTTCTCTTGGTTCTCCGTCGTTGATGACGGAGGGACATTCAAAATGTTGCGAGATCTCGGTGATTTGGGACCGATTGTTTCATTTGAGTTTTTTGTTTTTTATTATTATTTTGAAACACTTTTAAGACCGGATGTTTAAAATGTCCGGTCTTAAAGAAACTCTTTAAGACCGTGTAAAAGTCCGGTCTTAAAGGTCGACTTTAATACCGCCTGGAACAAGATCGGGTCGCGGGTCCGGTCCTAATGTACTGTTTCGTCCGGTCTTAAAAGCCTTTTTGCACTAGTGTATGGCTTAATGATGACGTGTTGAATGTGTTAGAAAACAACATTGTAAGAATGCTTTTGATTAACTTCATTGCGCAATTCTCTCATTTACTAACTTTCCTGAATTTAAATCTTAATACTTGTTTCTTCATTTGCATTATGCACTCCTTGAGTTTTCTTCATTATACATTATGCATTCCTTGAATTATTGATTGTCTGTTATATTTTTTCCTCCTATTTTTCTATTTCATAGGGAACAATAGCTATCAAGGGATTGGCTTTAAACATGCCACAAAAGAATTCAGTAACCTTGAGTACCAATGCATTTAAGAAGTTAAAGAGGCTTCACTTACTCAACTTTAATCATGTACAACTTAATGGAGACTATTCTTATCTATCAAAAGAATTGAGATGGATTTTCTGGCATGGATTTCTCTTAAAAACTTGCCAAGAAAATTCAATCTAAAAAGATAGTTGTCATTGACTTAAAGTGGAGTAATCTCACAAAAGTATGGGAGAAAAGCCAGGTATTTGCAAACTTTTGAAATAAATATTAGTGACAAGATTTGTCTTATTTTTCAGTTATTTTATTGTTGTATTTATTTTGATGTTTATTTTTGAGATGGTATTTTTTCTATAGGTTTTGGAATTATTGAAGATTCTCAATTTGAGTCATTCTCATTGCTTAATAGAAACACCCGACTTTTCAGAATTATCATATCTTGAGAAGTTGATGCATAAAGATTGTCCACATTTGTCTATGATTCACCCTTCAATTGGAAATCTTAGACATCTTGTTTCTAAGGAATGGTCAGAAACATTCATGAGTTCTATTATTATCCCTGTAGGCGAGTTCAACCAAGTTATTGATACACTTTTAAAGAGTATTTCACAGGTTATTCTCTTTATCTCTCTACTACCACAAATGCATATAGTTTGTTTGGGTTTTGGAAGAATTCCTTGTTCATACAAATTTAACTTACCCTATGTTTGGATTGAGAAAAAATTAGGGGGAAAGAATATTAGTAGGAAAAACTCCGAAAAATGGCAAAAATTACCATTTTTGGATGTTGTTTCTCTTAATATTCCATCCCTCTAATTTTCTCTTTATCCAAGCATAGTGTAATGCTTACTTCGTGATATATCACGATGTGTGCATGCGCGTGGAGTAGCATGCACTTATAATAATGTAAATGACTAAGTGCATGTATAAATGCTTAATAATGTATATTAATTATGCTTTTAAGTTTTTAAAATCATTTAGAAAGTGTTGATTATACTTAAAATAGTGCCATATGTGCAATATTTAAACAACACAAGGATACATGGAAGTTTGAATAGCTTATGCGTGTTTCGTAAGGCTTTAAATCGTACTACACTACATATTCAAATATTGGCTTGTAATGTATTTGACTTCATCTGAAAATGTTTTTCTCCAATTAGTTTGGAGATAAATATACCCTAATCAATTATATCCAAATCTCACTCTCAATCGTTTAGAGTCAATCAATTAAGGCATTCAAGAACATTTTAATTCGCTCTTGAAATATACATATTAATAGTGAGTACTAATTAATAACATTTCTATATAGATGTCCATCTATGTAAATATTTGTCTATATGGTTAATTAGGTTCTTATTTGTTATGTATATAATTTAGGGATGCAGACAAAGAGGGTTTGGACTTAATTCTCTTCCTAGAGACAATTATCCTCATTGGCAACATTTCAAAGGAGAAGGATCTTCACTATTTTTTGAAGTTCCTCAAATTATGGGCAAAAACTTGAAAGGATTGATTGTGTGCATAATCTATTTGTCTTCTCAAGACAACATGACATCTATATATCCTGTTGGTGTCTTGGTATCGAACCATACAAAGGCTACCATTAAATTCTACAAGAAAGATGCAACAACTGCTTCAAATGATGAAGATAATTGGCAAGACATGATTTCTAGTTTGTGGTAACAGAGTGGAGCTTATAGTCACTTTTGCATGTCAATTGAGAGTGAAAAACACACTTATCTATTTGGTATATGATGAAGATGTTAGCAACAGAATCATGTACTGAATGTGTCCAAGTGCGTACATGTATGGATAATGTTATTCAACTAGTCTCAGAGTGAAAACAACCTTTACTGTAGTGCATCATGCTCAAATCTATATTTATCAATTGAGTTTGTTTTTAGTTAGTCTCTTTTAAAATGTGATCAAACCGTATTATATATTATATGATTTTTCAAAATAAAATTGGTTTTATTAATGCATTTTCTGGGACATTATTGTATGATTAAACATTATTTGATATGAACATTTGTATTGAATTAAGTGAAATTAGGGGTAAAATGGTCATAATTTATTAATTATTCATTCAAATGATTTCTTAGGCTTTTGATTCTACATTGTGTTTAGGTTTACATTGTTGGTGTTTAAGAAGAAAATGGAGACTTTGGAGGGTCAGAATTAATATTTTTAAGAATGGGGAACATTACAAAAAATATCCCTACAATTTCTGAAAATTGGGAATCAAGGAAGAAAGGGAGCCTGGAGAAAATTTCAGAAAAGACCCAAATGTTTTGTAAATCCCAGTTATACCCCAAAAATGTTTTGACAGGAGGAGTGACAGCGGCGAAAACCAGATTGTGCTTAGGACCAGGAGTGGCAGCGAGATGGTGTGGAGCTGAGAGTGACACAGAACCAGAAACACCACCGCCATCTCCTCTTTCCTTCACAGACCTTCTCTTTCTAGTGCTTCAACCGTTGACTTCCTCTCATCATACTGCCATCGCCGGAAACCACCGTCCTGCTCCTAAGTTATGGCTGATTCAGTTTTGGAGATTGTGGGATGTGGTCATTTTAAAAATGAGAGGCTAATTCCCTTGTTTTTGGTGGTGGAGAGTTGTTCTTGAACTCATTGGACTACATAAGGGAGTTTTCTATCATTTTATTACTCTAGAATCATATATTTAGATTGCCTGGTTTTAAGAATTATTGTATATGATTCGGAACTAAGATTAATGATAATTTTGTTTGTTTGTTTGATAATTCTAGTTGAGATTGGATTTTGTAGTGTGATAAATATATGGTTTGAATTCCTTGTGGTTATAATGAGACTATGTTGATTATTGTGTTATTGACTAGTTAATGTGGTTGATTTATGCCTTTGAGGGACTGTTTAGTACTCATTTTCAAGAAAACTCATATTGCATCATTCCAATCTTAAATGCACATTAAGTGGTTTTAAACAATATCTCAAGAGATAGTAGTTAGCTCTAGTTGTAGTAGCTACTATTAATTGGGAATATTGAACTCAAATGGTATCTTGAGGTTTTCATTAAGACTTAATGAATTTTAACTCCCATACTTTTTGAGCAAGGATAGTCATATCTTCATTACCAAGAACATTCATTATTCATATTTTCAATTTCATACCATTTCATTCACTCATTCACCATTTTTATAAAGAAAATACCAAAAATAATAGTTAGCATTTAATTAAATTGCATTCATATTTTAGTTTATTAAATTGAAAAGCAAAGACCAATTTTTCCTTGTTTTCATTGTATTTGCATGGCATTTAGATTACGTAGGATTGATAAAAGGCTCTTGAGAATAGAAAATGATCTTAGGTTTGCCTATATGCAATCCTAGTTCATTTATGATTGTGACCCCAAGGTTAAAGAAGAAAAGACCCTCATCACAATGTCAAATGATTTGTGTGTGTGTGAGACAAAGATATTATCTCTGTTTCTTCATAATTAAAAATAGAGGTAATTAAACAAAATATCATTTGACTTAGTAGAAAGAGAAATTATCTTTGTCTCGCTTCATTTGTTGTTTTCTTATATATTTCAAGGGTTAAGGTGTAAAAATAGACATGTGTTTTTCTCAAGGAGCGCCGTAGTAAATGCTTTTGGTGCAAAAGTAACTACGTGGTTACAAATTAAGTGCAAAAATAGCGTTTGGCCAGTTAAGTTTGACTTTTGGCCGTTAAGTTTGACTTTTTCTTGATGAACGATGACGTGGCATTTCAAATATTTTTAGTATCCTTTTAGTACCGGTCAATACGAAATATTTTTCAATATCCTAAAATAATTTTTCAAAATTATGAAATATTTTTATACCAATCGGTATCCCGAAAATACTTTTTAGTACTAGTCGGTACCACTGAAATAATTTTGAGTATCCTTTTAGTACCGATCAATACGAAATATTTTTCAATATCCTAAAATTATTTTTGCACCTTTGAAATGCCACGTCATCGTCCATCGGCAAAAAAGTCAAACTTAACGGTTAAAAGTCAAACTTAACGGTCAAACGCTATTTTTGCTTCTAATTTGTAACCACATAGTTACTTTTGCACTGAAAAAGCATTTGCTTCTCAGGCACTCCTCGGAAAAAGCACATGTCTATTTTTGCATCTTAACCCTATATTCAATGTATATACCTAAGCCATTGGTTCTATTATAAGATGCATTACAAAGACTAAAATGCAGTCTTACAAAAAAAAAAAAAAAAATTCCGGCAAACTAAACTATGCAATTATTAGAAAGATCAAGTGTTATCCACGAAAACCATACTAAGACAAGAACCAAGAAAAAAAAATGGACAAGGGAAATGATAGCTACTACTTATAAAATGCAAAGTGACATGTGAGAGTTCAACTGAATTCCTCTTTCTTCAACAATTTTGCAATGGTAAACATCAATGTGCAAACAAGGAAGGCAGAGATAGTGAAGCACCAAGTCATAGTTGAAGGCCAAATCATTCACATTATTCCCATGAATCCAAACGTTCCAATAAGAAACAAAGCTTTTGTATCTTCTTGGCAATCGTAGGTCTTTTCTTATGCAACACAACAACAGTTGAAGAAAAGGAGAAGGCAAGTGTAGAACAAGCCACCGCAAAATAAATCAAAACCTGGTTATGTTTTGGTTTTGATGACATAGCCAAATTAGTGAGAGCACCTAGGTGAGTTCTTTTGGATTTAATTTTTTTAATTGTTGATTTTTAAATAAAAATTATCTTAGATAATTTTTATTTAAAAATCAACAGTTGAATTTCATCTGAACAATTGAAATGGGGTGAGTAGAAAAATTGGTTCATTTTAATGTAAAGCTATTGGGCCTGTACTAACTCTCCAAGGTCCATTTTAATTTTTGAAGGCCAAAAATAAATATTTTAGGCCTTATTTTCAATTTTCCTCTTCGGCCCATATTTGACAATTTACTATTATATTATTAATATTAATTATTATTGTTATTATTATTATTTTACAATTTATTATTATTTCTCTATAATTAATTTTAGACTCTCATGACTATACTAACACTTTAAATTAGGAGTTTAATAACACTAACACCATACAAATTTATGCTTTAATATTTCTAATGGTTTCCAATCCACCAACATTTTCCTGTAAATTTCCTAATTGCACAAGAATTAATATATCATATTTGTTTATAAAAATCGTTAGTTTAACAAATACTAATATTACGTAAAAATATGCTTTACTTATATATATATATATATATATATAAACACCAAGTATAATAAGCTTTAATATGTGATACCTATATAATCTGTACATATATAAATAAAAGGAACAGTAAGCTTACTCTTGGTTTTCCTTTTACTTTCTTTGTGCAGTGATTTTATATATCAGTAAACCTTTAACTTATATACTTAGATATGGATCAGTGGGTTTTAATCATGAGTCTTTTGTTTCTTCCCATGCGCAGCACTATATGTATATACATATAACCATCCAACACAAGTTCTTCATTTTTTTCCAGACGCAACAACAGTTATAACTTTAAACCCATGACAACAAGTTCTCCCTTTCCTTTCTTATACAGCAACTTATATATAGAATATGACCACAAGTCTCTTATATTTTTCATAAGGCAGCGTTGTAAATAAATAAATAAATAAATATATATATATATATATATATATATATATATATATATATATATATATATATACAAGTTGTTCATTTTTTCCAGATGCAACAACATTTATATCTTTATACCCATGACAACAAGTTCTCCTTTTTCTTTCTTATACAGCAACTTATATATAGAATATGACCACAAGCTTCTCTTATATTTTTCATAAGGCATGATGTAAAGATGTAAATATATATATATATATAACTACAAATTTTTATCATACACTTTATATATATCAGCAAAAGTTTTATGCAGTACTATATATATTCATACGCACAGTAACGTCAACTTACATGCATCTACACACTTTGACAGCAAGCATATATATGTACAAGCTACATTATATATGTCGGTTTGGTTTTAAACTTCCATGTTTTTAGTTTCAGCATCAGCTTCACGATATATATACACACACACGTACGTATAGAATAGTAGACTTTTGAGTTCAATACATATATATGAATAGCAAATCCAGGTGCATAACCGAAACAAATCCAGAGACGCAACATGGACCCTGTTGACGGTTTTAATTCCAAAGAACGCATGTTTTTTTTTTTCTACAACTAAATATTCATATCTTTACGATGGGCAATGACGGAAATAAGAGGAAGAAGAAGTTCAACAACTCACCTTCGACTCCAAGCACGAGCGATGAGAATTGCGTTTGATTTACTTCTCCTGATTCTAACGCAAAACACAGAGGAAGAGTTTTTGGTTCTTGACTCTCTCTCTCCCCTTCGGCTTCCCTCTCTCGGACTCACACTTTCACTTTCTCAACCACCTTCGTGGTGGAGAAAGCTGAAACATGGGTGCATCTATTTATCGAGACCCAAAGGCCCAGTCCGAGGTGCAGAACATTGGTCCGATGGGAATGAATGCTAACGGTCCGAAGGATTGCACAGTCGAGAAGAGGACGTGCTTCTGATCTTGCGTCTCTGCAAAACGTCTGCAACTGTATCTATCCTGACCGAGGAGGGTTTGATTTTATCAGAAGGAGTATGGTATGGTCAGTTGGTGGGCGGCTCAAGAGATATGGCGTTGCTGTTGCGTGGCCGAGGAAGACGCTGAGTAAATCTTAACTTTTCGCACTTTTGTTAATCTAATGTTATCTCACGGTGTGTTACAAATACATGTAGTTAAAATGGAGATTTTACGTAACATCGAGAGAGGGATAAAAAAATCGTTAAACGTAAAATCGTAAAAACATAAAAGCGTTTGGAAAATTAGTAAAATCGTTTTAATGGAAAAAAAATCGTAAAAGCGTAAAATCACGGTGATAAATCGAGATTTTAACTACCATGGTTACTATTGGACAAGTGAGATATGCTGATCTATTTTTTTTTTTTTTTTTTACTTTTAATTGATGCTAAAATAGAAGGTAACGGATCTGTTAGGTTTGGGTGATGGTCATATGTAATGGGTCGAAATTAAATGAATATTAAAGGATTATATGGCTGCTATACGTGTTGGGTTGAAGAGGTTGAAGTAGGCTGGACTTGGAGATGAGTAGATGAGAATGGCCTGAGTCATCGATATGGGCTTGAAAAAAACATCCATATTGCTATCACGTGTCAATCTTTGGGTTTGCTTTTGACTGGACTGTGGAAGTATTTACATAATTATTTTGAGCCAAATTTCATCATTAATTTCCCACATAATATTCAAATTTAAAATCCTAAAATTTGGGATGTTACAGTTCCAAGTAAGAGAAAATAAAACAAAATGGTTTATTGAAATTTCAAAATTGCATTTAAGTCCGTGGGACTCTTTTGCAATAAATTCCAATTCCGTTGACAAGTTCATGGGCTTCCATTGAAAAGTCCATGTGCTTTCATGGACAAGTCCAGGGAGTCTACTGAAATGTCCATGGGCGCTTACACTGACAAGTTCTTGGGTGTCTATGGGCATTTGACAATTAAAATTTTTTTTTAAAAAAAAAAGTCCAATGGGTTGTACATCGAACCCTTAAAACTTTTCAGACAAAAAAAAAAGAAACAAAAAGAAAATGCATTTTTGGTATTTAATGTTTTTTGCCAAGAACTTTTATTATTTAATCGAACCCTTAAAAAAAATTAAAAAAATGAGTCGTACATCGCATTTGCATGGGCTAAAAGCAAAAGAATAATAAAATAAAAAATTCTAACTTTCTTAAAAAAAAAAGGGAAAATGACAAATAAATACCATTTGAATTTGCAAAACCCCCAGATGTCCGTCGAATTTGTAAAAAAACTTAGAAGTACCAAAGACCTATGAGGGATATACAAATTCGGGTGAAATTACATCTTTACCCTTAGTTTTAAATAAATCATAAAAATAAAAATACCTTCACACGTAGCCGTACTACTGGGCTATTTATAAATCCATGAACGCTATTTATATTTAATTAGTTGAAAATCAGCAGATGCATAAAAACCCCAAAAGAGGAAAACAACTTGTACAAACGTTAGGTATTATAACTTACCCGTTCGAACTTAACTTACCCGTTCGAACTTATCTTACCCGTTCGAATTTTGATGTTATAAATGTGGCTTTTTCTGTTGTAAATGCCCTCTGTAAGCTTAGGACTTGAGTTTCAATGAAAATCCAGGTTTTTAAAGTTTGTTGTAAATGTGTCTTTTTCATTGTAAATGTGGTTTTTACATTGTAAAGGCCCTTTATAAGCTTAGAACTTGAGTTTGAACGAAAATCCGGGTTTTTAAAGTTTGTTGTAAATGTGTCTTTTACGTTGTAAATGTGACTTTTACATTGTAAGGGCCCTCTGTAAGCTTAGGACTTGAGTTCGAACGAAAATTCATGTTTTTAAAGTTTGTTGTAAATGTTGTTTTTTATGTTGTAAATTTGGCTTTTTCTATTGTAAATTCCCTTTGTAAGCTTAGGACTTGAGTTTGAATGAAAATCCAGGTTTTTAAAGTTTGTTGTAAATGTGGTTTTTCTCTTGTAAATGTGGCTTTTTCTTAATGTTAATGTACATATATTAAAGGAACCAAATGACCCACTTGGTCTCATGTGTGTACGAGGGTGGGGGTTCGAACCACACCCCTTACACTTCAATGAATTAATTTTTTTCAAAAAAAAAACTCACTCCCAAAAAAAAAACCCCCACCCCCTCGCCGGTGGCCGGTGACCGCGGAGAGGGCGCCCAACCGCAACCGCCAACGGCCCGGCCGGCCCTCACAGTGGCGGTGCCGGTGAGGGTATTTTTATTTTTATGATTTATTTAAAACTAAGGGTAAAAAAATAATTTCACTCGAATTTGTATATCCTTCATGGCCTTTGGTACTTCTAAGTCTTTATACAAATTCGACGGACTTCTGGGGGTTTTGCAAATTCAAATAGTATTTATTTATCATTTTTCCTTAAAAAAATTTATGTGCATTTTTGTACTAAATGAAGTTTATGGTATAAGTACGCATTCGTTTTAGCGATTTGCAAATCATCTTTTGCCATTTGCAACTAATCTCAATCATCTTTTCCCATTTGCAGCTGAGCTGTGTGTGACCTATATATATAGTGGCATTTTCAGCTATTACGGCACAGTTACTGTTTTTAGAAAAAGAAAGAAGATAAATAAATTACTTTAGAATATTTATATTTATATTTTTTATACCAAACTAATTTTTCTAACTTATAAACTTATATATAATCAGATGATACACAACATGTAGGAAATAAATATTATATTATTATTATTATTATTATTATTATTATTATTATTATTATTATTATTATTATTATTATATAATTCCTTTTCTTTTTCATAATGAGGCAGAACGCAGAAGCACAGGGGTACGATTTTTCCAATTGAATGAATTGATTGCTGTTGCAACATTGGGGAAAAGAGGAATGGGGCCCACAAAATTGAATGAGTTGGAGACCTAATGGAGAATTGATGAGGCGGCATCTTTTTGAAAAAAAGGAGGGGAGGCGCTGGACAGAATAGAATAGAGAGGAGAAACAGAGAGGGCGGCTGGAATTTTGACGGTGAGCACGACTTTGAAGGGAGAAAGAGCGAGAAGCAGGAACCGAACAGTGGCGGAAGAAATGGATATGATTAAAGCCATGCTTGGCTAATTTCCCTTTCATTCTAGGGTTCTTTTGACTCTTTGTATGGATTAAGACTTGAATATTCCTCTCTTGTGGTAGATTAATATATGTATGTGTTGATTTTAATCTTGGCTTAATGCTTCTAAATGATTGACCTCCATTTAGATGATTTATTCACTTAGGTTTTGACTTGAGAGAGCTAATCTAGGTGTAGAACTTGATTGAAATCATGCTTGTCTTGAAGTTTACTTGATAAATGGATGGTTTGTTGGTAAAATAGAGATATATTTACTAACCTTGCATTGTCACATTAGGGTTGTTGCTTAAATATTGATTCTCATTAATTGTAGCAAGAGATTGTGCATTTTAATGAGAAGAGAAACTTGATTTTGACTTGAGAGAGCGGGTTAAGTGTTTTAGAACCTTAGACTAACACATACATTTATTGAAATGCTACTAGAAATGAAATTAACCAAGTTTTATGAAATGCAAAAAGGGAAAAAGAGCCCTGGCTCAATTATCCTTGAAGTTAAAGAATCAATTGCCTTTATCAATTTTATGTTTTAGAAATAGTCTTTAAAAATTCTCATTCCAAATTAAGACTTTGTTTTAGCTCAACTTGATGAAATTCACTAAGCCTTTTGTTTGACCAATTTGTTAAACAAATCCTCGTGGGAACGATACTTTATTTATCACTTTATTACTTGCGAATCTCGTATACTTGTGAGGCGAACAGTGAGCAAATCGAAACAAAACCGAAAACCGAACCGACTAATTCGGTGTTCGGTTTTCGGTTTCGGTTCTTAAAATAGGCTTATTTCGGTGTTCGGTGCGGTTTTGAAAAATTAATTCGGTTAAAACCGAATAACCGAATTAATATTAAAACGAGGAAGAATGAAGCATCAATGTTAAATCAGAGCCACGACCCACGTTGGAAGCAAATCAGAGGTAGAATCGGCAAGAACTAGATGGACCTACGGCGAGATCGTCGGTGTGCCTCGAGAAGCAACAATCTTGGATGGTGAAACAAGCTTCAGCGACGATCCAAGTAGGCGACGGCGTACCACGGTTCACGGCCTCAGCCGTTATTGGGCCTTCTTGTGTTGCGTTCTCTCTTCACCTCAGGAGGTCGATTCTCGGTTTCTCACAGTCACACACACGGCGCCTTGCCGTCTCTCACGAGATCCAGTCGACTCCACCGGTTCGGTGGCCGGACAAATCCGATCTGCCTCTTCTCTAGTTCTCGAAAGTTCTCCGATTTGTAATATTTTATTTTTACTTGATTTATTCGGTTTTAATTCTTTGGTTGCACTCAATATCTATATTCTTTTGGATCATCTTATACTTCCCTTTCAATCGTGATTGATGAGTTCTTTGGAGTTGTTTTTAGTTTGTGATGTAGTTATAATTTTTTACATATGTATTGTAGTGCAATTTATTACTACATATACTAGCAAACTTTCTCGGACAACTTCTTCTTCTTCTTGTTACCCTCTTTTGGATGTGGTTCTTCTGTTGGCGATAAATTGAATGTGATGATTTTTTTTTTGGTTAATTCGTTTCTTGTCTTGTCCCTTGCCATCCTAAAGTAGATTGGCCATTGCCCAATTAGCCCAAAAGCGAATTAGCAACGAGCCCGAACCAAAATATTTCGGTTAATTCGGTTCCGTTTTTGTTGCTATTTTGGTTTCGGTTTGGTTGCACAAATGGACACATTTCGGTTTTTCGGTTTTTACCGAAAACCGAACCGAAAAACCGAATGCTCACCCCAATGTACATATACGTGTATTTTGGGGTCCTCATTCCATGCTTGTCTTTTGGGCTCGTTTGGGATAGTGTGGCGAGAATTGGCTTTTGTTTTCGATGGACTTTTCTTGATGGACTTTTTTAATGTGATTTGTGTTTGGGATAACGGTGGTAGAAGTGACTTTTGTTTCTAATCCCATCAACTTCTTCTCCATCAAACAATAAGTGGGCCCCATTTGTTAAATGACCATCCACCCCTCCCGATTCGTGATCAAATTAGAAACCAACTTGTAGGGACTAGGTTTATTTAAGCACTTCATTATGTTGTAATTTTTTAATGGTAATTTTACTATTTTATTTAGTAAATTTATATTTATTTTTAATTTTTATCCCAAATTATCATATTTTATACAACATATGTTTGTGTTTGGGTGAATTTGATTCATCATCTTTTCAGTCATTTTTCATCTCATCCATCTTTTTAAAAGCTATGTCAAACAAGTGCCCAGTCTGTTTGGTTGTAACACCAATATCCTGTAACTTAATTAATTTGAGATACTGAGTGTAAAAAATATTTCGAAATGTAGTATATAATTTAATTTAAATAAATAAAATATAAAAAGTATTAAAAAAAATCCATCAATATTTCTTTATGTGCTTCTTAAGAGGAGAAGCACTTATAAGCAGTGGCGGACCCAGGAAATTATGGAAGGGGGTGCACAATTGGTGGGAGGATTCGGGGGCAGCGCCTCGAAAGTTTTTTTTTAAGGAAAGTTTTAAATGCATTAAAAAATAAAAGAATATAAATAAGAAAAAAAAATCAAAAAAATTTTTTTATGAAATCAAGTGAATATTGATGATGTAATAAAAGAGGAAATTATTTTACAAACTTGTCATTTAGAAACATAAGGCTAAATCTTGTTAGAAATGCGACTACATAAATTACAATGAAGAGTGGGCACTCAATAAATTCAAGTATATATATTTTAATAAAAAAAGTATATTATATTATAATAAAAATAATTACAATGTCATCCTTTTAGGCCTTATGTTTTGGAATTCTATCATAATTGCCTTATTATCAATGCTATCAAATACATATTTTTCAATATAAGGTAATAAACAATCATTCAACCATTCATTCTCATCCGATTACGAAGTGCAATCTTGATATATTAAGGGTGAACATTTAATTTAAGGGTGGACAATCATTCAAACATGTATTAATTCAAGGAAAGTAGATAAATAATGCTAATGCTAATGAAAATTTGAAACCATTATATTCAAGTTATTAATTCTAACTCCATTAATTTGATTTTTTTTTTTGAAAAATCACAAATTTTAGGGGGCACTTGCCCCCCAACTATACACCTAGGTCCGCCCCTGCCTATGAAGCACATAAACAATAAGCATGTAATGAGGATTCGTGTATTTCTAAATGGTCTAGTGCAAGTATGTTGTAACAAGCACAAGCCCTTAGAAAAAGCACGCTTCGAAAGTAAATTATTGGGGGGTTAGAAAACCAAAGCCTTTACAAGGCCCATCTTCCAAGGAAATTCATTTGTTGAGGGACTCATGACAATGCATCCCCCTTGAGAGGGTCTCATAGCTCCACTTTGTGGCATTGTCACACATCCCACGTCAAGTGTATTTCTTTAAAATAGGAGTTTTATAAGTTCCTCAATTACAACATTTAACTTTTGAAGTGTAGTTCTTGACATATATGCATTACATATGGACTACATAAAAATATAATGGGCTAGCAATAAGATCAAAGCCTTTTGAGAATGAAAAAGAGGTAGAGGTGGAAAAACTTCTCTTATTCAAACTCTTATAAATGACTTTTCATTCCTCTCCCAGCTGATGTAAAACATCACTAATAATATTAATCCTATCAATCAATTATAAATATTTATGTGGTACTTTTCATTAATAATATTTATACTTCAACATTAATCAATTAAATACTTAACAATAAAATCAAGCTTAACATGCGTGATTTACTATTTATACCATTCTCGGTGTGTGTGTGTAAAATTGTACAGATTATATTGCTACATAAGACAAGAACCAAGAAACATAAATGGACAAGGCCAACAATAATAGCTAATTACTTAAAACATGCAAAGTAACATGGGCTAGTTGAAGATTCAAAATCATTAAGTTCCCTAAATAAGATCAAATGTGTCCCATACGCTAGTTGAAGATTCAAAGAGGGAATTAAGTTCCTTAAATGAGATCAATATATGGGAGGCCCCTCCCAATGGCGGACCCTGCTTGGTGCCGGTGTGGGCAGTCAAACACAAAAATGTTGATAATGTATATATATTTTAAAGGGGTTCCATCTCAATTTGTCTAGATAGTCTATTTGGTTATAAGTGCACACTATTAATTGTAGATCCCGTGTTCGAACTTGCTCTCCTCCTGATCTCTTCCTTTTTATTCATTTTCATCACTCTCTTCCTTTTTTTCACTCCAAATCCCTCAGCTCGCTACTCTGTCGTCTGCAAACCCTCACTCTCTATTCACTGCCGCCCTCAACCCTCCCGGCCAGAAACCCATTGGGAATTCAAGATCTGGTTTCTTGCACCAAGTCGACCCTAATGATTCTCCGAACCGAGCGCGCAATTTGTCCACGCGATTAGGGCCTTGGTTTGATTTCATTGCAATTCGTCGTGATTTTTGTGTGACTTTGACACCATTAAATCTTGGCGGTCTTTGGCAAAGCGGATACTCAAGCTACGACTCTAGTTTCTCGGGTCCTTCAAGCGGCGTATGATTTAGTTGAGCTTCAAATGATTTATGTCGTGGCTATTTTCTCGAGTCCGATTCTTGTTAACGGGGGCAAAATCGTCGATAGCGGCGTGGATTAGAGCTTAATCGGAGATGATGGCGTTGTCGCTTGGAAAGAAACTCATAAAGTTTTGCCGCCACTGCTTGAAGGGATTGCTCGCCGACAATGCTTGGAGGATCGCTCTCCATTCCCTCTCCATTCAGGTCCTTCGATGTGGATTTCTTTTTTTATTATGCTAGGAGGCAAAATAATATTTCAACATTGAAATTCTTTCGGAACTTGTTGAATTGTTGAGGTAGCATTTAAATGTTAGGCACTAAGAGAGGTAGAAGCAGAACATTTTGATTGTTTTAAATTTGGTGGTCATCTACTTTCATAGCTACAGGTATTAAAGTTTATACGTATGCTTGGGTTATCTTTTAAATGTTGTTTTGGTATCTGTTTCTTGCAGTCGAAGTCTAAAGACTTGAACACACACAGAACTGCCTTATGCAATTATCAATATTATCCTTTTTTTAATACTAACCAGTATCAACATTCCTTATGCGGTGAACAAGCATTGACATTTTTGTTATTGAGATGGAAAATTATTGCACTTATAGCTTGATACATTGTATAGATAATTGTAGAGATATCTTGTTAAACCTCAGGAGGATTGTTATTTCTTCCGTCAAATAGCAAAGTTGGGCTTTATGATAATTATACTTTTTTGGAATGATCTTCATAGCTACTTGATCACTCTTCCTATTTTGTTCATGAAAATGAAAAACCTTGTAAAGGGTAAACTATTACTGAATCTCCTTAATGCGATACAAGTTCCCTGTATCTTGTAAAAAAGACAAATAAAGAAATGTTGAAACCATAACTTTAGCTCAATATACCAGTTAGTGTCATAGAACTTGGTGAAAATATGATTGATTTAACGACTGTTATTCACTTAGAAATGTATCAAAAGATAAATTGCTTGAGAAATATTTATGTTTTGTGCTTTGTTCCTTAAAAACAATCTACATTTCAGTCTTTAGTTTATATTGTTTTATTTATTTATTATTTTGGTGTCTAGCTAGTCCTTTTATGAACCTGTAAAAGAGGAAATTTAGGGTTAAACTATACATTACTTTTTTTTGTCAATATAAAATAATGGCATTTATATATTGTAGACATTGTCAACATATTGTAGCTAGACCACACTGGTCATAAGCCATAAACAATGTGATTCATTTCTTAGATTTTATATATTGCATGAGAAATCTGACGCAAAACTTTCTAATTATAATCTTCAACAACCAAAATTTGAATTTAGTGAAAGAGAAATGCTGATTGCACTTAGCTCTGCTTTCTCTTACATATCTCTTTTACACCTTGATATGACAATAAATTTGATAGTAACAAGAAGATTGATTGAATCCACAATTAGCATTGCTTATTCCAAACTCATTTCATGTACCTTTTGGCTGTAGGGGATATGAATCAGGAGCAGGAGCTAGAGGTTGTAGTGGATTTTTGTGTTGGAACAACTCCAGCTGTAGGCAATTTCTGTGCTTTAATTGTTTATACTACAAAAAATTAGTTAACATTCTTGTTGAGTGAAACTGTATTTTCTGATTTCTCCCTTTACAAAACTTACGAACTTTCAATCTATTCCTATTACGTACTTATGAAGGAGTGGGTTCTTTTTATTCTCCTTATAAAAAATTCGGAGGCACTGCCCTGAATCCCACCACCAATTGTGCACCCCACAAATATTAAATCCTAGATCTACCACTGGCCCCTTCTGAACACAAACTCAAAAATTACCCCTTTGTCTTCATTGATAGCTAAAAATTGACAGAACATGAGACAACGACCTACCAGATCATGGATACCCACAGACTTTGACTTTCGACACTGGATGATTTCATAGCCTAGCTAGTAATTCGAATTCTAGTATTTTCTTATTCATTTGCTGTTTTCTTTTGGATTTTCCCTGGTTTTGTTTGTTAGCTCAGTTTTATTGTTCCTTTTCTTTGATCTTGCCGAGACTGGCTCCTTGTTTTAGCTCTTGCATTTGGTTTTGGAGTAATGAAATATATCCAGGATTGATATATATAAAAACGGAAATTAAAAATTAATTAATGCAATGGATTTGTATTTTTTAACACTATGGTTCACTATAGAAATTACTTCTAGAAGAATTATTTATTTTTCAGTAGACAAGAAGGATTTGTTTCTTATAGTAAGGATCATTCCCATGAGAAAGAATGTTTCATATAAAAGGATCAGAGAATCTTTCTAATATAAGAGCTAGTTGGATCTTGAAATTTCTCCTACATATAAAACTTCAATCCACTTACTCTCATGTTTATCATTTTTCCTAAACTTTTCGCTAATGATTAGACATGTTAAGAAAGTTTGCATGGAGAGATACTTTAATGCAAATGATTTAAAAGGTATTTTGAAGAAACTAGCATACATTTTTACAAATAATTAATTTATCTAATTTTTTAATCTATCTAATTTAGTTAAGTAGATTTTATATTAAGGATTAGAGGTAGTAATAACTAGAGTGGGAATCGGGCGGCCTCTGGGGCCAAGGCCCAACAGGCCGGCCCTACAGGGCTAGGCGTAAATGTTATCAACATTAATATCTAAACAGTATAAATCATTCAACAAATAAACACATTTATTAATTCATAATAAAAAACAAATAAACACAAAGAATATGTTTTTTCCTTTTTTTTTCAAAAAATATTAAACAAAGGAATTGCTTTATGTATGCCCACGAAAAAATGCATTTCTCTCTCGTAATTTTGTGTGTGTCTGCAGATTCCTTCGGTTCAGGCATGATTTTACTGACAGGTAAAAATAATTATACTTGTTTTACACAAAATATATTTATAACTTATTACTTATATAATATTGTAATACCAAAGTATGTGTTTATTTAATATGAAAATATCCCTTCTTTAAAATTTATAATAACTAATTATGTGTTTTAATACAGACTAATAATAAACATAAAAAAAGGATTATAGTTTAAACTAAAAAAATCTAAGTAATTTCAAATAAACACATTCATTAAGTGGAAGTCTAGGTAATTAATTTTTTTTAAAAAATCTACGATTAAACGGGCTGCGGGGCCGGCCGAGGCCCTGTAGGCTTGGTCCGATTCAGCAGAGGCCCTCTGGGCCGGCCCTGTAGCGCCAATTTCAAATTTCTACCCTATTTTTCAAGCTCGAGCCTTACAGGCGCAGACTTAAACGGGCCGGCGCATGGGCTGACCCGATTCCCGCTCTAGTAATAACTCTCGTGCTTTGGTTAAATAATAACTCTCGTGCTCTAGTAATAACTCTCGTCTTAAGCTTTAAATAAAATGCTTACATTTTTCTTAAATATAATATCATAGTTCACATTTCTCCAAAAATTATTGACTTGTGCTTTGGTTCTTTGCTTTTTAACTAAACTGCTGAGTCACGGGTTCAAAAGCTTGTGGCCTAAAATAAATTATGGTACGATTGGTTGAATATGTCAGAATTTGGCCGGCCTTGTCACCAGAATATGTCTCCTCTTTTTCTTATCATCGTACGTGCCAGCAAAAGCGCATGCTCCTTGACGCGGAAAGAGGAAAGAAATTTCACGCTTCATTTTGCATCCTTTCACTCTCCTCCACAAACACCAAAAGCCTCACATCCTCCAATTCATGTTCTCCAATTCGAAATTTTTTAAAAAAAAACAAAAAACAAGAGAAAAGAAAGAGTACTACAATAAATAAATGACAAAGGAGCAATGGGATCCACCACGTGATCACAAGAGCCTACCTGTGGTTGTGCTGGATTTTTTTATTAATTACTTTCAACAATCATATATAAGAGTACTACAATAAATGACAAAGGGGCAATGGGATCCAACATTCATTTTGTTACTACAATCATATGTTGAAGGTTGAGTATGAGAGGAAGAGGAAGAAACATGAAGGATTAAGGTCTCAACAAGTAAGTAAGTTATAGCCTCAACTATTTTATGATTTCATGATTGCAAAATGGAAAGGGGTGGTAACCTGCGTTTTGTTCATAATATGGGTCCTATTAATAGGTAAAAAGGATGAATAAATGATTGAACTTACGGTTGAGGTTTAGGAGCAAAGGTTAATTATGATAGAAGAAAATGGTGTTGAAAATGGGAGCTTGTTGTTCGACTAACCTTGAGGACGTGAGAAAACTGATCCTTTGCTGCTTTAAATGTTTTCAACGTGTTCATAAACAAACATCATTTGAAAACATCGAGTAGAAAGAACAGAGCGATTGAGTAAGCGATATGTATATATAAAACGCCGTAAGTCTCATTTGGTTACAACGGCAGATACGAAACCGCGTGGTTCGAAGTAATATATAATAGCAAAGGAAAGCTTCCACGAACAACAAAAGGAAAGCTTCCGCTAGAACAATGAAAGGAAGTCTTCAACCGGCTTCTACTCGGCCGCTTGCCTCTCTCCTCGGCCCTTGGTCCTCCCGACCCCGATGCTATATTAAGAGTGAGATCCGCCGGATCTCAGGTAACGGTTAACCTCATGTATACATACACACATATGGGTCACCAAACAACAACAAATAAACCACACCCAACCAATGCACATGTATCGCTCCCAGCATTACAGATGTATCGCTCCCAGCATTATAAATGTATCGCTCCCAGCATTATAAATGTATCGCTCCCAGCCTTACAGATATATCGCTCCCAGCATGCATACAGTTATCTTCTAACATAATATGCATCCCAACAACACCCCACATATACACACCATACACACATCACATACATACCATATACTGACATACTATATCCATCAGAGTTAGTGTTACAGTACGCGAACGTACCTTCGTTGACGGTAAATAGTACGTCTAACAGAAATTAGTATTTCTAACGGAAAACATGGTTCGTCCGACAAGCGGCACGTTGGACAGCGTAATTCAAAGACAAACTAGGATTTCTGACGTCCTATAAGAGTAATATCACTTCCATTAGTGATTTGACACAATAACTAACATTTTAGGTAAAAATTACCATTTTGCCCCTATACCCCTAATTGGCGGAATTTCGCCAAAGACTTCGTTACTCTTACAAATTTTCTTCCAGAAATTTCGCTTAACTTCGACGCAATTATGATTTTGAAATTCTAGACTAAAATAGCCCTATCATATGATATCTAATCATACCTTGAAAGATAAAAGGCTATTCTAACTATTGAAAGAACTATGGAAGCTTAAAGCTTACCATTTTAACTTTCACTTTCGGGGACTCAATCCCTACCAAGTTTTACCTCTTTAGGCATTTTTCAATGCAATGAGGCCTAAAACAATAGTAGGAATCTCACTCCCTACTTACTAAAACTATCTAACAATTCTACTAACTACCGAACTAAAAAGCTAAAGACCGAAGGACTTACCCGTTGAAGACTTCTGCAGAATTTTCCCCAGAGCTTCTCTCTCTTGTTTCCCTCTCTAGATTCGGCCAAAGGAGGAGGAATTGGTGTGAAGAATTTGTGAAGAAGGGCATGCCTATTTATAGAAAATCTAAGGGACAAAATTGGAATTTTGAAAATTGTTACAACCTTGGAAAATCAACACCAAAATGGTGTAAAATTCTTGACCATGGAGCTTGGCTGGTCGGCATCTTTGGGTGATGTGGCAGCCCTCAATTGGTCCAAAAATTTGATGACAAATGCCACTTATTGCCTTGCCTCGCCGATTTCCCGATCGGCACCGATTCGCGTGATTTCGGAAAAATCTCGAACTTCCGGATTTACAACTTTGAAACCATTTCCTCACTCATTAGAAATGCCCAAGTTAACCTAAATTTTGATCCCATATAGGGCTCCAACAGTCCAGTTGAATTTTCCTCGAAAACGTGTCCGATCGCGTCCGGTTTGAACGCATTTAAATTATCAACTTCTTCGAAAAATTCACCGATTCCAAATATGTTAAAATAAATTCAAACTCATGCCTAGATGTTGAGTTAGAATTTATTTTCTCTATATCCAAAAATTTGCCCATATGCATTTTTCCCTATTTTGTTTTATTAGGAAATGCACAAACGACTTGCAATTTTCTTCCGGAAGAGTCTAACTAAGATAATAACTCACCGATCAATATTTTCCTTGACTTTGGAAATCCCATTCCTAGATCTCTAGATAGGATCCGTTTCCTAATTTCTAAATTACTATTCACATTTTTTTACTTTAATTAATTATATTATTATAATAATAACCACTTGCACATATATTTTCTTTCTCATTTTTCATTTTTTTCTTCTCTTTTTCTAGGCCTAATTTTCGGCTGGCCTTTATTTATTTTTAATAAATATTTTTTTTATTTAATTAATTATTTAATGATTTATTTATTTAATTTTTCCAAAAATTCCTCAAAAATTCCTAATTGGTCCATTCTTGTATTTAGGCTTAAAAATACCTAAACTCACTTATTTTTCTCAAAAATATCCAATCAATTAGTAAATATATTCTTACTAATTTTCAACTATTTTCCACTAATTTTTGAGCTTTACATAATTATTCATGAATTTCCTTTACTTATGCTTAAGTAATCGCCAGAAATTACTTAATTACTTTATTATCATTAGTTGATAATTTTCTTAATTAGAATACCTCATTACCTCATAATTCTTGTACCGACATTTTTGTTTCCATGTGTTCGCTTTATTTTAGAATTTGTGAGGGCATTATGGTCATTACCATACTTTTGAGCATTCTTCTTCAATTTCTTCAAGTTTGTAATTTATCAAATTACCAAAATTAGAGATATAAGCTCTCTCAATTTAAATAATTATTTCATTGCCCTTTAGGATTTTTCACCATTTTCCTAAGTTTTTTACTCCTCCTGGGTATTTTGGTCATTTTTGACTTTTCATTCCTTAAATTCCCTAATTCAAATTTCTAGTATTCTGCACCCATCCGGACTTGCATTTTATTCTTCAAAAAGCTTCTTCTCTTCTTATGTTTTATCCATTGTTGAATGACACACGTCCTCTTCCTTCCTGTGTTTTTACTTAGACTTTGTAAGAGTGATTAATTAAAAAGACCCATAAAAAATACAAGATGGAGTATCATTTTGAAATTTTGATGGATTACAATGTAACTTTGTTTAGAACAAAATCATCAAGTTCCTTAAATGAGATCAAATGTGTCCCATACGCTAGTTGAAGATTCAAAGACGAAATTAAGTTCCTTAAATGAGATCAATATATGGGAGGCCCCTCCTGAATACAAACTCAAAATTACCACTTTGTCTTCGTTGCTAGCGGAAAATATACAGAACATGAGACAGCGACCTACCCGATCATGGATACCCACAGACTTCGACTTTGGACACTGGCTGATTTCATAGCCTAGCTAGTAATTCGAATCTCGTATTTTCTGATTCATATACCGTTTTCTTTTGGATTTTTCCCTGGTTTTGTTTGTTAGCTCTATTTTGTTGTTCCTTTACTTTGATCTTGCCGAGACTGGCTCTTTGTTTTAGCTCTTGTATTTGGTTATTGGAGTAATGAAATATATCCTGGATTGATAAAAAAAAAAAACGGAAATTAAAATTAATTAATGCAATGGAATTGTATTTTTAACACTATGGTTCACTGTATAAATTACTTCCAGTAGAATTCTTTATTTTTCAATAGACTTCCTAATGATTAGACATGTTAAAGGAAGTTTGCATTGAACTTTAATCCAAATGATTTAAGAGGTGTTTTGAAGAAACTAGCACGCATACATTTTTTTATATATAAATAAATAATTTATCTAATTTTATTAATCTATCTAAATTATTTAAGTAGATCTTATACTAAGAATTAGAGGTAATAGTAATTTTGATTCTAAATATAAGATTTAAATAAGATGTTTACTTTTATCCTAAATATGATATCATAGTTCACTTTGTCACTCAAATTTATCATTTTATTTTCCAAGTATGACTATTAATTACTCATATGAAGGGAACACAATACATTTGATTAAAAGAGTATTTTAAAAAACAAATATACATCTCTTACATAACTAATTTATATAATTGTACTATATTAATACGTTAAAATTACTAATCAAACTTTTATATTAAAAAAGGAGGTGGTTGTAGTAGTAATAACACGTACGGGATGAATGAAATTAAAGAATCATGAAAAAATGATATTAAGGTCTCAATAATTAAGGAAAATAAAATAAAAAAGTCCGAAAACTTATCATTTATTAACAGTTGTTCTTTCGCTTATTATTGAAAATGTATGAATTTTTTTATATTATTTTATTTAATTGGGACTTTATTGTGATTTTTCCAAGAATTATTGACTTGTGCTTTGCTTCTTTGCTTTTTCACTGAACTTCTCAAGTCATGGGTCCAAAAGCTTGTGTCTTGAAATGAACTATGGTACGATCGGTTGAATATATCATAATTTGGCTGGCCTTGTCACCAGAATATGTCTCCTCTTTTTCTTGTCATCCTGACTGCAAAAGCACATGCTCCTTGACCCGGAAAGAGGAAAGAAATTTCATGCTTCAATTTAGTCTCCAAGTTGAAAGGTTAGTTCAGTTGGAATTGCAAGAAAATTGCGCAGATAAAACCAAGCCTAAAAACGACGCTTTCTTTTTTTTTCTCTGGCTTGAAATCTGTGCCCGATAGAGCCGTTAGCGGTGGTCGACCTCCTTTGGCCAGCCGTTAGCGGTGGTCGACCTTTGGAGCCGTTAGCGGTGGTCGACCTCCTCTGGTCTTTTTCCGGTGAGCGTAGAGAGCGAGCGAGAGTAGAGAGAGGGCCGTGATCTCCTCTGGTCCTTTTCCGGTGAAGAGCCCCCTGCCCTCTTTTGTTTGTTTCGGCGGGTGGATCTTGCCGTTCTCTGGTCGTTACCTTTTAGGGTGGATCTCACCGGAGTTCGTCTCCACCGTCGAGGTTCTGGTCCCCCCTCTGTTCTGGTTCTGTTCCATGTTTGTTCTCTGCTCCACTGTTCGTTTTTGCTCCAGTTCGTCTTCGCCCTTGCTCGTTGAAGCTTTGGTTCTGATTTTGTGATTCTGTTTTAGGATAGAAATTCTCTGATCTCTTTTCGTCATGGGTTCCGGTAATGGATGTGTGCTGTTTGTTTGATCTTGGATCTTGGTCTTGAATCTCTATCTGCGTGTTGTTCTGGTCGTTTTTTTTTTTTTTTTTTTTTTTAGCAAAATGCTCAATTTGCACCTTCTTAGTTTTACTCTTGTCACTATCACTGTCTTCTGAGATTTGGCGTAGTTGCGTCGATGGAGGGGCATGGGGAGCAGTCGAAAGAAGGGGACTCGGTTCTGCTGTTGCATAGTGAGAAGGCTATGGATAATAACACATTGCTGCGTTCTCATCCTGTTTATCAAAGGAGCCAAATTTCCTATAGAAGCAAACTTTTGGAGAAGGAAGAGGAGGTGTTTTCTCAAGAATTGGAGGAGCAAATGAAAGATTGGCTTTGTGAGGAGAAGGAGATCTCTCCAACTCTTACTGAGGAGCATAAAATTCTTCTTGACTCCTTACCAAAGTTAAGCATGTCGGATGAAAGGTTGATGGGTCTTTGTCGTCCTTGGAAGGATGCCTTAATTCTTACTGTGCTTGGAAAGTCATCGAACTTAGAAATGATGAAAGACAGGATTGCTTGGATTCTTAGATCAAAAAGCTTTGAGCTCATTGATCTACCAAACAACTATTTTCTGTTTAAAACAGGAAATAGAGATTTGCGATTGAGGTTATTGTTTGATGGTCCTTGGGTGATACAAGGACATTATTTAGCAGTGCAACGCTGGAGCCCAAACTTCAACCCTTATAGCAATGAGATTCAAAAAGTGGCAGTTTGGGTTCGTATACCTACTCTTCCGCTGCATGTGTATTCTGAAGAGTGCTTACTTGAAATAGGGAATATGCTTGGAAAGGCCCTTAAGGTGGATGTTAATACCTTAGCTCAATGCAATAATCAAAATATGATGGTGGAAAGAGGGAAGTTTGCTAGGGTCAGTGTAGAAGTGGACTTGAATCAAGCTTTGAAATCCAGGTTTGTCATTAGATCTACTATTTACATAGTGGAATATGAGGGGCTTGATTTAATTTGCTTTAAGTGTGGTAAATATGGACACTCGCAAGAGAAGTGCCTGCTAGTTTGTAACACGGGAGAGGATTCGCCAGAGATAACTCAGCCTGTTGTGGCCACAAGCCATGCTTCGAAAAATCCAAGCTGTTGTCATGCTCAACTAAAGCCTCTAGTTAGTGTACCAGGAATTAACTCTGACGAATAATTTGGCTCATGGATGATAACCAAGCGTATCTCCAGGAAAAGAATCCACACTTGTTGAGCCGTAAAAGAAGGTGGGGAAAATGCCCGAGAATAAAAAGTCAAATGGGAAGGGAAGAAAACGCTTCAGGTTCAAGGTTTGATGTGTTGCAGGATGTGGAGGATCGTATCTATTCGATAGGTGTGGATCGCCCAAGAAAGACAGAAGTTACTACGACTACATGGAGAAGGAAAGAAGGTGAAGCCCTACCTTCTATTAAGGAAGGATTCGTTGGGTCTAAAGAGAGAGAAAAGTCGGTTATTGGTTCTTTAAAGCCCGGGAAGTCCCTCATAGAGTCATCAAAGAGCGAAACCAAGGAAGATGTGGTTGGTCATATAGAAAAAGAAAAGTTGAATCTTGACACGGTTGAAAATGTTCTTTGGTGATTGGGGAGCCTCATTCAGAGTCACCTACGGTGAGAGAAAAGAAGGAGAAGGTGATGAAAGCGAAAGAAAAGGAGGGTAAGGCTACCAATGCTCTGTGGGCCAACCGTAATTTTGAGCCAATCTTCCGATGGTTACAATCTAAGGCCCAACGGTTTATCCTCTCGTGCGTAGTATGAAGAAAGCCGCTAGGGCCCACAATGTTATTTTTGGATCCACCAAGACAATTGAGATTTCAAAAGTCGCAAAGCGAAAGAGCAGGTTGGGGGAAAAGAAGAATTTTGAAGAGAAGGATATAGTGCCATGCAACCTTGGCATTGTGAACTCTTCTACAATCATAATCAAAATGGGAAGAATAATAATGTTGATAGAGGAGCGTAAAACTCGTAAGTTGTGCCGTCATCCTTACCTCATGATGAGTTGATCGAGCATATTGCAGATGATGCAGATTTTACGGAGGGACAAGAATCTTTGGTTGCCGAAACCCAGCTTGAGATGGGAAAGGATCTGGACTCCGAGCATGCCAAAGACCGACCCCGTGAGAGACCAAGACCACGATGTATCTCCAATGGAGCAAAATCAGCTCTCGCATGATCGGTGGGACCCGAATGAAGATATTGCCCGATTTTTTGGAGGACAACGGTCGATTGTGCTCGAAACCCAACCTCTACATCTTAATGGAGGGGACATCGACTAGCTCAGGTAAGTATCCCTATCCTTTGACTTGTATTTAATTATTTTCTTAATGATTATTGCCTCTTGGATTAACATCTTGAGTAGATCTCGGTAGTAACATCTTGAGCCTTGTGACTATTATTTATGGCGAAACCTCTGCTATGGGTAGGACTACTTTATGGCAATCCCTCCGCCGCTCGCTAACTCCAATCTTCCTTGGCTCGTTTTGGGTGACTTTAATGCATATTTATCTCCTAATGACAAGCTTGGTGGTATTGAGCCCTCTTGGCACTCAATGCAGCAATTCAAAAATTGTATTGATGACTCTGATCTCATTGAAGCCGAATTCGGGGTGACAAATTCACTGGGAAAGGCAGGGTTGAAAGAAAGACCGGATTGGGTTTTTACCAATTTTAATCGGATCACCTCCTTTCCTAATTTCATTGTTCGCAATGAGCTTAAATTTAAATCCGACCATAGGATTGTGGTGATGGATTCAAACCCGTCTTTTCAGAGAAAAAGCTTTCATAGATCCTTTTCCTATCAAGTCTGCGTGGACTCGGAAAATGATTTTAAGGATGTCACCAAGGAAGCTTGGTGTGAGAAAAATTGGCTTCAAGGTTTGCAAAGTTTCCAAATATCTCACATCGATTGGAACAACAACAGGGTTGGTAATTTCAACAAAAAGAAAAAAGAGTTGATTCGTCGTCTGGAGGGAATTGATAATGTCAGGAGAATGAATATTCAGACAGGCTTGAGTGGAGATTAAGAATGCGACTTTTGCTATGGGAGCGTTTAAAGCCCCGGGACCTGACGGCCTTAATGCCCATTTCTTTCAGACTCAGTGGAATGTTGTTGGAGATAAAATTTGTGAGTTCATTGAGGATTGCTTTAATAACCCCTCCAACATGTCCACCATTAATAAATCCAAGATTGTTCTCATTCCTAAGATTGATAATCCTTCGTCGTTAAAAGACTTTCGACCAATTTCTTTGTGCAACGTAAGTTTCAAAATCATTACTAAAGTTTTGGCTAGCAGATTCAGAAGTATCATGGACCAGCTTGTAAGCCATGAGCAATGCGGTTTATTGCAACGACAGATCCAGCTGCGACAACATCCTAATTGCCCAAGAGATCATACACTCCATGAGAATGAAGGGCAAGAAGAAAGGTTTTGTGGCCATCAAGATTGATATGGAGAAAGCATTCGATGACTTGACTGGGTTTCATTAAAAATACCCTAATATGCTTGAATTTGGACAATAATCTTATTGATCTCATTATGGCTTGTATGTCTACTACTTCTATGTCCATCCTTTGGAATGGTGATGAAAGCCCGAGCTTTACACCCTCAGAGGGGTTAGGCAAGGAGATCCGTTAAGCCCGTACATTTTGTCCTTTGTATGGAACGTCTTGGTCACTTTATTAAATCTGAGTGCCAGGCCCGGCGTTGGAAGCCCTTTACCTTTAAAAGGGGAAGCCCTCAGATCTCCCATCTATTCTTCACTGATGATCTCATTCTTTTTACGGAGGCTTCCACTAGTCAAATGATGGAAGTTCGTAAAGTAATGCAACTATAGGGATTGGAATTACTTCTGATCTTGGAAAATATCTTGGGTTCCGATTATTCATAAAAGAGTAACGAAAGGTACTTATCACCCCATTGTTCAAAAAGCTAAAAAAAGGTTGTCCATGTGGAAAAGTAAATTTTTGACAATGGCTGGGCGTTCTGTCCTCATAAAATCTGTCTTATCCTCTCTTCCCGCGTACTTTATGCAATCAACTCTCCTCCCCATTTGCACTATCAATGAGATTGATAAGATCTCCGTAAGATTCCTTTGGTCTCAAAATGAGGATGTCGGAAAATGCATCTTGTTGCTTGGGATAAAATTACCCGAGCAAAGAAAGAGGGTGGTTTGGGCTTTAGAAATCTTCGGCAACAAAATAAAGCGTTCATTATGAAACCGTGTTGGAGTCTCGACCAAAAAGCAAGCTCTGTGGGTCCAAGTGTTTCGGTCTAAGTATAATTGTGGAAACTCTACCGTGCCTAAAATCTCAAAGAAACGTAACTCGTCCTCTGCATGGAGAGCGATTGTTGACGTTTGGGAGGACTTCATTAGGGGAGTTGGTAGGAAGATCAGGAACGGAGTGAAACTAAATTCTGACCGATCTTTGGCTTCCCTTTGACCATCCTTTAGTTACCTATGTTGTTGATCCTTCCTTAATCAACGAAGATGAGTCTGTGCGTGATCATCTTTTGAATGGAAGTTGGGACACGAACAAATGGCATGGGATCCTTCCCTCCCACATCATTAATAGTATTTCTCGAATGAACCCACCTGGTAGTGGCTCCCCGGATTGCTTCACCTGGAGAAACGCGAAAGATGGTTGCTTCTCTGTTAAAGCCGCTTACCTATATATCTCTAATCAAGCAAGAAGGAGTAGAAGTAATTTCGGTCCCTAATGTGGAAATGGCGATTCTCGAAAAAGTTAAATATTTCATGTGGCGGGTTGGTCATGAGAGGCTTGTCACCAATTCTCTCGAGCTAAAAGAGGGCTTACCTATGAAAGCCTCCGCCCATTTCAATGCAATCGGGAGGAGAGCGTGCTCCTCATAATCAGAGACTGCGAGAAAGCGAGAAATTTTTGGGCCGAAATCTTAAAGCCTAACTACTTTTCCCAGTTCTTTTGGTGTAATTTGCGGGTATGGCTCGAGTGGAACACCAACCATAACCCCGGTAAGGGAAGGTTTCGTGGATTCTCTTGGCCACGAGTCTTCGGTTTGGGATGTTGGATTCTTTGGACATCCAGATGCGGCTTTCTATTTCAAGGCGAACATAAAGATACCAGGAGTTGCTCCACTTGTGTAACTATCTCGCTTATGGAAAATCATGTTAATCACAACTTATCTCATCAAATTTTTCAACTTGACAGGTATGAGGAGAGATCATGGACCCCCTCCGGATGATGCAATCCAATTGATGTAGACGGATCGGTTCGCCACAACTTTCAAGCAGCTTGCGGAGGAGTAATCAGGAATTCTGAAGGGCACTGGCTGATGGGGTTTTGCAAATCCCTTGGTCTCCATACTGTTATTGAAGCGGAGCTCTATGCCATCAAGCTGGGATTGAAGTTGGGACTTCAAATGGGATTTCAAAAGATCCTCCTTTATTCTGACTCCTTGGATGCGATCAGCATCCTCATGAGAGACTGCTGTTATGCTGACCATCCATTGCGAGACCTTATTAGGGAGACTAGAGACCTTCTCTACCAGGAATGGGACGTGACGCTCCGACATACTCCTAGGGATAACATCTCTTGTGCTGACTATATGGCCAAGGAGGGCCATAATGTTCTCGCGATGCGAGCTTGTTATTAGTCCCTGCAATTCCTCCGGGATGCTCGGTTATAGCTTTACAAGACCAATTGGTCTCGTAGATCCTAGTTCTTTTACTATTTTGTTGTATTTTGGTGCTAGTCTTTCATGACTAGCCTCTCCTACTTCTCAAGCTTCGGCTTGCCTTTATTTTCCAAAAAAAAAAAAAAAATAAAACCAAGCCTTTTGAGAAAACGACCAACACCAAAATCTAGTATTCAGATCTAATATCAATATTTAAATATTTTTTTATTTTTATAAAAATTTATTTTAATTTATATGACAATAATGTTATTGATATTTTATACAGCAAATATTAGTTGTTACTATTATTTTTAGAATTAAATTTCAAAAGAATATCTTCTATTAATAATCTAAAAATTAAAGTCGTATAAAAGATATTTTTTATTTCACAAATATTTTTACCCTTTTTTTGGACTTATTTTCTAGTGATTGCTTTATTCATGTCTTGTGTTATTTATTTTATTAACTACTTACACTTTCCAAGACATATTTATAAAAAATATTTTTTAATTTTGTTAAATCTTATCATAAATTATTTATAATTGTGGTATCTAGACAATAGTTTACTTTTAATTATAATTTAGTGACTATGTTTATTTGTTACATGATGTGTTGTTTAAACCTTAATGTTGACAATATTTATTTGTTAAATTAGAAATTTAATTATTATAATTTATTAATTATATTTCTTTAAAAATGACTTCAGTCTGTAGGGTGGCCTTGGCCCGTGAATGCACATTAGGTGCACATAATTAGGTGCCTAATTATGTGCTCATACCTCTATTAGAGGTATGAGCATAATTTTTTTAATATATTTTACTTATTTAGATTTAAATTATATCGCTTTCGTAATTTTTGCACACTGTATCTCAAAATTAATTAATTTCCATGATACCGGTGTTATAAATAACTCTAATCGGAAGCTAATTAATTTGAGATCTTGGGTGCAAACAAATTCCAGAAAGCATCATATAATCTAAATCTAAATAAATACAATATATAAAAAATTAATATATATATATATATATATATATATATATATATATATATATATATATATATATATACACACACTCACACCTCTAATAGAGGTATGAGCACATAATTGGGCACCTAATTATTTGCACATAATGTACACTCCTTGGCCCGTACCCTTAAGGCTAGACTTTAAAAACAAATATTTTTCTTACTTCAGGCATAAAAGGGCATGTAATTTTTGCCGTGGCTCTTCAAAAGTCAGTCTTATATGTCTGGGCCCGTGGACCATTGTCAATTGTTCCCACTCTCATTTGTCTAAAAGCTAAGAGAATTCACTGACTTTCAAGGAAATTGTGCAATGCTCAATAATTCATATCTTTGGCACAGTGGACCCTAGATATTTTTTCATTCTTTTTCGTGTGTAAATTGCTTTGCCAATTGTTCCCACTCTGATTTGTCAAAATGTTAATTCACCGACTTTCAAGGAAATTGCGCAATAATCAATAATTCATATTTTTATGCTTTATATTTGTATGAGGTTTGATTTTAATCACCTAAATTTATTAAATGTACTTCTTTTAAAGTGAAGTTCCTGTGTAATTCGGATCTAGCTAAATATGTTGTCTTTAAGAACTACTCTAGAACTAACTATTCTAGAACTACATGCTCATTTTAAAGCATCACTCCTCACTCCTCAAGATAAAATGGAACCTTCCTAGAAATATAGGGTGAACGGAACAACAAACTACAAAGCATCTAGAAGGCAAAGAGAATATGAGGAGAAGAGAAAAGCCATAAAGGAAGTTTTATAATAATAATATTATTGATGTTTTATACTTTATTAATAATATTGTACATATTTAGTTGTGATTACTTTTATTTTAAAGTAAGTTTCATAAGAATATCTTTTATTAAGAATCCTAAAAATAAAAGACCTATAAAAGATATTTCCTATTTCATAAGTTTTCTAACTACTTTAGTATTTTTGACTTATTTTCTAGTGATTTTTTTGTTCATATCTTGTGTTGTTTATTTTATTGATTACTTAAACTTTCCAAATTATATTTATAAGAGATTTTTCATTCCTCTCCCCAGTCATCACTAATAATATTTATCCTATCAATCAATTATAATATTTATCTTGTAACTTTCATTAATAATATTTATACTTCAACATTAATCAATTAAATACTTAACAATAAAATCAAGCTAGGATGCACGATTTACTATTTATACCATTCTCTGTGTGTGTGTGTAAAATTGTATTGCTGCATACGGACAAGAACCAAGAACCAAGTTCCTTAAATGAGATCAAATGTGTCCCATACTCCAGTTGAAGATTCAAAGAGGAAATTAAGTTCCTTAAATGAGATCAATATATGGGAGGCCCCTCCTGAACACAAACTCAAAATTACCCCTTTGTCTTCGTTGCTAGTTGAAAATGGACAGAACATGAGACAACGACCTACCTGATCATAGATACCCACAGACTTCGACTTTGGACACTGGCTGATTTCATAGCCTAGCTAGGAATTTGAATTCTCGTATTTTCTGATTCATTTGCTGTTTTCTTTTGGATTTTTCCCTGGTTTTGTTTGTTAGCTGTGTTTTATTGTTCCTTTACTTTGATCTTGCCGAGACTGGCTCCTTGTTTTAGCTCTTGTATTTGGTTTTTGGAGTAATGAAATATATCCAAGATTGATAAAAAAACGGAAATTAAAAATTAAGTAATGCAATGGATTTGTATTTTTTTAACACTATATATGGTTCACTGTATAAATTACTTCCAGTAGAATTCTTTACTTTTCAACAGACTTCCTAATGATTAGACATGTTAAGGAAGTTTGCATTGAGGGTATTTTAACGCAAATGATTTAAGAGGTATTTTGAAGAAACAAGCATACATTTTCTTTTATAAATAACTAATTTATCTAATTTTTTTGATCTATCTAAATTAGTTAAGTAGATTTTATATTAAGGACTAGAGGTATATATAGAAGTAACTTTGATCCTAAATATAAGATTTAAATAAGATATTTATTTTTGTCCCAAATATAATACCATAGTACAGTTCACTTTGTCATTCAAATTTATCATTTTATTTTCCAAGTATGACTATTAATTACTCATATGAAGGGAATACCCAATACATTGATTAAAAAGAGTGTTTTAAAAAAACTAATATACATCTCTTACATAACTAATTTCAATAATTTTATTAGTAAGTTAAAATTCCTTATCAAACTTTTATATTTAAAAAGGAGGTGGTTGTAGTAGTAATAATAGGATTGAATGAAATTAAAGAATCATGGGAAAATGATATTAAGGTCTGAATTTAAAAAAAAAAAATAACAAAAAAATCCTAAAACTTATCAATGATAACTCATCTATTTATTAACAAATGCTCTTTCACTTATTATTGGAGATCTATAAGACTTTTTCGACCAAAAAACAAAGAGATCTATGAGACTCTTTCACTTATCAATGACATTATTGTGATTTTTCTAAGAATTATTGACTTGTGCTTTGATTGTTTGCTTTTTCACTGAACTGCGCTCAGTCACGGGTCCAAAAGCTTGTGGCTTGAAATGAACTATCATATGATTGGTTAAATATATCAGAAATTGGCCGGCCTTGTCACCATAATATGTCTCCTCTTTTTCTTGTCATCGTGCCTGCAAAAGCACATGCTCATTGACACGGAAAGAGGACAGAAATTTCACGCTTGATTTTAGTCTCCAAGTTGAAAGGTTAGCTCAGTTGGAATTTCAAGGAAATTGCAGAGATAAAACCATGCCTTTTGAAAAAGAGATCAACACCAAAATCTACTACTATTCAGATCTAATATCAACTATTTAAATATTTTTCTTTATTTTTATAAACATTTATTTTAATTTATATGATAATAATGTTACTGATATTTTATACTTTATTAATAATGTTACAAATATTATTTGTTATTTTTTTTTAGAATTAAATTTCATAAGAACATCTTCTATTAAGAATCCTAAAAAGTAAAGACGTATAAAAGATATTTTTTATTTCATAAGTATTTTTACTAATTTTGTATTTTTTAACTTTTTTTTAGTGATTGTTTTGTTCATATCTTGTGTAAGTTATGTAATTAAAAGTAAGTTTATTTTTTTATTTTAATTAAAAGTTAAGCTTCAGGTCAAAAAAACTTTTTAAAAGTGAAGCAACTCTCTAAACATATGGGAAATGACAATTTGGACCTCTTTAACAATATAATAACAGCTAAATTTACATTTTACCATCTTATATGTGAAACTTGAAATTTACTTGATCATGGTTTCAATGTTGTACTACTATTGGCAAATATACATTGTAGGAAAGACCTTAGAGTAAATATGATATACTCCCAAATGCTTAAATCAAGGACTATGGAATACTTTTTAATGACATGCAAGCCCAAATGAGAGGTGGAAATACACCATGAGGTGGTCCTTCATAACTGTACAAAGACACATATTTACCCTATGTTTGAATGTTGAAAAAAATTAAGAGAAAAATAATAGAAGGAAAAGTCCCAAAAGTAGTAATTTTTTACCAGTTTTAAAAGTTTTCCTTCCTAGCTAGTATTCCCATATCCTTATTCTCCCCTCACATTTTCTCTCCCTCCAAACACAGCCTATACTGTTTGATCTTATGAACAGAAAAGGAACCTGTGTTAAATTGCAGTTTGATTTGCCATTAGAGTAGTCAAAAATTCCATCTGCTTAATATCTTCTTCCAACTTATCAATTTCTGAGCATCGATATTGAGAGTTTTAACATTCTTCAAATTGTAGTGAACCTTTCACAATCCTCTTAATTTAATAATAGGGTTAAGGTGCAAAAGTATAATGGGCATGGAAGTGTGCGTTAACTCCATTCTAAATTTGTTAACCCAAGGGTACTTAGTCTAATAGTAGACTAACTAAACTACAAAGTGGGCGAACTAGTCGAGTTTGAATCCCACCTTATTCAAGAATATCCATAGGGGAGGAATTAAAAGCAAAAATTGTTTCCTTTCTTAAGGAGAAGGGAAAAAAACAAGTATAAACATTTTGCACCAACTAACAATTGTATTTAGTCTTTTTCACGAGGCATTTACTTGTTTTCAAAGTGCATTAATTATTATTTTCCATGTATGCCCATAATTAATAAGGGTAGTAGGTGAGAGTAATAATTAATATAATATTAGAGTTTAGTGCAATTAGTAGGGTAACATTGGAAGTTACTTAAATTGTAAGATAACTTTATTGACTTTAACTATTTTTATTAGTTTGTAAGAATTATTAGTTGGTGCGCTTATAATAAGGATCAAAGGGAGTGTTAACCATATTTCTATGAATTTAGGAGTCCTCTTCAATGTCATTCATTACTGTTAATGGTCCCTATATGTCATTTCCCAAGGGAAAAAAACAATAGAAAGAATAAGAGAATGGTACAGTACAAGCTGGTCAATGGATTTTTATTCTTTTCCCCTCCATGGATGTGTAGTTGTGTTCATTGTTTTGGGTCGAAGGATATTGATACTATCGTACAACATAATATATAGCGTGATTGTTGATTACATTAATGTATTCGCCACTTGAAATTGGCAGGTAAAGTTCCTTTTATTAAAAACCAATTTTAAACAAACTATATACCCGTACGTCAATGGTGATCTGACAAAAACATATATATGGCGAATAAAGCAAAAACAAATGGGAGCACAAGATAAGTTTTTAAAATCAAAATGTGAAAAGATTGTCAAGGGAAAAGAAAAAGGCGGGCCCTAAAGAAAAACACTTGTATGAAAATAAGAAAAAAATTTGATCAATATTCAATAGACAACTCCAATGTATATACTCCTTCCGGTCCTAATTATAAGACATATTTAACCGATTTTGTAGAAATTAAAGAAAGAAGTTAAATTAGTTAATTTTACTCATTTTCCTAAAATGTCCTTATATAAATTTAAAATGACATAAGTAAAAGTGAATTAATAGCTCTTGCCACATACCTCTTCAACCTAAAATTTTCCTTTCCACACGCTATCTAATTGAAATAATGGTCTTGCTATATATGCATATATGTGTGTGTGTTTGTGTGTATACATACATACATATATATGTGTGTACATATATCTACACACATATATACATATGCATACACACACGCACATAAAAATTTATGTGTATATGTGTGTGTTTATATATTTAACACACGCTTATTGATAGACACACACACAAAGATATAGATATATGTACAATACACACATATGTATGTGTGTGTCTATAAATATTTATGTGTAGACATACACATATATACTGTTTTTTGACATACATTTATAGACACACACACACATACGTGTGTGTGTCTCTATATATATTTGTGTGTAGACACACATATATATATATATAGATACACACACACACACACACACACACACACACACACACACACACACACACACACACACACACACACACACACACACACACACACACACACACACATATATATATATCTAAAACTTTTACTAATTAGAAAAGTCTACGCATCCACATACATATACTCACCAAAACCAAACACACTTGAGAGAATAAAATATGGGTATTTTAGGAAGAAATTGACAAAAATTAGAATGTTGTCTTATAATTAGGACCAAAATCAACTCTCAAATGTTGTCCTATAATTAGGACCGGAGGGAGTAGTAGATATAAAATTTGTAACAACCACATTAAACTATTTCATAGATGATGGAGTGATAAAGGTGTTGGAGGTAATTCCAATCATGGAGGCAACTCTTCTTCTGTTTGGCTAAGTGTAATACTCCTGATTTTATTCTCTAATATTATAAATAAATTGGATATTTCGATAAGTGAAATTAATGTCTCCAGACTTGTGTGAATTTAGCCTATTGTTCTAAGTTAAATTCTGTAGGAAATCAGAGAATTTAAGGACCAAAGTGCCAAAATGACGAAACTACCCCTAGAAAGGGTAAATAACTTAGGAAAATTGTGAAAAATCCTAAAAGGCAAGAAATGACCAAGTGAATTAGGAGAATATATTATCTCTAATTATGGTAATTTAATAAATTATGAACTTGAAGAAATTGTGGAAGAATGTTCAAAAAGTAATAAAAGGCCATAATACCCTTGTAAATTATGGAATAATGCAAGAGGCATGGAAATTCTAATGTTAATGCAAGAGTATGAAGGTAATGAGGTGTTCTAAGTAAGAAAATTATCCAGCCCAATTCGTGAAGCACTTTTTCACACGAAGTTGTACCCCTACTTGTGATATGGATTTGTCAATGAAATCATTGACGGCTTCTTGGTCACTGGGGAAGTTAGAATTAGATTAAAATTAATGGTGGAACATGTTACGAAACAGGATATCTTAAAATATATTCGCATATATAAACTATTCATGTTGAATTTTAATAAATTGAATTTACTTAATATATATTTCTTTTTATTATTTAATTATAACAATATTTTTATAGGATAGAAATCACATCCTTTCAAAATTGATCACAATACTTGTTATGTGACGGGGAAATGGAAGCTTTTGTGTCATTTGAGATAAGACAGATATGACTTAGTGTAACATCCCATTTTGAAATGCGGAATTTTTTTTTTTCAATCGAGTAGAGCAATAGAGCGAAAGAGTAATCGGTTCGTAGCCAAAACATTTAACCATTGTGTAATATTGTATTGATTACAAGTAATCCTAAGGTTTAGAAAGTAAACAAATGTAAAGAAACAGAGAACGAAAGGAAATACGTAAAGCGGTAAAGATAAAGATGACTTCGTCCGCAAGTCTACTCCCGCCGCTTGCCCCGCCTCCGATCCCCGGTCCTCCCGACTGAAGCTATAGCCGAGATTCAATTTACCGCATTGAATCTCGTGTAACGTAACCTCAAACCCAAATAACACAAAGATATGACCAACGAGATATTCTAGAGCTAATACAACAAGATATCATTAGCATACAAAGCAGATGCATGATCATTATGCCGACATAACATAAGCACAAAGCAATATGTAAAGCCCCATAAGGTAAACAATAACAACAACAAACCGCACTATTCACCGTGCCACGATACCACTCGTGTCCTCGCCGCTAGGAAAACATAACAAAGATTACAAGACATAACCCGTATAAAAACTCGTCAGATAACGGTCTACGAACGTATCATTGACATATATGCATTTAAGCAAAGACAAGATTAGTGTTACAAGATGCGTCCGTACCTTCGTTGACGACGCTAGGTACTTCGCGAAAACGTACTTTTACTGAAAACGTGAAACAAGCGGCACGTCTGGGCAACAGAGCGGTAGCAGATCGAGTTTCGATATCCTATAAGAATAATATCACTTTCATTAGTGATTTGACATAATAATCGGCATTTTAGGTAAAAATTACCATTTTGCCCCCTGTTCGGTGTAAAACATGATGTCCACCACGTGTATGGGCCGGTGATTTGATATTGGATCAAAGGTCTCACCGGGCGCCAATGTGATAGCACACAGACGGAGAGAGGATCACCGAACACAACCTCGGCGCTTGGCCGAAGGAGTGGGGTGTGTGCTCGGTGTGGCGCATGTAAATAATCTAGGTTTAGAGCGTGTGTACCTTAGGCTACCGACGGTATTTATAGAAGGTACCGGGCGGCATTGGCGATATATCCGGCTTATAATCCGAACCGCCTACCTCCCTACGGATATGCTCCTATATTTCCGGGTAGTTGAGATATCCTTGGATTGCTGATATGGCGAAAGAGGACAGAAATTTCACGCTTGATTTTAGTCTCCAAGTTGAAAGGTTAGCTCAGTTGGAATTTCAAGGAAATTGCACAGATAAAACCATGCCTTTTAAAAAAGAGATCAACACCAAAATCTACTATTCAGATCTAATATCAACTATTTACATATTTTTTTTTATTTTTATAAACATTTATTTTAATTTATATGATAATAATGTTACTGATATTTTATACTTTATTAATAATGTTACAAATATTAGTTGTTCTTTTTTTAGAATTAAGTTTCATAAGAACATCTTCTATTAAGAATCCTAAAAATTAAAGACGTATAAAAGATATTTTTTTATTTAATAAGTATTTTTACTAATTTTGTATTTTTTAACTTTCTTTTTAGTGATTGTTTTGTTCATATCTTGTGTATGTTAAGTAATTAAAAGTAAGTATTTTTTTATATTTTAATTAAAAGTGAAGCTTCAGGTCAAAAACTTTTTAAAAGTGAAGCAACTCTCCAAACATATGGGAAATGACAATTTGGACCTCTTTAACAATATAACGATTTACTTTAAATTTGAAATTTACCATCTTATATGTGAAACTTGAAATTTACTTGATCATGGTTTCAATGTTGCACTACTATTGGCAAATTACATTGTAGGAAAGACCTTAGAGTAAATATGATATACTCCCAAATGCTTAAATCAAGGACTATGGAATACTTTTTAATGACATGCAAGCCCGAATGAGAGGTAGAAATACACCATGAGGTGGTCCTTCATAACTGTACAAAGACACATATTTACCCTATGTTTGAATGTTGAAAAAAAAATTAAGAGAAAAATAATAGAAGGGAAAAGTCCCAAAAAGTAGTAAATTTTTACCAGTTTTAAAAGTTTTCCTTCCTAGCTAGTATTCCTATATCCCTTATTCTCCCTCACTTTTCTCTCCCTCCAAACATAGCCTATACTGTTTGATCTTATGAACAGAAAAGGAACCTGTGTCAAATTGCAGTTTGATTTGCCATTAGTGTAGTCAAAAATTCCATCTGCTTAATATCTTCTTCCAACTTATCAATTTTTGAGTATCGTTATTGAGAGTTTTAACATTCTTGAAATTGTAGTGAACCCTTCACACTCCTTTAAATTTAATGAGTAGTGAAGAACAGATAATGTATTGTTTCTTGATAAGTTCATCAACGCCAGCCCCTTAATAGTTCTGGCTCCTTACAAAATATTGAATAAAGGAGAATCAATGTTCCAAAAATTAAATAGTAAACAAAAAACTTGGGGCGTTTTTAAATTATTGGGAGAATAAGGTAAAAATAAGGAGTGAACTAAATTTGATTGAGAAGAATTGATAAATAAAATAAAATTAACAGCCACTTCCATGTCCATTAAGGTCTGGAGGTGGTATATACTTTTATCACTAAATCAAAATCGAAAAGGATTTTGTTAATAACTTTCCTTTTTCTTTATTTTCTCAATAAAAATATAATCACTTGATTTAGTGCATTCAACTCATTAAGAAAAGATCTTACAGTATTATTTTTTATTTTGGCTACACTGCTACAAAATGAAGACAAGTATAATGGGCATGGAAGTGTGCGTTAACTCCATTCTAAATTTGTTAACCCAAGGGTACTTAGTCTAATAGTAGACTAACTAAGCTACAAAGTGGGCGAACTTGGTCGAGTTCAAATCCCACCTTATTCAAAAAGATCCATAAGGGGAGGAATTAAAAGCAAAAATTGTTTCATTTCTTAAGGAGAAGAAAAAGATAAAGTATAAATATCCCGCACCAACTAACAATTGTATTTAGTTTCACCGATTTCGGGTACTCATACCGTTATTGAAGCAGAGCTGTTTGCTATTATGACAGGATTATTGACGGTCGCCAAATGGGACTTCGAGAATCATCCTCTATTTTGATTCTCTTGATGCCATCAACATCATTATGAGAGATCATTACGCGGATCACCCACTTCGCAGATCATTCGGGAGATTTGGGACCTTCTTTTCCGGATTGGGATGTGGAGCTCCGTTATTGTCCCAGACAACATTGCGTGTGCAGACTATATGGCTAAGCAAGGGCATGATGCTCCAAATGATGATAATGTGGTTCTTACTCCCACTATTCCACGTGGATGCCTTCATTTGGCATTGAAAGACCAAGTGGCCTATACTTAGTTATTTTTCTTTTGTTGTATTTATGGACTTGACCTTTTGGTCTTGTCCTTAACCCTTCAAGATCGGCTTGCCTTTCTTATTCAAAAAAAAATTGTATTTAGTTGTTTTTATAAGTCACTTACTTATTTCTAAAGTGTATTAATTATTTTTTTTCATGTATGCCCATAATTAATAAGGATAGTGGGTGAGAGTAATAATTAATATAATATCAGAGTTTAGTGCAATTAATAGGGGTAGTATTGGAAATTATGTAATTCTATGATAATTTTATTGACTTTAACTATTTTTATTGGTTTGTAAAAATTATTAGTTGGTACTTCAATGTACAAACCATATTTTTATGAATTTAGGAGTCCTTCAATGTCATTCATTACTGTTAATGGTCCCTATATGTCATTTCCCAAGGGGGAAAACAATAGAAAGGATAAAAGAATGGTACCATACAATCTGGTCAATGGATTTTTCTTCCCCCTCATGTGTAGTTGTGTTCATTGTTTTGGGTCGAAGGATATTGATATTGATATTATCGTACAATATACTACCTTTCGCTTATCAAAAATATATATATATACTACCTTCTGCTTCTAATTATAGAACACTTTCAGAAGTGTAAATTACACTACAAAAATGTTCATATTTCCTATAATTAGGACTGGAAGGAATAATATATAGCGTGATTGTTGATTACATTAATTTATTCGCCACTTGAAATTGACAGGTACGGTTTCTTTTATTAAAAACCAATTTTAAACAAAATATATACGCGTCAATGGTGATCTGGCTAAAACATATATATATGGCGAATAAAATAAAAAAATGGGAGCACAATATAAGTTTTTAAAATCAAAATGTGAGAAGATTGTCAAGGGAAAAGAAAAAGGCGGGCCCTAAAGAAAAGCACTTGTATGAAAATGAGAAAGAAATTGATCAATATTCAATAGACAACTTCAATGAATATAATGTTGGAATTTTAATATTATAATTAATATTCAATTAATTCTATTAAGTGGCCCACAGTAATTCATGTTTTGTAACCGTCCATTAATTCAGTAACGGCTCAATCAATACATAATAATTGCTAATTGATACACATGAATGCCTTTATCTCGTGATGGCCAGAGGGTAATTCGAACGTGTAAACTTTTGGTCCCCGAACCTGCATGACATTGAGACAAAGCACACCATCTGCAGATTCGAGAGAAGGATCGGAAGGACCAAACTCGGAGTTCGTCCCTGTTTGCTTCTGGAAACAAATCAATGGCGGGAGGTATTTGTGATCTCTATTTCATTTTTCCACATTGATCTAAATGTTAATCTGTGTTTAACATGTTTAGATTGCTTAATTTTCTAACATTTGGTATCAGAGCTGTCTATATATCTCTGCCTTGATTTTCTCTGATTAAGCTTTCATTGAAGAAACATAGCCTAAATCTGGATTTTCAGAAATTTGTCTCGTCTTGATTCTCTGGAATCAGTATATGATTTTCCCTTTTGATCTAAATTTTTATGAGAACTCATTTGTAATCGATGCAATTATATTCTTCTGGATATTGACGTTTTTCGCAAGCGTGTTAATTGCTTTTGATCGATTTGAATATGACCTCGATCATTTTATGATCTGGGTTTCCAGTTTGCTTTGGAAACTGTGGAATTATGTTTGTGCTCAAAGATAAACGTTGAGAAACTGATATATGTTTCAAAAACTTTCGATTTGGATTTTCTGGAAAATTTTCGGATTGTTTGATTTAATATGTTTCGGTTGTTATTTATATCGATTTAATGATTATATCAAGCATATTGTGTTCTGATCGGTTTTTCTGTGATTTTTGCTGTCAAAAACACATTTCCTGGGTTATCCGATGCGTCTGAAATTGCTGGGTATTTTCGGGTTGACGGGTCGGGTCCTGAACTGGGTAAGGAGGATGATCTACAGTGCTTTTGATTTCTGATTTTTTCTGATTTTTTTTTTTGAAAAAAACGCTGGAATGGTCTCAGTAGGTTTCGAACATGGGACCAGCAGGCACTTGAGAGCCTTAAAGGCTAGCCTTGCGCCAGATGAGCCACACACTCACATGTGGTAAAATATGAGCTGTTAATAAATATATATGATTTACTTATTCAGTTGGAAAATTTCACATAATGTCAAAAATGGGGTTCGAACCTGAGACCAGCTGGACATGTGGGCTCCTTAAGGGCCAGCGTTCAGCCAGTTGGGCTACGCGCCCCTTGTGCTTTATTTTTTGAACATTTATTTATTTAAATGTTTGTTTTTTCCAGCGAAAATAAAAGTATTTTAAAGTGCAGTAGGTGGGATTCGAACCCACATCCTTCTGATCCAAAACCTTGATTGGGCCCTTCAGACCATTAGGCCAAGCTGACATTTCTGTTTTATTTGTAGATACTGAATTTACATATAAACTATGACTTTCAGATTTAAATATAAATCTGATTTTATTTTTAATTGGCATTTCATGTTATTATGAATTACATATTTTGTTATGCATGTATTAATTATTATTTAATTATTCATGCAATGTTATGTTAAATAATATGCAAAGCATGACATATCCAATTTTAATATTGCTTATTTTCTTGCAATATTATATAGTAATGTTAAGTGATCCTTATGTTTTAATTAATTAGAGAGTAGCCACAGCATCTTTAATTAATTGAAAATGTAAATAGAGTTGCATGATCACATAGTAACATTAGTTGTAATAGATCATATGTAATATAATAAAATTTTATCCCACAGGAAATTTTTATTATATGTTTTTGTATGATTAATTAGGATAAAATATCAAATTATATTCTTAACTTACTCACAGGTATTAAGAATAAGGAAATAATTTGATAGTTTTATCATACAGTTATGTATAAATCTAATTGAATTAGAACTTTAGCCCCGTGCAAGTTGTATGTCGGTAGATTTATGAATTTTAGCATGATTTACATTGGTAAAACATGATTTAGTTTATTAGTCTCAATTCTTGATTTTTAAGCATGTATTTCTTAATTATGCAGTAAATGTTCGCCTCGCAAGTGTACGAGTTTCACAAGTAATAAAGTGATAAATAAAGTATCGTTCCCACGAGGATTTGTATAACAAATTGGTCAAGCAAGAGGCTTAGTGAATTTCATCAAGTTGAGCTAAAACAAAGTTTTGAGTTGGAATGAGAATTTTTAAAGACTATTTCTAAAACTTAAAATTGATAAAGACAAATGACTCTTTGACTTCAAGGATAATAAATCCTAGGATTCTTTTTCCCTTTTGCATTTCATAAAAATTGGTTAATTTCTCTCTAGTAGCATTTCAATACATATATGTGTTAGCCTAAGGTTCTAAAACACTTGACCCGCTCTCTCAAGTCAAAATCAAGTTTCTCTTCTCATTAAAATGCACAATCTCTTGCTAGCTACAATTAATGAGAATCAATATTTAAGCAACAACCCTAATGTGACAATGTAAGGTTAGTAAATATATCTCTATTTCACCAACAAACCATCCATTTATCAAGTAAACTTCAAGACAAGCATGATTTCAATCAAGTTCTACACCTAGATTAGCTCTCTCAAGTCAAAACCTAAGTGAATAAATCATCTAAATGGAGGCCAATCACTTAGAAGCATTAAGCCAATGTTGAAATCAACACATACATATATTAATCCACCAAAAGAGAGGAATATTCAAATATTAATCCATATAAGGGTCAAAATAATCCTATAATGAAAGATTTAGCTACTTATATTCAAATACAAAGAGAGTCTCGTAAAAGATACTGAATACATGAAGAAACTAAGAGTAGAAGAGGAGAAAGAGGAAGAACCAAGGTGAAATCCCCAAAAATTTCTTCTAGGTTGAGACCCAAGCCTCCAAAGCTCCAAGATCTCTCTCCCAAGCTCTTCTCTTGAGTGCCCACTTGTTCCCTTGTGCAAAAAGTGTGTTTTTCGGCCCTTCCCTTTAGGTTAAATAGGGTTTTTGTGTTTCTAATGTAAAAACGCGCATTGTACTTTCGCATTTTTCACGACCGGTCGCGGCCGATTGTCAACTTGCCGCGCCAGTGACACGAGAGCTACCGGTTGCGGCCAGCTTGTCCACTTGCTGCGGCCGGTGACACGAGAGAGCTACCGGTTGCGGCCGGTTTGTCCACTTCTTTGCGGCCAGTTGTACAGGTTCATTCTAACTTTGTATTACTTCACTTCCTTTATTTCTTCCCTTGTTTCTTAGTTCTTATATAGCTTCAAAACTTGACTCCATCCTCCTACAAAAGAGAAAGGAATTACCAATTCTTACTTGAATTACAAACTCTACAAGATATAACAAGAATTTCTTTGATTTTCCTTGATACTTTGATATGCACATTTTCTTCTATACACTTCATTTTCTATGAATACTTATAGCCCAAAATAGGTAAAAGAGACAAAAATGTCTTGGAATGTTGTCAACTTTTAAGAGTTAACACACCCCAAACTTAAATATTTGCTTGTCCTCAAGCAAAAACATGCATCTTCACTAAATTTCTTCAAGATTTGGCATTGATGCATGAGTAAATTTGTCCTCATCTCTCGCTCAAAGAGTTATATAAAACAGAAACCAAGTAAACATACACAAATGAACATTTCATAGATTTAAAACATGCTTTTCAAGAATTTCTAAATGTGAGTGTGTGAATGGAGTTGACATGTACTCTTTTGCACTTGCTAAAGTTAAAAGCAACAATCCAAGTCATATACCTATATTCAAACCATCAATTCCATCATTCTCTAATTTCTTCCTCTTTTCTTCTAATTCACTTCACTTGACTTAAAAATCAAAGGGACTTTTCACTTGTAATGGGGCTAGGGTTAAGGTTATCAAAAGAAAAGGTAAAAGATAATCAACAAATACCTCAAGATAGATGATAACCACTCAAGGGGTTTCTTCCTTTCTCATTAGACATACTCCCCAAACTTAAGACAAATTGATCTTTTCCATATCAAGCCTTCTTGGACAACTACTTTTTTATGCACAATTTTTTTGTAACATTTTTTTAATATTTTTTTCCTTTTTTTCTCTTTTGGCTTGATTTCTATACATTGTGAACCCTTTTACTTTCTACCCTCCTTTTTCTCGATTATTTGAATTTCACACATCACCAAATTCCACATCTCAATCAATTATCATCTATCTCAAAGCAAGGGAATCATGGTTTTTCATACGGCTAAAGTAGGTATATGTTAGGTCTTTCAAAAAGAATCTTTAATTAGTTTTTCAATTAGGCTCAAAATAAGGGTTCAAAAAGGAATAGAATCAATTAGGTAGGCTTGAAAGGCTCAATCGCATTTATGAAGTGCCCTAATCCTTTCTTTAAGTCTTATGAAACAAATCAAAAGTTTTTGAAGAATTCCAAAGATTATTTTGAAATCAACAGCTTTGAAACAAATGGCATATAACCTAATTTGCCACAAAGCCCTTCAACAAGAACATCCGAATACAATTAACTCCAATAAGTGCTTTCTAGTTTAAAAATTCATGAATAACATGATTTATCACTACAAAACATCCACCAATGCACATTAAACAAAATTTCCTATCGAACATAGAAGATTGAGCAGTGATTTACATCATCGATTTATTCAAGCAACTTTGACAAATAACAATTCATTTTAACTTTCTTTACAAACAAAGATTTGAGCATGAGACATTTCAAACATTCCAACAATTTTCTTTTAGAAACTATTCGAAATTTTCACTGTGCACTCATCAAAATTTTCACTATGCACTCATCAAATGCTTTTCAAACTCTCACCCCAAACTTAAAACCGACAATGTCCTCATTGTCAACTCGGGAAAGTAGAGAAGTAGAGAAGTAGCACATGTAGAATCAGATTAGTGAGTTCCCAAGGCAAAACATAGCAGGAATGATCACAGTGACCATCAGTGGTCACCACAAAAATATGCCACAACAGTGTATAATCAACACATAGATCATTCACAGCATGATACAACAAAATTACACATGCCAATAAAGAACTACTAATTCATGAGGGTTAATGAACACCGCAATAAACAGAAAGTCAAGCACAACATCAAAATATGAGTTAGAAACAATAGCATCAAATATCCGCACTGTCAGAGAGTGTATAGTCTGAGTCCAGGTCATCTGCATCAGTCATCCGCTTTTTGGGCGCCTTTCTGGAACTCGATCTCGTCTTCCCCCCATCTCCTCATCATCACGAGCACTACTCTCAACATCTGTGCTACAAATGTCATCATCATCACTCTCATCTGGCTTGTCACCATCCGCATTTTCTGTACCGTTCATACTATGATTGATTGGGAGGCCTTGATGATGGGCCGACGAGTAACAAGGAAAGTGAGGTGTCTAATGGCAGTGTTGAGTGTGATTTCCAGCCTATCAATTCGAGCAATCATGGCCTCAAATTTCGGCCTACCAAAGCGAGGGCCTTCAAGTCGAGTTCGCTTTTTCTCTCTTTTTCGTGGCTTGGCTGTGACCCCAAATTAGTGCAGGTGAATGGATGGTCGGGATCAACAAGGCGGTCAGCAGGAAATTGTTCAACCTTGGCTTGCAGGAAAAAAGAAGTAATGGTATGGGGAAAGATTAGGCTCGTATAATGTTTTTTTCGACACTTATGAGGGCTTTGTACATGATCTTGCCAAGATTGATAGGTCAGGTTGGTTTGTAAAAGGAAAATGAGGAGGGCCAATTTTTTGGAGATGTAAGTGAGGTGGGAAGTGGGCTTAATGTTATTGGCTTCCAAATGGAGCCAACATTTTGCTTCCTGTGTTAAATCACTGCGAGCCAGGTATTTCTTCTGGCGGAAACGAACAAACCAAGAGTCCTCACCATTTACCACAATCTGCCTAGCGATGTCCTCATAGGGAAATAACTCCTTGTTGGTTGTGAGCTTCTGATACATACAGTGATCGTCAGATACTCTAGGTAGGTTGTAGTGCTGGTTGAGTTTATCAGCATCGATGACAATCGTCTTTCCCTAAGGTCACAAGCTCATCATAGAAGATGTGTTGAGTGTAGAATTGGTGGACAAACTCAACATTCACCTTCTTCTTCTTTGTCATGAGTCTCCCAAGACGCTGAGTAATAGCTTGCTTATAAAAATCATATTGAGCTGTCTTACGAAACTCACGCTCCTCGTTCGCCTCGCAAGTGTACGAGATTCGCAAGTAATAAAGTGATAAATAAAGCATCGTTCCCACGAGGATTTGTTTAACAAATTGGTCAAGCAAGAGGCTTAGTGAATTTCATCAAGTTGAGCTAAAACAAAGTTTTGATTTGGAATGAGAATTTTTAAAAACTATTTCTAAAACATAAAATTGATAAAGGCAATTGATTCTTTAACTTCAAGGATAAATGAGCCTAGGGCTCTTTTTCCCCTTTTGCATTTCATAAAACTTGGTTAATTTCCTCTCTAGTAGCATTTCAATACATATATGTGTTAGTCTAAGGTTCTAAAACACTTGACCCGCTCTCTCAAGTCAAAATCAAGTTTCTCTTCTCATTAAAATGCACAATCTCTTGCTACAATTAATGAGAATCAATATTTAAGCAACAACCCTAATGTGACAATGCAAGGTTAGTAAATATATCTCTATTTTACCAACAAACCATCCATTTATCAAGTAAACTTCAAGACAAGCATGATTTCAATCAAGTTCTACACCTAGATTAGCTCTCTCAAGTCAAAACCTAAGTGAATAAATCATCTAAATGGAGGCCAATCATTTAGAAGCATTAAGCCAAGGTTAAAATCAACACATACATATATTAATCTACCACAAGAGAGGAATATTCAAGTATTAATCCATACAAAGGGTCAAAAGAACCCTAGGATAAAAGAGAAATTAGCCAAACATGGCTTTAATCAAATCCAGAACAGCACAGAAAAATTCAGAGCTCACTAGCATACTGGAAAATGAACAAGGAACTAGAATTAGAGTCAAATGAGATACAAAACCACAAGAACAAAGAATCAGCACAGCAGCTACATGCGTCTCCCAATTCCAGCTAAATCACCAGGCGTCTCTCTCCTGCAGTTCTCGCTTCTTTCTTTCTCCGAAAATCCCCAAATGTCCAAATGCTCCTTCTTTCGTCGCCCTCTGCTTTCGATTTTCCCTCTTCGCTCTCTCTCCCAATTGGCCGCTCTGCTCCAATCGAAAATGACGCTTCTCCCTTTTCTCGCGATGTGCTTCGTTTCTTTTTATTTCCAATTCCCCCTTCGTTCCTCGGCTCCGTTTCGGCCTCTTGTAGCCTTTTGGATTCATTGGGTCTTCTTTTTCTTCAATCCGTGGGCCCCTATCTATTTCAATCCATCAACTCAATTGCCTTCAATTGCCATGCCAAAACGTTGCACCCGATTCCTTCAAATCCTTATCTTAAATTCATTTCTTCCTTTTGTCAAACCGTGGCCCATTTGCAATTCATCATTCAATCCAAAATGGTTCCATTCTTTACTCCGCTGTCCGTTGGAAAAAAGCAAAACAAAATATATATATTAATAATAACAATAATAATAATAATAATAATAATAATAAAACTAAATTTATTTAAAACTTCTCATTACTATTATTTATTTCCTAAACTCAAAAACTTTTATTTGAAATTGAAATCCCCTAAATAATGCATCCAGATTGATATCTCTTAAAATCTCAATAAAATCTCTTCAATTTAGTATTAATGACTTCCTAAATATATCAAAATATGTCTCAAATCTATTAAAAATAGGAAGTCATCACTCCTATGAAGCCTTTTGTCACCGATCGCTTGTTGAACATTGGCCAAGGTGAGTAGGGGATTTTAGGTTCAAGCTTTTTTCATTCCACGGTTGTCATGATTTGCACACAAAAGAAGGACAAACACACCAAAACACAAGGCACACGCATAAAAACATACGTAACCAAAAGGAACTCATGTAACTTATCCTAGAAAGAACAAAAGAAATCCCGCAAACTTAGATTGTATCTAATGCCAAAGCTTTCAAGCAATATTCCAAGCTTACACCTACTCTCCACTCCCTTAGAAAACCATTGACTTTCGCAAAGTGAACTTTCAAAGACTGCAGAGGCAGCTGCTCAATCCATTTCATTGTGGTAAACTAAATAAATCAAAAGTATTTCAAGAGTGGACCAATTCAATGTTCAAGAGAAAAGTAAAGGTCACGATTTAGTTTAGACAAACAATTAGTAGAACCCGTAATCAAAATAGCTTTAAATCACCAAAAGAACGGCTCAAGTAAGCCAAAACCTTTTCTCATATCAAAATTATATGATGCAAAACAAAAACAGATTCCACAATTGCAATCAACAATAATTGCAAACAAGCAATCTCAGGTATTCCACAAAACCATGCTTAACTCGGTGAGTGATAATTCAGTTTCCACAATGAAAAGATTTGAGCATTGTGGAAGAGCACAACAGATTAATTAAACATAAGGTCACATGGTCGCCAAATTCAACAAGTGACAAGAATTCACACTTATTTTTGCAAGCAAACCGCACTAATTGCTCAAGACTAAACCTCAAAACACCAAGCCAATTCAAGCTTAAAAGCCAAAGATACACGTAAACCCTTAGTGTTCATTTATAACAAGAATTCAAGGGAATTTCAGAACTGAATTGGGCATGTTTTTGAAACATTTTTGCAAAGTGGTGGTAAGGTTCGAAAGAAGTAACCTTCTTGGTTCACAAGATAATAGACAAAAATGCACTTGTGAAAAAGAACATTGAACTCTTGCTATAAATTTAGAAACCTAATCCCAGTCCAAAATTCTGTGAAATACTTCCCTATCGCCTTCAAGTTGCAGCAAAGCAATAGGATTTCATTTAGTGCTCATGATAACCAAGCAGAAACAAGCAGATACAGAGCAATCCAGAAAATTAAGAACTTGTATTCATGCCATTCAGAGATTAGCCAAGCCAGTAATGTAATATACTAAACCTAAACCCAACCACATCAATTCAAGCCTATGTTAAACATGCTTCAACACTTAATCAAACACGAGGCGCCGGTCAACTACTCCATCAAACTAAACTCGAATCTACCCAAACACAACCGAACAAAAATGTATAAAGGTATAGGCTTTACCTCGAAGAGAAACAATCGACTGGAAAACTCAAAGTGGGCTAGAGATATGAGAAGGAACGACCGGAGGCGTAATCAAGAAGCAAGAGAGCTGGAACACGAGCAAACATAGGCCAAGATCAATGCGTAGAAGATAGAACCTGAGCAGACAGTGGACCAAACTCGGGTGGCCACCGGAGAAGAGAAAGCCCCACGAACCAAGAACAGAGAAGCGTAAGGGAGGGAAGGCAGCGGTGAAGAGCGAAGATTTGGAATGGAGGGAAGGTATGGTGACGATGAACGACGGTGGTGGTGGTGTGCGTCGGTGGAGTTCGAGATCTCGGAGAACAAAAAAAAGACAGGAGAGAAAGAGAGAGACGGTGGAGGAGTTGCGAGGGAAATCGATGGTGGAACTGCAGAGGAGGTCGACGGTGAGGAAGGAAAGGAAATGGTGACTGGGGCTTGCTAGACGGCGGTGAGGGCAGAGGAAACCATGGGTGACGGTTTCGGCTCTCGTGTTTATGGCTAAGAACAACAAAAGTGGTAGTAGAAGCAAACACATCGACATTAAGTATCTAGCCATAAGAGAACGTGTTAAGCATCAAATAGTGGTTGTCGAACACATTAGCACTGAGTTGATGATTGCAGATCCTTTAACTAAAGGCATGCCACCGATGAGGTTTATGGATCATGTGGAAAGAATGGGAATTAGTGCCCTTCTTTGAATTTCATTTTGAATGATTTTCTTTCGTTGTAAGAACGTTGTTATTTTATGGAACCCCATTTGTGATGTTTTTCTCATTTCGGTTTGTGTACACATTTATTTGTTTAATTTGAGGAGCATCATTGAGTTTGGACCTAGAATAAACGTAGGGTTTATTCATTAAGTTACTTGGGCTTGGAAAACATGATGCACTGTGTTACATGGAAGATATTACTCGCTTTAAGAGGACCTATCGCTATGATCCATGCATTTTATTTCTCAGAGGTATATACTGAAGTATGTGGACCAAGTGGGAGAATGTTGGAATTTTAATATTATAATTAATATTCCATTAATTCTATTAAGTGGCCCACATTAATTCCTGTTTTGTAACCGTCCATTAATTTAGTAACGGCCCAATCAATACGCAATAATTGCTAATTGATACACATGAATGCCTTTATCTTTGTGATGGCCAGAGGGTAATTCGAACGTGTAAACTTTTGGTCCCCCGAACTCGCTCGACATTGAGACAAGCACACCATCTCGCAGATTCGAGAGAAGGATCGAAGGACTGAAACTCGAGTTCGTCCCTCGCTTGCTTCGGAAACAAATCAATGGCGGGAGGTATTTGTGATCTCTATTTCATTTTTCCGCATTGATCTACGTGTTAATCTATGTTTAACATGTTTAAATCATATCGCTTAGTTTTCTAACATTTAGTAGATATATAATTTGTAACAACCACATTAAACTATTTTGTAGATGATGGAATGATAAAGGTGTTGGAGGTCATTCCAATCATGGAGGCAACCCTTCTTGAGTTCACATTATGTGCTTAGAGTTAGGTGCTTATTATGTGTTTATACCTTTATTTGAGGTATAAGTATATTTTTTAATTTTTTTATATATTATATTTATTTATATTTAAATTATATGCTGCTTTTCTGAGATGTTTTTTACACCCAGTATCTCAAATTAATTAATTTTCATAATACCGGTGTTACGGACAAATGCGTAACTAGAAATTAATTAATTTGAGATACTACGGGTGCAAAAACATCTCGAAAGCAAAGATATAACTTAAATATAAATAAATACAATATAAGCACATAACTCTAAGCACATAATGTGTACTCACCCTTCTTCCGATTGGCTAAGTTATATCCTGTCTTAATCTCAAATGACACAAAAGCTTCCATTTCCCGTCACATAACAAGTATTGTACTCATAATAAGTGTTGTGATCAATTTTGAAAGGATGTGATTTATATCCTATAAAAATATATTTATAATTAAATAATAATAAAATTATATATTAAGTAAATTCAAATTATCAAAATTCAACTTGAATAGTTTAAAACTGTAAACAATTAAAAATATAAGAAATATTTTAATAAAAGTATATAGTTATGAACCGTAAAGACCAAATTTTAACTATTTTAATTATTCACTTATTTTCTATTACTAAATAATTAATATTATAATAATTTCGCATTAAATTTAATTATTAAAAATTGTGAAAATAAGAATTTTAATTATTCATTTGATTAGTAGTGTAAGATTACTAATTATTGTATTATATTAAATATACTACTTATTGCACTAAAATTTAAAAAGAAAAACAAATTAAAGCATTCCCCCAAAATTTTTACTCCTCCTATGCTTTTTTGTAAGGAACAATATCTCTCTTATAGGGTATAAGGAACAAATCCTTATTATCTAAAATTTTAAACTGGTTTTTCTGTTTTTGCCCCATTAAAAATATATTACTTATTATCTCTAATGTACTCTCTCTTTTATAAATAAGGGTATAGTTAAATATATTTGTGTTACACAATTATTATTTTTAACTATTATTTTGATAATTTTTCTTGATAAAAAGACAAGACGGAGTATCATTTAACGCGCCATGCGATTTGTGGAAGGTGCTCATTTGGGGAAGATTTTTCTTTATAATGTACTCTCTTTAAAATGCAACATACTAACATTAGCATCATCATACACTTTAAAACCAAATTATTTGGTAAAATATATTTTGATGTCATTATATTTTAAAGAAAATATTTTTATAAAAATATTTCTTACTGTAAGAAAAGTGGATAATTTTTAAAATTTAATATAATAATATGAAATAAATAAATTATACATTATCTAAAATTATTAATAAAAGGTGAAAGCGTTAAAATGTAATATAATATGCGGAGAAATTGATTTCATAAAAGAATAACTTTTAAGGTTAAAGATAATAAATAGAGTATTTTTATTTTTAAAAAATTAAATATAATAAAAATATATATATATATAAGAATAACCTAGTATGTTTGGAAGAAAATTACATCCCTTAGCATTTATTGCTCAATAACGTGTTTTAGAAAATAGAATTGACCTGGAAGGGGGAAAAAATGAAGAAAAAACAAATATTAGGAATTAATGTGGATTTGGGGATCTACTATGAGGAAAAAAGCACTTAATTACTTAAAAGTTTCAACTACAATTTAAGAGCAAGACAAGTGGGGTTGCGGCATTTAATGTGCCTCTTTCTAATGTTTTGTTTATGCCTCAACCCCTTAAATGTTTTTTCCCCTTTCTTGTGATCATTAGATTCAATATAAAATGGGTGATCCTTTGATATCTTATGTTCAAAATATGATGAAGTTTTGATTTTTTTAAATGATTTTTCAAAGGAGAAAAATACTTAAAAATTATGCTTTTGAAAAATGGTAATAAAAAAAAATCAAAACTACACCATTTTATACCTATAAGATATCAAAATGTCACGTATTTTATATTAAACCTAATAATCATATAAAAAAACTAAAAGAAAAACATTTAAGAGGTTGGGCGTTACAAAAACATCATAGAGAGGCACATTAGACATCCCAACCCCACTTGTGTTGCTCTTAAATTGTCGTTCAAACTTCTAAGTAATTAAGTTTTTGTCGTCATAGTAATTTCTCAAACACATTATTATCGAGCACCTTCCGCGAAGGCGGAGGTCAATTTGAGCAAAAAAAAAGGCGGAGGTGGTTACACACGTCTGGATTCTTGCGAATAGTGCGCATGCTTTTGCCTGCAACTATCACGTGGAAGGGTTTGCTTTTTGGGCAAATCCGTACTAGGCCCTTTTAAACTAAGATATCCCACTGCAGCCCTAAGACTGACATTCCGTAAGAGCCCTGGGCCCTTTTGACATTGAATATTAAATGAAATGACCAAAACCCCTAACTAAAAGCAGCTCCGATTTCAAAGTCTCTCTCTCTCTCTCTCTCTCTCTCTCTCTCTCTCTCTCTCTCTCTCTCTCTCTCTCTCTCTCTCTCTCTCACTCACCTCTCGATTTCGTAACTGCTCTTCCTTTTTGTCTCCATATTTTAACCCTTTCTTGGGTGTGAATATAGGGATTTTCTTCATGGAGCATAAGGGATTTGATTTTCCTATTCGTTGCAATGAATTAAAGGGGAAAGGGATTGGGAATGAACGAACCGAATGAATGATAGGCCAAACAGATTATAAAGGGAAATGAAAACCAATGGAGACCACCGGAGGAAGATAACGACTTTAAATCCCGAAAAGAACTCTCACCAGACTCGTCGTCATCATCCTCCTTCACGTCATTTTCGTTTGGTGGTCGGGAACCAAGAGGAAGAAAGAGCAAGACAAAAGCAAACCCAAAGTTATTCCCGATTGGATAAACTCTGTTCTATTTTTTATGGGCGTTTCGGCTGATTCTTCCGGGGGAGGGAGTCATGGAGGATGGGGTTCTTGGATTTCAATGCGGTTCTTTTTTTTTCTGATGTTGATATTAAAGGGGCTGACGATGTTGTCAGTCGGGGATGGGGGTGATCATGTTGTCGGTGGGAATGATCATGTTGTCGGCTTTTTTCGATATGGTTGTTAATTGAGGTTGATATAGTTTTGCATTTTTTTTTTTCTGATATGGTTTTTTTTGTTTTGATGTTGATATTAAAGGGGTGATCATGTTGTTAATGAGGGTGATGATGTTGTTAGTGAGGGTGATCATGTTGTTAGTGAGGGCGATCATGTTGTTAGTGGGGCCGATCATGTTGTCGGTGGGGCGATGATGACAAAGATATACATTATTCAAAGTACAAAATACCAATACACAATACTTCATTCAGCTTACACAATATTTTTGTCATTACATCAGAAACAATGGCCATACAAATTAGACCTATGCAAACTAAAGAAGAAACTTATATTCCACATATAGTTACAACTAATACACTTACATTCCACATATGGTTACAACTAATACACTTACATTGAACATTACAAATGGCATTCAACACCATTTAGGACAAAATGTAAACAACAATCAACGACCAAGTCAAAACCAATCCACAAATTGTAAGTCTCAATCTACCATCAAGCTTCCTCAATCGCCATCAAGCTTGTCCATAACCAAATACATGTCTGAAAGTTTTTCTTCAACATTTCTATCTACTTGGTTATCAACTCCTCTCCCTTGCATTACATTGTCATCAAACAATCTATCAACATGGCCAAGAAGCTCATTTATGACCTCAGAAGTGCACAAAGGAGCCACGATTCCACAAAGTGATGATCTTCCTTGGTCCTTCGTATTGCAAATCTCGCGATTCTCGTCTCAAGCGCGCCACCCTCCGCCTCGCTCCCACTAATCGAACTTGCTGTCGAATCACTCATGTCTTCTCTACTCTACCTCCGGTTCCACAGTTCCCAAATGCAGAGATGAAGTTCCAAAATGCAGCAGCAAAAGTTTCGAGTAAAATGAAAAAATTGCCAATTTAATGTTTTAAAGTAATGCACAATTAAGGAGCATTAACAACAAGCAAAGTACAATTCTAAAATTCAGCAAGAAGTGACCAATAACTTCTGAATTTGACTTTCCAAACTTTTGTGCAAAAAGAAATAATAATAAAAAGAAGCAAAAATAATTATTGAGATCAAATGCCGAAATGTTCGAGCAAAGAACTCGGCATAAGTGGAGGAACTATAACCAATATACAATCCTATAGAAGGAAGTAACAAAAGGACCAAGCACGAAATATGTGGTGCGAACTTCCTGGAAAATAAAAAAATCAGTTGTTAAATCATGAATGACAGCAACAACAGCTATCATTACACAAAATACATAAATGAGACACCTTAAATGTACTAACAGAAATGAAATTAGGAGTAAAAAGTTGTACACATTTCGTTGCTCAGAAAAGGAAAAAAAAAAGAAAGAATAGAAAACTGAAAATGAATATGAATTACAACCCACACCTCTTTCAGATGCATGCAATCCCTCAAAATCAATACCTCAACCAAAGTCCCTCCATTGCTACTTCCAAGGTTTCTGAAAGATATTAAGAAATGATCATAACACATTAATATAATATCGGAGGTCTTAAGAGAATTTGTCCATTTACAATAACCGACCTTAAAAAGTTTCCAATGATTGAATAGGATGTAGAAAAATCAACATATTTCAGTTTAAAACCCCTGCACATGTACAAGCAACCAAATTCGAATCAGCAACACGATCACCGTAATAGCAGAGAACAAACTTTAAGATTCGGCATGAAGAAGAATATAAAATACTAGAGTCTAGTTTTTATTTTTTTCATGGGTGAGGGAAGGGGGCTGAATTAGGAGATTGTCTAGTTTTAGATAATTGAAAATGTACACCAACAGCCATTGGTAGAGGTTCAAGCAGCGCATGAGAAAACCACAGTCAAGTGCATATAAGTATAACAAGCTTGACTTAAAGATTCATTCCTACTCCTTCTCACGTGGCGATGTCTTGGACAATTAATAAGAAAGTGTATATAGAGGTGGGGAAACATATACGGTTTACTAAATAAACTTCCTAAAAGACACTCCGTCCATTTCTATTTATAGTTCGGCGTGTGATTTGTTTCTATTTATAAGAAAAATTACAAAATTTGAAGAGCATTCAATATTTTTCCCTAACATGTCCCTATTGAATGTATGAAATGACTTGTAATTTCTTTCAAACTTCCAGAGAAACAAATTTAGGGCAAGAGTTTCGAACTCCCTGGTTGCGTAATCGAAGCAGAGAATTGAAAGGCAAGAAAACGATTCATACGCAGACGCAAAGAAAGAGAATCGAAACTCACGGTGAAACGAGGAAAACCGAATAGGAAAAGGAACAAAACTTACCTCAACCACGAAACTCCCGTTCACCGTCGACGGGCTTAGAAGTCACCTGGAGAGGAGGAGAAGTGCCCGGAAGAGAAGAAAACGACGACGAGGTCCAGAGGTAGACACGGACACGAGAGAGACGAGAGAACCGATCGGTGATTTTTCCCTTCCTCTCTTGCGAGTGGTGAGCGATCGGTGATTTTCCCTTCGGTAGACGCAGAGACGAGAGAGGAGGAGAAGCGCCTGCAAATATGAGTAAATTAAAGGGGGCAACATGGTCATTTCCTGTTTGAACTTAAACCCCATCGTGGCCCTAGGGCTTTTTCTCGAAATGTCGATTCTTAGGGCTGCGGTGGGATATCGAGTTTAAAAGGGCCCTAGTACGGATTTTCCTTGCGCCAAGGGCGGAGACAGGGAGGGGCTAGGGTGGGCCCCCGCCCCCCCTAAATTTCTTTTGTTTAAAAAAAAATATATACACTGTTTTTGTTTAATCCAAGGTGTCGTGGGCTCTGTTCTTGCGACATGAAAATTGGACTGAGTACACACACAAGGGCTACCATCACAAAGGATAGCCCTCACGTGGGCCCCATTTTTGTATAATCCAAGGCGGCGTGAGCGTGGGGCTGCTGCAGAAAGAAAGAATGAATGAATGATCAATTATAAAAGTATTATTATAGCAAAAAAAAATTTATAAAAGTATTATATAATAATAAGGGTTAAGGTGCAAAAATAGACATGTGCTTTTTTAGAGAGCGCCAGTAGCAAATGTTTTTCGGGTGCAAAAGTAACTATGTGGTTACAAATTAGATGCAAAAATAGCGTTTGACCGATAAGTTTGACTTTTGACCGTTAAGTTTGACTTTTTTCTTGACTGGACGATGACGTGACATTTCAAAGGTGCAAAAATAATTTTAGGATCTTGAAAAAATATTTCAGGTATTGATCGGTACTAAAATGATACTGAAAAAAAATATTTCAGGGTACTGACGGGTACTAAAAAGTATTTTCAAGATACGATTGGTACAAAAATATTTCATAATTTTGAAAATTTATTTTAGGATCTTGAAAAAATATTTCGGTATTGACCAGTACTAAAAGGATACTGAAAAAATATTTGAAATGCCACGTCATCGTCCAGTCAGCAAAAAAAGTCAAACTTAACGATCAAAAGTCAAACTTAACGGTCAAACGCTATTTTTGTACCTAATTTGTAACCACATAGTTACTTTTGCACCTGAAAAAAGCATTTGCTACTGGGCGCTCCTCAGAGAAAAGCACATGTCTATTTTTGCACCTTAACCCTAATAATAATAATAATAACAATAAAATTTGATAATAATAACAGCTTTATTTTTTTTTCTTTTGAAAACATCCAATTCTTGTTTATTCATTATAATTTTATTTCTTAAAATTAATCAAAAACTTATATTTTAAGTTGAAATCCCACAAAAGATGCATCCAGATTGATATCTTTTAAATTCTTAAGAAAATCTCATCAATTCAGTATTGATGACTTCCCAAATATATCTCAAATTTTCCCTATTTGTTTCTGGTATCCGTGCAAATCCCAATCACTTATTTCACCTAAAGCTTTTGACTCTTTGAAACTCGATCACGTTCGTTCATCAACACAAGTAAGCAACTTAATTGTCTACGGTGTTTTAATATGTATCTTCAAGGAGAGTCTTGTCTTCTCTTTGATTTTTTCTATGTATTGATTTGAGAAAAAACAAAGTTAGGGTTTACTTAGAAAAATTGTGATTTATCATATGGAGTTTGTGATATGGAGTTTGCGAATTCATTTATGCTCATTGTAGGAGGTTATTATGGGGAAGAGTACTACCATTGATACTTATTTTAAGGGAAAGAATTGTGAGTTTTTGCCCTCTTACAGATGAGTCTTTATCAAGAACAGGCTTCGAAATAGAACGAAAGACCAATTTATTGATGATTCTTTGATTACATACATTAAAAAAAAAATTGTTTTGAGTTTTAGCACGGATTCAATTATAGATGAGTTTAACAATATAAAAACATGTGGAATAAGAGTCAAGTGAAGTTATCTTAATTTCTATGATAGATTTCTTTTAATTTTTTTATATATTAGGTTTGTATTGTATTTCAATTATTTTTATTTTTATTATAATATTTTTAATTCTCGCCCGTTATTAAAATTCCCGGCTCCGCCACCGCCTGCATCAGCAGGAGCATTATGACCTCCTTGGCCATATAGTCAGCACAGGAGATGTTATCCCTAGGAGTATGTTGGAGCGTCACGTCCCAGTCCTGGTAGAGAAGGTCTCTAGTCTCCCTAATAAGGTCTCGCAATGGATGGTCAGCATAACAGCCAAGATCTCTCCTTATACCTGTCAAGTTGAAAATTTTGATGAGATAGGTTGTGATTAACATGATTTTCCATAAGAAGATAGTTACACAAGTGGAGCAACTCCCTGGTATCTTTGTGTTCGCCTTGAAATAGAAAGCTGCATCTGGATGTCCAAAGAATCCAACATCCCAAACTGAAGACTCGTGGCCAAGAGAATCCGTGAAACCTTCCCTTACCAGGGTTATGGTTGGTGTTCCACTCGAGCCATACCTGCAAATTACCTGCAAAAAACTGGGAAAAGTAGTTAGGTTTTAAGATTTCGGCCCAAAAATTTCTCGCTTTCTCACAGTCTCTGATTATGTGGAGCACGTTCTCCTCCTGATTGCATTGAAATGGGCAGAGGCTTTCATCAGTAAGCCCTCTTTAGCTCTGAGAGAATTGGTGGCAAGCCTCTCATGACCAACCCTGCCACATGAAATATTTAACTTTTTCAGAATCGCCATTTCCACATTAGGGACCGAAAGTACTTCTACTCCTTCTTGCTTGATTAGAGATATATAGGTTAGCAGCTTTAACAGAGAAGCAACCATCTTTCGCGTTTCTCCGGTGAAGCAATCCGGGAGCCACTACCAAGGTGGGTTCATTCGAGAAATACTATTAATGATGTGGCGGAGGGAAGGATCCCACGCCATCTGTTCGTGTCCCAACTTCCATTCAAAAGATGATCACGTACAGACTCATCTTCGTTGATTAAGGAAGGATCAACAACATAGGTAACTAAAGGATGGTCAAAGGGAAGCCAAAGATCAGTCCAGAATTTAGTTTCAGCTCCATTCCTGATCTTCCTACCAACTCCCCTAATGAAGTCCTCCCAAACGTCAACAATCGCTCTCCATGCAGAGGACGAGTTACGTTTCTTTGAGATTTTAGGCACAAAGCCCAAACCACCCTCTTTCTTTGCCTAGGTAATTTTATCCCAAGCTACAAGATGCATTTTCCGACATCTTCATTTTGAGACCAAAGGAATCTTACGGAGATATTGTCAATCTCATTGATAGTGCAAATGGGGAGGAGAGTTGATTGCATAAAGTACGCAGGAAGAGAAGATAAGGCAGATTTTATGAGGACGAACGCCCGCCATTGTCAAAAATTTACTTTTCCACATGGACAACCTTTTTTAGCTTTTGAACAATGGGGTGATAAGTACCTTTCGTTACTCTTTTATGAATAATCGGAACCCCAAGGCATTTTCCGAGATCGAAGTAATTCCGATCCCAAGCAACCGCTTAACTCAAGGGCTCTGTTGAAATTGACATTAGCGAACAAAACATTCTAGATTTTTCCAAATTGCGAAGAACAGGTAGGAGATCTGAGGGCTTCCACTTTTAAAGGTAAAGGGCTTCCAACGCCGGGCCTGACACTCAGATTTAATAAGGTGACCCAGACGTTCCATACAAAGGACAAAAATGTACGGGCTTAACGGATCTCCTTGCCTAACCCCTCTAGAGGGTGTAAAGCTCGGGCTTTCATAACCATTCCAAAGGATAGACATAGAAGTAGTAGACATACAAGCTAATGTGCCTCTCTATAATGTTTTTGTAATGCATCAACCTATCATTTTTTTCTTCTTTTTTATTGTGATCATTAGATTTAATATAAAATACATGATGATTTGATATCTTATAGGCAAAATATGATAAAGTTTTGATTTTTTTAGGATTTTTCAAAGGAAAAAATACTTAAAAAGTATGCTTTATTTATTTATTTTGAAAAATGGTAAGAAAAACAAAACTATATCATTTTATTCCTATAAGATATTAAAATGCCACTCCTTTTATATAGAATATAATGATTATAAGAAACAAGAACAAAACATTTGTGAAGTTGGAAAATTTTAAGGGGCATTTGAAAAGCACATTAAAATCCGCGGTATTGACTTGATTCCATTAAAAAAAAAAATCAACAAAAATAATTGTGTTAGCTATTAAAATATAAACACTTCCATTTAAAAAATTACTTATTACTTTGATTAATTATGAATGTTAAATTAAAATTATAAAAAGAGTTATCATCACTTATCTTTAATAAACATAAGTTATACCAACAAGTTATTCGTTGATATAGTAAGTGGTCTTACCTTTATAAGAAAGTGAATACAAATTTAAATCTCGAGAAGCGTATTTATTGGAAGAGATAAAAACTCTTACACTATAAGTAGAGTTGGTAACATAGGTCGCATAGCTGAGTGCGAGCTAACCTGTGTTGTGGGTTTGGATCATATGGATTTGAGAAAAATAAAATATCATATTGATATTTAGCCTGCCCAACACATAACCTTTAAGTTGGGGGTTAGTCTCTCATATATATCCCAAATGACTTGATAAAATAAGGGGTAATCCTTATAGTAATAGGAAAGTCATTTACCTCACCTCCAGATGTTCTAACACTAGTTGCTACCCCCTCATACATATCCTAAATGACTTTGATATCATCCCTTCGTTTCCAAGACTTTTCAAAGTATATCTCATATGCAAACCCCACCACGTGATATTTGCTGGCAAAAGCATGCCCATTGTTCGAAAGAATCCAAACGTGTGTGACCTTCACGGAAGGGGCTAGATCATGTGATTGAGTGAATAGCATTGACCTGGAAGAAAAATGAAAGAAATAAAAAAATAATAAGATTAGGTATTAATGTGACATTAATTGTACGTTCCTAAAAACCACAGAAGGTGGTTGCAGCTACCAGAATAGAAGAGAGAAGTGACTTGAGGAATCGATCATTTAGCCAAATCTTTCAGATCTTCCCCTCACCCCAGCAAAAACAATCCATGTCTTCTCTGGCCTCTTCATATCCTCATCCACCCAAATTGGAATTCGAATACGACGTGTGCTTAACTTCCTTCAATCCTGAAGAGGGAGTAAGCGCCTTTATCAAGAATAGTTTAAGGGATGCTGGATTCAAATTTTTCATTCATGACTGCCTCAAGAATTACGATTGGAAGATGATAGACAGGTGTAGAATTACGGTACTGGTAATCACACCACAGTTCGTTCGCACCTACCTATGTCTTGTGAGCCTGAGGAACATAATAGTGTTGGATGACAAAACAGTGTTACCTTTCTTCTATGGAGTAAGCCACAATGAAGCGCGTGTGCAGTTCGAGAATTTCATCTTGGGGACATATAAGAATGATAATGCGACTGGGCAGTTGGACGGTCTTAACCAAAGAGCCGGCGCTGCGTGTAATTCACTATATGGCTTCACACTGTCAGATGATTATGGGTAACAACCAATCCTATTTGGCTTTTTCAGTTTATTCTTTTTGCCAGATATATGATTTGTTAGCTCGTCATGATTTTAGGTATATTATGTTGCTTCCTTTTCTCTCTCCACAAAAAAATTACATATACATAGTCAAACGTTGCCAAACTCACCAATCTAAGTAAATAATTATCCTAAACGCTAAATGCCAGATAACAATTACTTGCTAAGACACTTTTAAAAATTACTTGGTGTGCAATTTAAATTGAGTTGATAAAAATTGTTTCTTTAATGATGATTTCTCACGATCATTGGTGAGATGGTGGTTATGCGTGGTTTTGATTGGTGAAGATGGAAGGACATTGTCGACCACGGTGGTGTTCTCGTCTTCTTTCTTCCGTTTGAAAGTCTCGACCTCCCTCCAACGCCTTCTCCCCTTATTTCTGAGTTGTCGACGCCTTTTGAATGATAAATCCTTTCCAAATCTGAATCATCCAGTCCTAAAATCAGATTCTGCTGTGCAAAACGGTGATTTTTGAGTTTTGGGCTTTTTGAGATTTTCAGAAGTTCTGGGGTTTCTGTAATTTTCTCTGCCCCTGCTTCCCTTATAGAAAACGATGGAATATTTGCGTTTGGATCCTTTAGAAAATTCTTTCCTATCGATTTAGTCCTTCCAAAATTATTTCTTTTCCAAATCCTTGCCCTGACTTCTCCTCAATTATTTTCCGCTCCAACTCTCCTGAAATGACCTATAATGCAAATCAAAATTAGGTAACATCTTATATTCTAAGAAAAATCAACCCAATCAATATCAATTTCAGTATTTATGGAAATATTACTATTTTAAGCTTTACTTTCACACAATCATCATTCATTCAAATTAATCATAACAAATGTTATTTAGCCCAAAATTAATGATAAAATCCCTAATTACAATATTAAATACCATGATAAAGTAGGGATATGTCAAATATTTTCCTCATGACCACCTTTGAGCCTCAAATATCGTTACGCTATTTACCCAACTCAAGTTTAACCCCAAACGTTTTCTCCAGTAGTTTTTTCCTATTCTTTTGGCCCACGATTAACCTTCATTCTCACATCTGGCCTTTAAGACCGGATGCTACGAATCTATTGTTAATCACTGAGATATCCATCGCAAGATTGTTTCTTAGTGAAAGTGATTTGGTTAATCAATATATATATATATATATATATTCGTAACACGTACCTCCATTAATTTTAATTTAATTCTAATTTGCCACCAGTGACAAAGATCGAGAAATAGTCAAAAACCTTGTTGCAAGAGCCATTTCACAAGTAGGACTGCAACCTCGTGTGAATGAAGTGCTTTACCAATCAGGCTGGAAACCCCATCATCGTAAGCAAAGTACAATCATAGTCGGAATTTGGGGGATAGGAGGTATAGGTAAAACTACCATCGTCAGAGCTATTTATGATGCTATTGGTTGCTATTTTAATTGCAGCAGTTTCCTTGCCAATATTAAGGATGTATGGGAGAACAATAATGGTCAAGCTCTTCTACAAAGGCAACTTCTTTCAGATATTCAAGTGAATAATATGAAGCAAGGAGATTATAGAGGAGCTTTAATTGTTCTTGATGATGTAAATCAGGTAGGCCAACTCATTGAACTGTGTGGAAATAGAGAGCAGTTTGGTCAAGGGAGTTTGATTCTCATTACCACAAGAAATAAGGGTTTACTAGATCATTTTGTTGACAAATCATATGAAGTGGAAAAGTTTTCCTATACTGAATCTCTTCAGCTCTTTTGTTGGCATGCATTTAAAAACTTTGGCCCAACAGATGAATTTGTCAATCTTTGTAGGAAAATAATTCCTTTATGTAGAGGGCTACCATTGATTCTTGAAGTTATAGGCTCTCTTTTGCACAATAAGAAAAAATCAGAGTGGGAAAAAGTATTGAATAAATTAAAAAATGTTCCAAGTGACCAAATACAAAATATGCTTAAAATAAGCCTTGACTTTTTAGTTGATTCAGAAAAAAAATATTTTGTGATGTAGCATGCTTTCATGTGGGTCGGAGTAAACATTATGTTACTGGTTTGTTTAAGGGCTCAGGCTTTCCCATAGAAATGGGAATGCAGGTACTTATTGAGCGTAGCCTTGTAAAGGTTGACCATGATAAGATCCATGTGCATGATTTGCTACAAGAGATCGGGAGGCAGATCACTACAAACAAGCCAAAGTTGACATATACCTATGATTTATTTTTAAGTTTTAGAGGTGAGGATACACGTAAAACATTCACTACTCATCTTTATACTTCTCTAAAACAAGCGGGAATTGAGGTCTTAATGGATGAAGATGGGATTGCCAGGGAGAACATATTTCGGGTTCATTACTACGGGCAATTGAATGTTCAAGAGTTTCATCATTATATTCTCAAAGAATTATGCTGGCTCTAGTTGGTGCTTGGAAGAATTAGAGAAAATCATGGAGTGTCATAAAACGACTAATCAAGAGGTTTTTCCTATATTCTATGATGTGCAACCATCCGAAGTTCGTAAACAACAAAATGCCTTTGGAAAAGCATGGGAACGACTTACGACAAGACCTTCAAGTAGTAAAAGCAAGAAATTGATAAACAATTTCAAGAGAGTCCTTACCGAATTGCCAACTTATCCGGGTGGGATATGCAAAACTACGGTATGCACTTTTTTTTTTTTTTTTTTTTTTCAATTTTTCTTTGCGGTGGTCAATTCCTTTAAGTTCGTTTTTCTATTTATATGTGTTGAATCCCTTGATTTTCTTCGTAACATGGGTAGATGCATGATTGAGCTACTTTTACATTCTTACCTACCTCTAATTTAAGACCTAAGGAATATTAAATGAACCTAGCAGAGAAAACTAGCTCGCAAAAGAAAAAGTATTTAATTAACAATGCTATAGTAAGTTTAGATAATAAAAACAATGTATGTTTTAAGTAAAGAGTCAGGATCACTCAGAGTGTCCCCCAAAATTGATGTCGCTGCTTTTGTCGCTAAAGCAGTCAATTAAACTAGGTCCTAAATTATTATGCAGTTTAGGGTCAACCTAGGTCATTCTCCCAAGGAGCAAGTTGTGGGTTTTCTTTAGGTTGAATTTAGGTGAAGAAAAGATGCAATGGAATGAAACTAAATTAACTAGATGCAAGATGAAAATGACTCCAAAACTTATATGAGAATGGAACTAACCTAGATGCAAATGCAATTCGGGGTTTTTGTTATGGGAGAATAATTAAAATCCTAAGAAAAGATTAGCCAAAAGCAAATCAAACAACAAATTAAAGATCTAGTTCGATTATGGGTGATAAAGGGGACAACTTAGGATTCACATGGAGTTGACTTTCTTAGCCCAAATTAATTAATTAGACCAAAGGGAGATTAATGAGATTGGAATTAACGAATTTAATCACCTAATTGAAACATGGAAACCCTCAAGTTCAATGACACTTATTCCACTAGAAAACTCATAGTGAAATAAGTGGTAGCTAATTAAACTAATTAAAAACTAATCACAATTAATTTCTAAATAATTTTTGGATTTTGTTTACAATTATCCAATTAAACAACTAGACAATTTATCAATTCAATTAAACAACTAAATCGATAAACCCAATTGACAATTAAATTAATAACGAAAACTCAATTATTAATTCAATTGAAAATCCAAAGGTTGTAAACAAAAATCCAGCAATAAGCATAAAGAATTCAAATTATCATTCCAATTCTAAAGAAATATGTTTACAATCTAAAACTAGATTGTTCTCAATTAACACAACTCGAAATCCTTTAAAACTAAATAACCTCAAGTTTGAATTAAAAAGGTAAAAAGAACAACACTCCCTTGTGGTCTTCAAGTGTAAGCTCTTAGGCTCTAGCTTCTTCCATGCTCCTCCCAAGATGCCTCCTAAAAGAACCTTAAGCTACCATCAAAGTCCTTCCTCCAAATCTCGAGTAGTCCGTCACCGCCATAAGGAAGGAATGAGAAAATTGGTTGAATCAATTTTCTTGGTCCTGCGCATCTGGAAGGATATATGAATTGAGATAATTGGTGATTCAATTGATGCGCACAGGAATAATGGTGGGCCCGCGTAGATGAATGAATGGATGAGTTGATTAACGAATTCAAATCTCCTCTGCGTATTGTGTCTCTGCGTGAATCGTGTTGCGGCGTCTCGGCTCTCTTGCGTGATTGAGTTTTGCGGCCGCTAGGTTAATTATAGGGGAGGAAGAGATTTTTGGGATATCAACTTGAGCCCATTAAAATATAGGAAGCCCAATAGAATTCCAAAATTAGATTTTCTTTCAACTTTCCTGCAAAAACTCTGCACCATAAAATATTCTAATATGATAAGACCATGATCTATCATATATTAGGAAATATTATTTAATCACAAGATAACAATCAGAATATAAATAATTTAAGCCCAATAATCTAATAATTAATTCTGATTTATATTATTTCCAAAAATTGGCTAACGATTCAAATATTATCTAATAATTCCAAATTAGCCTAAAATAGTCCCTAAAATAAATGAATAAGGCGGGATAAAATATATGAAAATTGAGATTTATCAGTCCCAGTGTAACAAAAGACATTATATTGTACTTAACAAAGGTAGCATATAATTAACGGCCAAAAGTAAACTAAGGTGGCATATTATGTGAACTTTTGGTAAATGCTTATTGAATGAGTAAAATCATGCACGGGAGTTGGATAAGAGTCGCTTTTTCCCCGTTTTAATAGAAGGAGAGTCGCAGCTTACTATTATTCATCATGTATACGTATAATCAATGGGTGTTAACAATATATTGTTTAGAAATTGACAGAAAAATAACAGCTTTTGTTTGATCAATGATTTTCTCAGATGAAAAATGTGTTTTTATATTATGAGTAAAATACTCTAAACACCACTTTGTATTGCCTTAATTATTAAACAGACTTTCCCTTTATTTTAATTTGAAAGCCATTCCCAATCAACTATGATAAGCTATATAGGTTGAGAGATTGTATAAGTTATTCAAATTTATAATTTCATATTTTTTTCTAAAAACATTTAAAAAATTACTCGAATTTATAAGAGTTTTGATATTCACAAGCGGTCAATTAAAATTTGGGATTTAGTAAATAAATTAGTAAATAAATTTTAATTAAAAAAGTTTATGTTTAGAATCTTTATAGAATATTATTGACGGAGTTAATGGTTTGAACTTAAGAGTATATTTTCAAAATAGAGGAAATGTTTGTCTTATTAAGGTAAAACAGAAGGGTGGTTAGAGTATTTTACTCTTATATTATGTATGTTGAAAATTACAAAATTATGTAAAGATACATAGATAAGTAAAAGTAATATATAAATTCCTTATATGCAGAGGGATCTATGGTGTACAGACAAGCATACTGTACCAATTGAATCTCTTGTTTTCCATAGTTAGGCCATAATAGTTGAATTGATACTGAAAATACAGGGAATGAATGACGAAACTGACAGCAAATATGGTTCCTATACCAATGTTTTATTCATATTTCTTGTTTTGGCGAACTCTACATGTCTCTCATTTTGTAACCATAATAGTTTAGTGTCATGCATTTTCATGATTCTTGGTGGAATTTTCGTAACTTAATTTCCTGTTGTTGCCAGAACTGAGGCTGAGTTACTTGACGATGTTGTTCAAACCATCACAATGCGTCTAGACAACAACAAATTCATATTTGTTGCTCACCATCCAGTGGGTTTGGAGTCTCGCGTGCAAGATATCATCCAATTGCTAAGCAGTGAATCAAATGAGATTATCATAATAGGCATTTGGGGGATGGGGGATTGGTAAGACTACAATGGCTAAAGCTATTTACAATGAAATGGGCCAGAGTTTTGTGGGAAAGAGTTTCCTTGCAAATATTAGGGAAGTGTGGAAGCAAGATAATGGTAAAGTTTATCTGCAAGAACATCTTCTTTCTAGCATCTTAAAGACAAGAAGGATCAAGCTACCAAATGCAGGAATGGGAACATCTCTAATCAAAGAAACTCTTTGTCACAAAACAGTACTTCTTGTATTAGATGATGTGAGTAATGAAGACCAACTCAAAGTTTTGTGTGGGAGTTGTGAATGAAAAAAAATGCCACTTTGTGGCGGTTAATTTGTAACGGTCAAAATAAACCGCTACAAATATGCGAATTTGTAGCGGTTTATACCGAAACCGCTACAAATTTGTAGCGGTATGACTCGCGCCAAGTGACGCTATTGGTTCGTAACGACATTTGTAGCGGTTATCATAAACTAACCGCTACAAAATATGGCGCGAAGTTGGCGCCAAATTTGTAATTGTTATTTTGTAACGGTTTATTTATAAAACCGTCACAAATATGGCGCCGCTTTTGAAACCGTTACAAAATGCAAAGAAAACCGCTACAAATGTGAACCGCTACAAAAATTGTTACATCAACCGCTACAAAGTGTGTAATATTGAAATTTGAATATTTCGAATCCCGCCAAGTTTATTTTTTTTAAAAAAACTATGTTCATATTTGTAGCGGTTGTTAGTATAACCGTTACAAAATGTGATATTTTGATTTTTTTAAAAAAATACCAATGAATTTTGTAGAGGTTTTGAAACCGTTACAAACAAAAAAAAACCGCTACAAATGTGAACGGCTACAAAAACATTACATCAACCGCTACAAAGTGTGTAACATTGAAATTTGAATATTTCAAATCCCGCCAACGTTCATTCATTTGTAGCGGTTGTTAGTGTAACCGCTACAAAATTTGAAAATTATATATATTTTTTAAAATACTAATGAATTTTTGTAGCGGTTTTTAACCGCTACAAAACATTAAACCGCCTGAGAATCCGTCACATCAACCGCTACAAATGTTACGTATATCCCTATAAATATCCCCACCACACCTCATCTCACACACTCATTCATTTCTTCCCACTCACTTCTCTCTCGTTTTCTCTCATTTCTTCCCACTCCTTCTAAAATCTTTGATTTCAATGTTTTATTTTTTACTTCTTATAATACTGATACTATTTTTTTTTCCTTATCCAGAACTTTAAGTATATTTCCTCAATATTCCTTCTATCATCATCAACTTTCTTTATATAATCAAATATCATCTAATGCACAACATAATTTTTTTGCTCGAGAGGTGGACAACACAATAAATCCTTATTATCTACATATTCTCAATATTATACCTACATAATATTTATACTTATCTAACTTAAGTTAATAAGTTTTTTAATATTAACTATTATCATTTAATTTGTCACTTAAATAATAAAAATATTCAATATAATATTGTAACAATGGACACAAATTACGATTTTTTTCAATTTTTCAATATTTTGTAGCGGTTGTAAAACCGCTACAACAACCGCTACAAATTTTAATTTAAATTCGGATTAAATATTTGTAGCGGTTTACAACCGTTACAAAATTTGGGCGCCATTTTTTTCAATATTTTGTAGCGGTTTATCATAACCATAACAGATATAGTAGCGGGTTCCTCTAACCGCTACAAATGTCGTTTGTCACGTCAAAACCGTTACAAATAGGTCATTTTAACCGCTACTAATTGTCTTTTTTTTTTGTAGTGGATGAATCTATTGAGCTTTTCGGTTGGCATGCATTTAAGCAAGCGCTTCCTGAAGAAAACTTCATTGAACTTTCAAGAAGGGTAGTGTCATGCTGTACAGGGCTACCACTAGCTCTTGAAATTCTTGGCTCATATCTGTTTGATAGGAAATACCTTATTGGGAAAGTGCTTTGAATAGGTTGAAACAAACTCCAAATGATAAAATCCATGAAATTCTAAAAATAAGTTATGATGGTTTGAGTGACAAAATAGAGCAAGAGCTATTCCTAGACATATGTTGTTTTTTTATTGGGAAGGACAGAAGCTATGCTACACAAATATTAGATGGTTGTGGACTTCATGCAAAAATTGGAATTACTCATCTAATTGAGCGAAGCCTTGTAAAAGTTGTAAAATTTGGAAACAAAAATATACTTGATATGCATGGATTACTCCATGATATGGGAAGAGAAATCATTCGAGGGCAATCACCAGAGGAACCAGAGAAGCGTACAAGATTATGGCTTAATGATGACGTGTTGAATGTGTTAGAAAACAACATTGTAAGAATGCTTTTGATTAACTTCATTGCGCAATTCTCTCATTTACCAGCTTTCTTGAATTTAAATCTTAATACTTGTTTCTTCATTATGCATTATGCACTCCTGGAGTTTTCTTCTTTATGCATTATGCACTCCTTGAGTTGCTGATTGTCTATTAATTTTTTTCCTCCTCTTTTCCTATTTCACAGGGAACAATAACTATCAAGGGATTGTCTTTAAACATGTCAAGGAACAATTCTGTAACCTTGAGTACCAAAGCATTTCAGAAGATAAATAGGCTTTGTTTACTCAACTTTAGTCATGTGCAACTTAATGGAGACTATGCTTACCTATCAAAAGAATTGAGATGGTTTTGTTGGCATGGATTTCTCTTAGAAAACTTGCCAACAAACTTCAATCTAGAAAAGATAGTTGTCATTGACTTAAAGTGGAGTAATCTCACAAAAGTATGGGAGAAAAGCCGGGTATTTGCAAACTTTTGGAAATAAATATTAGTAACAAGATTTGTGTTATTTTTATAGTTAATTTATTGTTGTATTTATTATGATGTTTATTTTGAGAAAATTTCTTTGTATAGGTTTTGGAATCGTTGAAGATTCTCAATTTGAGTCATTCTCATTGCCTAACGAAACACCGACTTTTCAAAATTACCATATCTTGAGAAGTTGATACTTAAAGATTGTCCACGTCTGTCTATGATTCACCCTTCGTTCGCCTCGCAAGTGTACGAGTTTCGCAAGTAATAAAGTGATAAATAAAGTATCGTTCCCACGAGGATTTGTTTAACAAATTGGTCAAGCAAGAGGCTTAGTGAATTTCATCAAGTTGAGCTAGAACAAAGTTTTGATTTGGAATGAGAATTTTAAAAGACTATTTTTAAAACTTAAAATTGAGAAAGACAAATGACTCTTTGACTTCAAGGATAATAAAGCCTAGGATTCTTTTTCCCCTTTTGCATTTCATAAAACTTGGTTAATTTCCTCTCTAGTAGCATTTCAATACATATATGTGTTAGTCTAAGGTTCTAAAACACTTGACCCGCTCTCTCAAGTCAAAATCAAGTTTCTCTTCTCATTAAACTGCACAATCTCTTGCTACAATTAATGAGAATCAATATTTAAGCAACAACCCTAATGTGACAATGCAAGGTTAGTAAATATATCTCTATTTTACCAACAACCATCCATTTATTAAGTAAACTTCAAGACAAGCATGATTTCAATCAAGTTCTACACCTAGATTAGCTCTCTCAAGTCAAAACCTAAGTGAATAAATCATCCAAATGGAGGCCAGTCACTTAGAAGCATTAAGCCAAGGTTGAAATCAACACATACATATATTAATCCACTAAAAGAGAGGAATATTCAAGTATTAATCCATACAAAGGGTCAAAAGAACCCTAGAATGAAAGGTTTAGCTACTCATGTTCAAATACAAAGAGAGGCTAAGCAAAGATACTGAATACATGAAGAATGTAAGAGGAGAAGAGGAGAAAAGAGGAAGAACCAAGGTGAAATCCCCAAAAATCTCTTCTAGGTTGAGCACCCAAGCCTCCAAAGCTCCAAGATCTCTCTCCCAAGCTCTCTCCTTTGTTTCCCACTTGTTCCCTTGTGCAAAAGTGTGTTTTTCGGCCCTTCCCTTTAGGTTAAATAGGGTTTTTCTGTTTCTAAAGTGAAAAATGCGCAGCTGTACTTCTCGCACTTTTTCACGGTGGCTGCGGCGGTGGCCCACTTTCCGCGGCCGATCGGGCCGCGGCCGCTTGTCCACTTGCTGCGGCCGGTGACACGAGAGCTACTTGCTGCGGCCGTTTGTCAACTTGCTGCGGCCCGGTTATCTGAGTTCCTTCTAACTTTGTATTACTTCACTTCCTTTATTTCTTCCCTTGTTTCTTGGTTCTTATAGAGCTTCAAAACTTGACTCCATCCTCCTACAAAAGAGAAAGGAATTATCAATTCTCACTTGAATTACAAACTCTACAAGATATAACAAGAATTTCTTTGATTTTCCTTGATACTTTGATATGCACATTTTCTTCTATATACTTCATTTTCTATGCATACTTAAAGCCCAAAATAGGTAAAAGAGACAGAAAATGTCTTTGGAATGTTGTCAATTTCTAAGAGTTAACACCTTCCATTGGAAAGCTTGGACATCTTATTTTGTTAAATTTAAAAAATTGCAATGGCCTGGAGCATCTCCCAAGAAGTATATATGACTTGAAATCTTTGAGAACACTTAATCTTTTTGGTTGTTCCAAGATTGAAAGGTTGGATGAAGACATTGAGAAAATGGAGTCCTTAACGATTTTGGAGGCAAGTCAAACTGCTATAACACAAGCACCCATCTCATTAGTGAGAATGAAGAACATTAAATATGTTTCTTTATGTGGTTATGAAGGATTGTCACGTGATGTGTTTCAATCTCTTATTTTTTCATGGATGCCCCCAACAAATCCTTCAAGGTCATTATTTCAAGCATTTGGAATCATGCCATCGATAATCAAGTGTCTTTCACATCCTTTGTTTGCCAAAGGTTGTCAAATGTTCAGAAAAATAGCAAGAACATCTCAAGCTTCATGTAAAAAGACTCCGACACTCACTGCTTTTCATGAGGAAGTTCATAAGGAATGGTCAGAAACATTCATGAGTTCTATAATTATTCCTGTAAGCGAGTTCAACCAAGTTATCGATACACTTTCAAAGAGTATTTCACAGGTTATTCTCTTTAACTCTCTACTACCACAATTGCATATAGTTTGTTTGGGTTTTGGAAGAACTCCTTGTTCATACATATTTAACTTGCCCTATGTTTGGATTGAGAAAAAAAAAATATAGCGGGAAAAACTCCCAAAAATGGTAAAAATTACCAGTTTTGGAAGTTGTCCCTCCTAATATTCCCTCCCTTTATTTTTCTCTTAATTTTCTCTTCTTCTAAGCATAGCTTAATGCTTAGTTCGTGTTTTTATTAATATCACGATGTGTGCATGCATGTGGAGCAACGTGCACTTATAATAATGTAAGTGACTAAGTGCATGTATAAATGCTTAATTATGTATATTAATTTTGCTTTTAAGTTTTTAAAATCAATTAGAAAGTGTCGATTATACTTAAAATAGTGCCATATGTGCATTATGTAAACAGCATATGAATGAATGTAATTTTGAATAGCTTATGCATGCTTCGTAAGGCTTTATATCATAGTACACTACATATTCAAATATTGGCTTGTAATGTATTTGACTTCATCTGAAAATGTTTTCCTCTAATTAATTTGGAAATAAATGTACCATAATAGTTTAACATCCAAATCTCACTCTCAATCATTGAGTACATAAATTAAGCATTCAAGAACATTTTAATTAGGTGTTAAAATATATATATTTAAGAGTGAGTACTTATAAAATTTGTATTTAGATGTCCATCTATGTAATATTTGTCTATATGGTTAATTAGTTTCTTCTTTGTTATGTATATAATTTAGGGATGTAGGGAAAGAGGGTTTGTACTTAATTCTCTTCCAGGAGACAATTATCCACATTGGCAAAATTTCAAAGGAGAAGGATCTTCAATATTTTTTGAAGTTCCTCAAATTATGGGCAAAAGCCTGAAAGGATTGATTGTGCGCATAATCTATTTGTCTTCTCAAGATAACATGACATATGTATATCCTGTTAGTGTCTTGGTATCGAACCATACAAAGGCTACCATTAAATACTACCAGAAAGATGCGACAACTGCTTTAAATGATGAAGATAATTGGCAAGACATGATTTCTAATTTGGAGCCTGGTAACAGAGTGGAGCTTATAGTCACTTTTTCATGTGAATTGAGAGTGAAGAACACACTTGTATATTTGGTATTTGATGAAGATGTTAGCAATAGAATCATGAACTGAATGTGTAAAAGAGCATTGTTGTATGGATAATGTTATCTTCATGTGGTGGTGATGTAGAAGGAGTCATAGGCATATTAATGGTATAATTATCACTTTCCATGGAGGGAACATGATTAGGCCTCGTAGGATTAACTTGTTGGACTGAAGTAAACGGTGTCAAAAAATTATGAAATTTTGCAGGATAAAATTAGACATAATAAGCTTTATATTCAGGGACGGACCTTGGATGATTTTTTGGGGGCCAAAGAGGAAGGTGAAGATCCAAAACCAGAAGAAAAAGAGTCATTAAATGCAATTTAAAGTAGACATGTCGCGCATCAGTGTTTGGTCATCTAGTTTTTGTCTCATTTAATTACTATCGTTTATGCATAAACATAACATACATGCATGCATATATCTAGAAATTTGTTAATGGAGAAAAGTTTAACATAATTATTAAAGTCATTTTTAGATCTTAAAAATTTAGGAAAAAGTATATTTAAAGAGGAATAAGGAGGATTAAATGGATTATTTGGAATGGATCCACACTTCTCTTCTTATTATTTGGACTTCATCTTCCCAATCTTCAATTATTGGATACTATTCGCAGTTCGCACGTCACACTCTATTATTATTTTAGGCATAACATAGTAGCACTTGCGTCACTTTCCCTCTTTCACTTTAGTAAGGGACAGCTCACTCCTTCATTGATGATTTCACATTTTCACTTTGGGCTCCACTCAAATACATTTTGGTCAAACACTCTCTCTCCCAATTATTTATTTATCATTCCTGCGGCCAAGGCAAAAAGCAGAAGCGCACTCCCTCATTTATCCAAATGAACAATTCAGTTTATCATTTCCTATTCCTCATTGTTGTCGGCCAGAGAAATAAAAGAAAGGAACCGATTTATTATTCCCCTCGGCCAAAGAACAGAGACAGCAAGAGACCATTATGTTTTGGCCAGCACACTTGTTTTATGTGATTAATGACACCTCATCATCCATGCAGCAAACCATACTCCACTATTTTATACATCCTCGGCATTACAGCAACCCATTACTCCTCTGTGTTTTCAGCAGCCATGCTCCATTGTCTTCTGCAACTCCAGCTGACACCACCGTGCCTCTCGAATGAAACAGAGAATGAAGGTGGAAGCATCATTGTGGGTAGGGAAGGAGACGACAACAAGGAGCAAGATGATAACTCCATGTTCACCCTCAAGAGCTTGCTCTGGCACGATGGCTCTGTTTGGGATGCCTGGTTCAGTTGTGCCTCAAAGAGACTGTGTAAAGACAAAGAAGAAGCAGAAGGATGACAAAGGAAAATTGCAGACGTGGTTCAGACTGCACACGTCCCTGCATTATTTTATAAACAATTTTTTTTTTTTTGGGGGGCCATGGCCCCTCTTGTATCTTCTAAGGTCCGTCTTTGTTTATATTGATAGGTAATTTGTAATTTTTGGAGTTGTATACAAAGAAATATGAATTTATGAAGTTGACACATGATTCTGGAATTTTTATCTAACCACTGGTGTTATTTGAATTACTTTGGAATTATATGAATTTTTCTGGTCACTGGTAATATTTTTATGCAAAAATAGACATATCAAGGGTCACATCACCTTTGGATTCATCTGAATTGGATTTTTCTAAAATTAATTATGAATTTTTGAAGTTTAGTAAGAAATTTTGACAAAAAGGAAAAGGTCCGAAAATAAAAGAAATAATGGTCAAAGATACTTTCCTACTAGATAAGATTAAGAATGAGCCTTTAAGTGATTGTGGAACCCTTCTAATATATTTGGAATTATTATGGTATTTAATTCAAACATCTTTTTTTGATACAATTTAATTCAAACATCTTATTAAAGAAGAGTTTGCATAAGTGAAAAATAATGTTTCTAATTGTATTATTTTAGGAATTTTCAATTGTTGGAAAAATTGTGCAAGTATTCGAATTTTTCTAACAAATGGTCACTATTAGGTAGTAACTTTAATCTCATATGCTTTTGACTCTAATTAATAAACATTAATTAATTTCTAGTTGAATTATTTTGTGGACCAAAGTTCGAGTCATTACACACCTAAATCCATAAAAATTAGAGTCATTACATGCCTTTAACAATATTTTGTGTGGGTAAATGTGTAATGATGCTTGCTAAAACAAATAAAGAGGAAGTGTAATGTAATAATGCACTCTATGCTAACTATGCATGGTAATCACAAAGGGTATTTGTTTCTTAGAAATAAACTAATTTTTATAAAAGAATAAAAATAAAAATAGTTTTATCTTATCGATTAATTAACAAACGCCTTGTGCAAAGTATCGGACTAAAAGGAAAAATAGCGAATTTTTCACTAACCCCAAGGTAGTTTTTTAGGTTTTTAATATTATTAACCGTATTCGGGCAGGGTTATGCATTTTGTAGTTAATTATTACGAGTAGAAAACAAGGCGTTTTGCCATTAAAAGTGGGTGGGGAAATTATTCAGAGGGTGAACCTGTGGCTTCTGCTTTTGATTGCGCGTATCACTTTCATTTCAACAAATTTAATTTTGAAGTGCTGAAGCGTTTTGTTTCCAAAAGTCTTTAAAGTTTGGAGAACATCAGAAAGTGGAGATAATTTTTTTAATTAAAAGTAAGTTTTTGGATATTTTAATTAAAAGTAAGGTTTTTTTAATATTTTAATTAAAAGTGGAGATAAGTTATTTAATTAAAAGTATTTTTTTGGATATTTTAATTAAAAGTGAAGCTTCAGGTCAAAAACTTTTTAAAAGTGAAGCAACTCTCTAAACATATGGGAAATGACAATTTGGACCTCTTTAACAATATAATGACAGCTAAATTTACATTTTACCATCTTATATGTGAAACTTGAAATTTACTTGATCATGGTTTCAATGTTGCACTACTATTGGCAAATATGCATTTTGTGAAAGACCTTAGAGTAAATATGATATGCTCCCAAATGCTTAAATCAAGGACTATGGAATACTTTTTAGTGACATGCAAGCCCAAATGAGAGGTGGAAATACACCATGAGGTGGTCGTGCTTAACCGTACAAAGACACATATTTAATTACCCTATGTTTGAATGTGAGCAAAAACTTAGAAAAAAATAATAGAAGGGAAAAGTCCTAAAAGTAGTAGATTTTTTTACCAGTTTTAAAAGTTTTCTTTCCTAGTACCTATACCCTTATTTTCCCCTCACTTTTCTCTCCCTCCAAACATAGCGTATACTGTTTGATTTTATGAATGGAAAAGGAACCTGTGTTAAATTGCAGTTTGATTTGCCAGTAGAGTAGTAAAAATTCCATCTGCTCAATATCTTCTTCCAACTTATCAATTTCTGAGCATCGATATTGAGAGTTTTCACATTCTTCAAATTGTAGTACGTAAACCCTTCACAATCCTTTAAATTTAATGAGTAGTGAACAACAGACAATGTATTGTTTCTTGATAAGTTCATCAATGCCAGCCCCTTAATAGTTCTGGCTCCTTACAAAATATTGAATAAAGGAGAATCAATGTTCCAAAAATTAAATAGTAAACAAAAACTTGGGGAGTTTTTAAATTATTGGGAGAATAAGGTAAAAATAAGGAGCGAATTAAATTTTGATTGAGAAGATTGAATTGATAAATAAAATGGAATTAACAGCCACTTCCATGCCCATTTAAGGTCTGAAGGTGGTATATACATTTTTCACTAAATCAAAATCGAAAAGGATTTTGTTGATAACTTTCCTTTTTCTTTATTTTCTCAATAAAAATATAATCACTTGATTTAGTGCATTCAATTCATTAAGAAAAGATATTTTTAAACACATGGAAAATCATCATGAAATCATAACCCGCTACGTATACGCTCCTCAGGATCTAGTGATGTTTCACGGAAGATCTCCGATCCCTTCCCATATCACATAATTAACTATACATACCGAGCTTATTATTCTCATCATTGACACGGGAAATTGAAGGAGAAGGAGCAGTGGTGGAACTAGAAAAAAATTTAGCCGGCCAAAAATAAACATATTGAACTACCATATTCGGTTCTTATTATAAGACACCAACTAACAAATACATTTGGTCCTTTTTATAAATCACTTATTTGTTTCTAAATAGCATTAAATTTTTTTTTCATGTATACCCATAATTAAAAAGGTAGTCACTCTTTTTCTTTCGAGGAAAAAAGAGAGAGTAATAATTAATATGATATTAGAGTTTAATGTAATTAATAGGGATAATATTGAAAATTACTTAAATTTTAGGACAAATTTAGTAACTTTAACTGTTTTTATTGATTTGTGAGAATTGCTTGTTGGTGCTTTATAATAAGGACCAGAAGGAGTATTTACTAAATAGTATCACATAACCTTGAAAATCAAATAAATAATAACCGATAATTATAAATCAAAACAATATATAAGATGATATTAACATTTTCGATAGGTATCTCAAAAAAGAATTTTACTTTCCTCTCACAGCCCAATGAGTAATGAACCAAAAATTATTCTTACAAAGAAGATAAAAAAATTATTTGGGGCCAAATTATTGGTCAAATAAAAAATCATATATATACTAACAAATTTTATAAGATCGTCAAAGTAATGGGCCAAGGCCCCACTGGCCATAACCATGTTCCGCCCTGAGAAGGAGCATTCACTGATTTATGAGTCTTTCTTGTATTAACACGATTCATTAATTTATCTAACTAGGATACAAAATCATAACCCTTGTTTGTGATTTTGGCTACAGAATGTAGACAAGTATAATGGGCATGGAAGTGGGTGTTAACTCCATTCTAAATTTGTTAACCCAAGGGTACCTAGTCTAGTAGTAGACTAACTAAACTATAAGGTAGGCAAACTGATCGAGTTCTGATCTCATCTTATTCAAAAAGACCCCTAGAAAGAGGAATTATATTCTCAAAATTTCAATCTAGTTGGTTGTTTGAATATCAGGGCTAGGGTTCTGTACGTTCTACGCCAGAACACAATAAATATAAAATTTGAAATAAAACGATATTTTCACAGGTTGTACATAAAAACAATTTACAATTTGAAATACATAATCATCTTCTTTCTCCCATTCATCTTTCACATTTATGAGGAAACTTCTCCCCTCAAACCTAAAAGGTTGCACTGTAACGACTTTGGCAATAGTTTATAAAAACCAACTCATTAAAGATAGTTTATAAAAAAATATAAGGTACCATGAACTATTTAAACATATTTAAAAATAGTTAAACCATAGTTTAAGTATTAAAATGTCATAAAATTAAAATAATTTTGTATTATTATCTTCATAAATTATACTATATATCGAGATCCAATTTCCTGCCTATTCTTTGGATAGGCAGAAGGAGCTTGTCCACTATGGACCATCCAATTTAATTTTTTAAAAATCATTTTTGAAAAATTTTAGTTGAGAGATTATCTTTATTTTAGATGTTCTATCTATTAAAATAATTTTTTTAAATTAAGAAAAATAAATTTGACCGTCCAAATCTAATCTTGACGGCCCAAAGAAGCTGAGGTGCTTTGGATAGACAGAAAAACTAGATCTATCTATCTATCCATCTCAATCATAAGTGAAAGCTACCTAATTTTGTCAGCTAAAATTGTTAATTATATTTACTAAACAAACAGTGCTTTCATACGGGAGGTGAATCTCTTTCCACCTATACATGCCGACGCCTTGTTTTTTATCACTTTCCGAAGCAAAGACAAAACCATCGTACTCGTATTCGACATCTCATTCCACTTCTAATCTGCGCCTCACAAATTTTTTTTTTTGAAAAATTGAAACCAGATTCGAGATAACAGAAATAATAATAACCTATACCAATTAAAATTATCAAATTATAATGAAGTAAGTGATAATAATTCCAAATATGAAAATAAGTACTCAAAAAAATCATTTCATTAATATCTATTTAATAACTGAAAGAAAAACAAGAGGCCGAATTTCCTGTCATTCGGTTTTGTTTGTCTGTTTTTTTTTTTGTGATTGCTTTGTTCCGTATTGACTTGACTCCATTAAATAAAATAAAAAAGTAAAGAAGGAATGATTTCCCTACACCACACGCCTCTATAGCAATTTAATGTTCATTTGACCCCTAAACAATATAAAATTTCATTGCATTCTTATAAACTATAATGATATTAATTATTGTGAATAAAAAGACATTAATGCCTTTGATTTTTTTTTTTTAAATTTAAAAACCGTCAACATCTCTAATTGCCGGAGCTATGGCCACTACCCACTAGAGAATAAACTTTCAAGAATGGGGCGTGAGTGTAACATCCCGTTTTTCAAAAGCATTATAAAATTTTTCATCGAGTAGAAGCGATCGAACAAGAGTGAATCGATATATATTCAAAATGCCCACTAGCTAATTACGAAGTTTCAGACAAGAATCGAGAGTTTTCAAAAGTAAGAACAACAACAAAAGTCTTGGTAGGTCTCTAAGCTTGCTGCTTCCTCTCTCCTCGATCCTTGGTTCTCCCGACCACGACGCTATATTAAGAGCCGAGATCCGCACCGGATCTCGGGTATCAGCTAACCTCATATTTACATATACAAGACATATGGACTACAGACAATCATATCAAGCAATAAGATATGAGCACTCATCGCCCAAAAGCATGCATACATTTATCGCCCAAAGCATGCATACATATATCGCCCAAAAGCATGCGAGATATATCGCTCATAGCAAATGTAAACATATCAACAATACATAAACATATCACGAGCTATCAACTACCACATACAATACACCTAGCACATACATGCATACCATAAACATCATATTAGTATTACAAGACGCGGACATACCTTCGATGACGGAATCAGTTTGACGAAAAAACTAAAACAAGACGTTTGGACAACGATACAACGGCGGTTCGTGATTACAGATATCTTATAAGGATAATATTACATTTTATTAACATTTGACATCATAATGTATTTTAAGCATAAATGACCATTTTGCCCCGATGCCCCTAATTGGCGGAATTTCGCCAGAGCTTTGCTACTTTGACTCTAATCTTCCAAAAATTCGCCATAACTCTTCCTCCAACATTATTTTCAAAATTAATACCTTAATTACCCCTAAAGCATGATATCTAATCATACTTGGAAGATTAAAGATCAAACTAGCATTTCTACTCTAACTACCGAAAGAACTACCGAAACTTAAGATTAATGACCGAAGAAATTACTCGAGCTTCGCTACTAAATTCCCGGACTCCTTCCCTCATTGCTTCTCCAAGATTTCAAAATGAGCAAGAGCTCTTTGGTGTGAGAATTGTGCTTGGAGGTGCTTGCTATTTATAGAGATTTTGTGAGGCATTTTGGTCATTTTCCAAATCCTTTCTTTCAATTTTGGCCATGCAATTTTTGAACTCATTTCTCCTCCACACACACACCTTGGCCGACCTCCCCCTCCCCAATTGTCAAAGAAGTGATGTCATGCATGATGGCATCAACTTGCCTTAGAAGTTTTCTTACCGATAAAGTCTTTGTTTGGTGTTCTAATCGCGTAATCTTGGAGAATCTCGAAATTCAAGAACATAGCCTCAAAGGTCTATTCATCCTCTTTAGAAATATCTAAATTAACTAAATTTTTGATCCTATTCAGTGGCATTCGTTGCTGCCGAACATTTTCGGATAAACGTCTTGATTACGAAATCGCCGGGTAGCGCCAACTTCTAGACAAAAATTCACCGATTTATAATATGTCCAGATGTTTACCAACTTATTCAAGGATTTTGAGTTAGGATTTATTTTTCATAGACTCTCCTTTCTAATATCTGTCTTATTTCCTTTCTATCTTATTCCTTAAGCATTCTCGGTTACGGAGATGACTTCGAAGACAGCCCACTTCGAGATAAAAATACACTTGTCCATAATATGCTCTGACCTTAGAAACCTAATTCATGGTTTTCTAGATAGGATTTAATTTCTATCAGTTCTCCTTTATCCTGTTTACCTTTTCACAAAATATCTTCTACTTTTTCAAAACTTCTTCACCAAGTCTCTATTTTTTTTTTTTTTTGATACACATGAGCATCCTTACAAATAACTAACCCTTATCCAGTTCAATAATCCTTTCTAACGCCGAATCTGGGATCGAAATAGCGTGGAGACCTGGCACAGTCGATAAACTCTTCTTTGCCAAGTGGTCTGCTACCTTATTCTTCCTGCGACTGATGAGGCGAACGTCAACAGTCCAGTCTCGATTGACTACTTCCTTGAATTGATCGATCAGGCTCCGGTCTTCATGAGTCTCATACCCGAGCTGTTCACCGGTGCAACAACTTCCGCCGCGTCAACTTCAAAGACGATGTTCTTGAATCCCATATCCCATGCTAACTTGTGCCGAGAATACCTCCCAAAGCTCTGCGCCAAGCTATCCCCATCCTCACCTTTAAACATAAACGCTCTCAAGAACACTAAGTCTCTATTTTAATTTCCACTCAATTTTCCTTTATTTTTCCCTTATAATTTTGGCTGCCCTCCTTCCCCAACAAGTCTTGACTTTTCAACACTTTATTTAATTACCTAATTATGCCTTAATTATCATAATTAGTAATTATCCCATTGGCTAATCATAAGTTTAGCATTTAGGATTAGGGATTTCCATACACTTAATCTCACATATTTTACTTAATCATTCTTGATTAATTACCAAGTACATTTTATGCTAATTTAGCCACTAATCATTTGATTAAAGGTTTTATTTACATAATTAACTTGAATATTCTCTTGATTCATGCTTAAATAATTAGCCAATAATTATTTATTTAATCCCTTACTAATTGTTGATAATTTTTTTATTTAAGAATAATTATTATCTCACAACTATTGATCGACATTGATACTTTATGTCCCAAGTAAAATATTAACAATCATGGGGTCAACTATAGCTCCCGAATACTTTTAATTTTTCTTTCTTTTATTTCCAAAGGAAATAATTTAATAAATTTTATAAATTAAGGAAAATATTATTTCTAATTTTTAATAATTATTTTACTGCCCTTTATAATTTATCATAACATTTTTAGGATATTTTATGACCCTAAAAATACATTTTTAAGCCATTTTGGCACTTCATTTCCTTTAATTCCCATAGTATTTCCCTTAGAAAATAAGATAATTATAACTTAATATTTGAAACCTCATATTCACCCATTTTCAATAGATATATTTTGATACGGATTTTTAAGGTATTACGGTGAGTCATGACCCCTTGACACCCTAAAAGGTTGATGGCCAACAAGAAAAATTTGCTAATTGTAGTTGTAAATAAGGTTAGGAATATGAGAAACAGGAGTTGTTAATTCTCTTATGTATTTTTGTAAATTTACTAATTGTAGCTGTACATCAGGTTCCAAACACTCTTTTTTCTCAATCTATATTTTACAAGAAAACCATAATTTTAATAAGTCAATTTTTATACTTTTGAAAATCTATTCTCCAAGATCAATTCTACAAATCTAATCAAAATCACCAGACAACGGTCAAATAAGGAAGGCAGAAAAAGCAAACCTCACAGCGTGGTATTTGCTTGCAAAAGTATGCCCATTGTTCGAAAGAATCCAAACGTGTGTGACCTTCACGGAAGGTGCTAGATCATGTGATTCAGTTAATAGCATTGACCTGGAAGAAAAATGAAAGGAAGAAAAAAATAACAAGTATTAATGTGGCATTTATTGTACGTGCCTAACAACCAAAGGAGGTGGTTGCAGCTACCAGAATAAAAGAGAGAAGTGATTTGAGGAATCGATCATTTAGGCAAATCTTTCATATATTCCCCTCTCACCCCTGCAAAATCAATCCATGTCTTCTCTGGCCTCTTCTTACTCTCTTCAACCCAAATTGAAATTCGAATACGACGTGTGCTTAACTTTCTTCAATCGTGAAGACCGTGTAACTGCCTTTATCAAGAATTGTTTAAGGGATGCTGGATTCAAAATTTTCATTCATGACATCCTCATGGGTTATTGCAATTGGGAGAAGATAGAAAGGTGTAGAATTACGGTGGTAGTAATCACACCAGAGTTCGTTAGCTCCGACCAATGTCTTGAGAGACTGGAGGAGATAATGTTGGATCACAAAACAGTGTTATCTTTCTTCTATGGAGTGAACCATAATGAAGCGGGTGTGCAGTTCGAGAATTTCATCTTGCGAACATATATGAATGAAGCGAATGGGCAGTTGGACAGTTTGCACCAAAGAGCCGATGCTGTGTGTAATTCACTATATGGCTTCACACTGTCAGATGATTTTCGGTAACAACTACTCCTATCTGGCTTTTTCAGTTTATGCTTTTTGCCAGATATATGATTTGTTAGGTTAGTAAATAGCACGTTATGATTTTAGGTATATTATGATGCTTCATGTAACATCCCATTTTCTAAAGCGGAATTTTTTTTTTTTTTTTCAATAAAGACTAAAATAGCCCTCCCATATGATACCCAATCATACTCAAAATTTAAAGGCTATTACTACCCTAACCTTTAATAGAGTATAAAACTACAACTTTTCAAATGACTCGATCCCTACTATGTTTACACCTCGCATATTTTTTCAACGCAAACAAGGCTCTAAAACATTTGTATGAATCTTGTCACCTACTTTCTAAAACTAACTAACAATTCTACTAACTACTAAACTAAAAACTAAAGACCGAAAGACTTACCGTTGAAGACTTTCCGACAATTCTACAGAGCCACGCACAATTCCCAGAGCTCCTTTCTCTTCTTTCTCAACCAAAAATTTCGCCAAGAGAAGGAAGAAAAGGTGTGAGAATTATGAAGGAGGGGGTATTTATAGGAAAAAAACAAGGGCCTTGTTTGGCAAATTCAAGGCTTTGTTTGGAATTTTGGGTTATAAAAACCCATTTTCCCGATCGGCACCCGATTCGCGTGATTTCGGAGAATTCACAAAATTCTGGATTTACAACTCGAAGACATGTTCTCACTTAGTAGAAATGTCCAAGTTAACCTAAATTTTGATTCCATATAGGTCTCCAACAGTCAGGTTGAAGTTCCTCGAAAACGTGTCCGAACGCGTCCGTGTCGAATTCGTTTCGGAGATATCAATCTCTTCGAAATAATTCACCGATTCCAAATATGTCTAAATAAATTCAAACCCATTCCTAAATCTCTAGATAGGTCCGTTTCTAACTTAAATATTACTATTCACATATTTTACTTTAATTAAATTATATTATTATAAAAATGTGCAAGTTGGCCACTTGCTTCTCTATTTCATTTTATTTTATTTTTTTATTCTTTGGCCCAAAATTTCGTTTTCCCCTTTAATTAATTTAATAAATATTTATTTTTATTTACTTAATTATTTAATGATTTATTTATTTAATTTTTCCAAAAATTCCAACAAAAATCCTAATTGGTCCATTCTTGTATTTAGGCCTAAAAATACCTAAACTCAACTATTTTTCATAAAATTTCCAATTAATTAGTAAATACATATTTACTAATTTTAAAACAAAAACCACCAATTTTAGGGTTTCATATAATTACTTGTGAATTTCCTTCACTCATGCTTAAGTAATTAGCCCAATATTACTTAATTACTTAATTATCATCACTTGATAATTTTCTTAATTACAATGTCTCATCATCTTCATATTATTGCATTAACCTTAGTATTTCCATGCCTCTTACATTATTCTATAATTTGTAAGGGTATTTTGGTCTTTATTACTTTTGGCACATTCTCGTACAATTTCTCCAATTTCATAATTTATTAAATTACCGTAATTAGAGATATTATACTCTCCTAATTCACCTGGTCATTTTATTGCCTTTTGGTATTTTTCCATAATTTCCTAAGTTGATTACCCTTTACGGGGTATTTTAGTCATTTTGGCACTTTGGCCCTTAAACTCCCTAATTTCTTGCAGAAATTCTACTTAGAAAATAGACTGTAATTATACAAGATCGGAGATTGAAATTTCACTTATCAGAAATATCCAACTTTTATTTATAATATTCAGGATAAATATCAAGATTATTACACTTCATTTTTTCTCACCACAAAAAAATATTATAAATACATATACATAATCAAACGTTGTCAAACTCACTAATTTAAATAAACGATGATAAAAATGTAAAGTGAGATTGTGAATATGAACCATATATAAGAGATTACTTTTTATAATAAATAGGTGTTCAAAGCATAAATTTAAATAATAGAATATAAAAAATGACAAAATATGATTTAAATATATTAAAAATATGAATAATTGAAATTAAATCAATTAATATTCATAAACTTGTTCAGACAAGCATATATATATATATATATATATATATATATATATATATATATATATATATATATATATATATATATTATATACTTATTATCACGTACAATAAATCACGATAAAAACTTGTTTTTGAAGAATTCAATTGCTAGTATGTAGAAACATTAAAATAGTAAATTTAGTGTATGAACTTGCAGGTTCGGTTGAGTTTACATCTAGCACTAGTTTTAAAGCGAGTTGACACAATTTTAAAAGTTAGAAGCATAAAAATAGTAAACTCGAAAGTCAACAATCAAATTTGACAACAATGGACATAGTTATTAGATCAATTATCTTTAGATTTTTATTGTGACTAATGTCATGACCAAGGTTGTCAAACTCATGAGTTTAAGTAAACTCGTAATAATGATGTAAACTCGAATAGTAAACTATAAGAGTTTACTTTCACTATTAAATAGGTATTAATAGTGTATAATAAATAATTACAATATAAAAAAATGATAACGATTTGATTTAAATATATTTTAAATCTAAATAATTGAAATTAAATCCATAATATTCAAAATTTACCATATTTAACAAAGAAACTTCTATAAAACTCACGTATAAAAGCTATGAGCATGATCAAATAGAAAAAGTAAGCATAAGTTTAAAAGTGAGTTAACACGGTTTTATAAGTTTGAAACGTAAAACGGTAAACTCGGTGTATAAACTCGTAAGTTTAATCGAGTTTACAATAGTCACGAGTTTACTGAGTGACTCGACTCGATTTAGTAAACTGAAATGCAAAACGGTAAAATCGGAGAGTCAACTTGTGAGTTTGACAACAATGGTTATGACTAAATAAAAAGTAAATAAAGAAGAAATTTAAAAATTTGGAAAAAGTTTTAAAAAATCTTGAAACTTTTCTCATTTAAATGAGCCATTTTTTTCAACTCTAAAGATGGAGATGAAGAAGATGGAAAGACTTCGTTGACGGTGGTGGTGTTCTTTGTATCCTCCCGGTTGGAAAATCTCAACCTCCCCCTCCCTCAATGACTTGTCCCCTTATTTTTGAGTTGTCGACTCCTTTCGAAAGATAAATCCTTTCCAAATCAGAATAATCCAGCCCTAAAATCAGTTTCAGCAGTGAGTGATGGTATAGTGAATGATGGTATTTTGGGGCTTTTCTGAGGTTTTCAGAAGTTCTGGGGTTGTTCTGTAATTTTCTTGTAATCCTTTCCCATGACTCTTCCTCAATTATTTTCGGCCCTAACTTTCCAAAAATGACCTATAATGCAAATCAAAATTAGGTAGTATCTTACATTCTAAGAAAAATCAATCCAATCAATATCAATTGGAGTATTTATGGAAATATTACTATTTTAAGCTCTATTTTCACACAATCTTCATTCATTTAAAATTCCTAACTTTCCAAAAATGACCTATAAATGCTATTGTCCAAAACTAATGATAAAATTCCTAATTAAAATATTAAATACCATGATAAAATAGGGATATATCAAATATTTTCCTCATTACCACCTTTGAGCCTCAAAAATTGGCCAGGGCATTTTTTCTATTTTTCATGAATTTATGGAAAATTTATTAAATTTTTAAACTACTATTTCCACTTGAAACATTTTAAAATTATGCTATTTACCCAAATCAAGTTTAACCCCAAATGTTTTCTCAAGTAGTTTTTACTATTCATTTGGCCCATGATTAACCTTCATTCTCACATCGGTGTAATACCGGATATTTATCGGAATATTATAAATAAAAGTTGGATATTTCGATAAGTGAAATTTCAATCTCCGGTCTTGTATAAATACAGTCTATTTTCTAAGTAGAATATCTGCAAGAAATTAGGGAGTTTAAGGGCCAAAGTGCCAAAATGACCAAAATGCCCTAGAAAGGGTAATTAACTTAGAAAATTTATGGAAAAATCCTAAAAGACAGTTAAATGACCAAGTGAGTTAGGAGAGTATATAATCTCTAATTATTGTAATTTTATAAAATTGGAGAAATTGTTGGAAAATACTCAAAAAGAAGTAAAGACCAAAATACCCTTGTAATTATGGAATAATGAAAGAGGCATGAAAATACTAATGTTAATACAAGAGTATGAAGGTAATGAGGCATAGTAATTAAGAAAATTATCAACAAGTGATAATGAAGTAATTAAGTAATATTGGACTAATTACTTAAGCATAAGCAAAGGAAATTCAGTAATAATTATGTGAAGCTCAAAAATTAGTGGATATTAGTGGAATATTAGTAAAGATGTATTTACTAATTAATTGGAAATTTCTATGAAAAATCATTGAGTTTAGGTATTTTTAAGCCTAAATACAAGAATGGACCAATTAGGGATTTTTGTGGAATTTTTGGGAAAAAGTAAATAAATAAATGATAAAATAATTAATTAAATAAAAAATAAATATTTATTAATATAATTAAAAGGCCAACCGAAATTTGGGCCAAATAAAAAGAAAAAAAATGAAAATGGAATAGAACACAAGTTGGCAAGTTGCAACATTAAAATAATAATATAATTAATTAAAGTAAAATATGTGAATAGTAATTTTAAAATTAGGAAACGGATCCTATCTAGAGATCTAGGAATAGGAATCCCAGGGTCAAGGTAAAATATTGATCGGTGAGTTTTTACCTTTAAGTGACCTCTTCCTAAGTTAATTAGAAATTTGTTTGTGCATTTTCCTAATAAAACAAAATAGGGAAAAATGCCTATAGGCATATTTTGGAAATAAGGAAAATAAATTCTAACTCAATATTTAGGAATGAGTTTGAATTTATTTTGACATATTTGGAATCAGTGAGGCCGATATCCGATATGAAAAAGTAGTGAATAGTGTCACATTTTCTTCTATAAATAGCCAAGTTTCCTCTTCATTTCTCACACCATTTTGAAGAGCAAAACCGATTCTAGAGAGAGGATTTTAGAGAGAGAAGCTCTGGGGAAAATTGCAGCGAAGCTCTGGGTAAGTCTTCCGGTACCGAGCTTTAAGCTTTCATAGTTCTTTCAATAGTTAGTAATGCTAGAGTAGTCTTTATTTTTATGATTGGATATCATATGGGAGGGCTATTTTAGTCTTTATTTTCGAAAATCATGATGGCGTCGAAGTTCTGGCAAAATTTTGGGAAGAAAATAGCTTATGTAGTAAGCGCTGGCGAAATTCCGCCAAGTAGGGGTATAGGGGCAAAATGGTAATTTTTACCTAAAATGCCAATTATAATGTCAAATTACTAATAGAAGTGACATTATTCTCATAGGATATCTGAAACGCTGATTCTGCTGCCGTTCTGTTGCCCGACGTGCGCATTGTAGGACTTTTGCACGTTTCTCCGTAGAAAGTACGTTTTCGCCAGGTAGTACCTAACGTTGCCAACGAAGGTACGGACGCGTCTTGTAACACTAATCTTGTGCTTCTTAAATGCATATATGTCAAGGATATGTCGTAGACCGTTATACAGACAGTTTTAAACGGGTTATGTTTGGAATGCCGTTATGTTTTCCTAGCGCTGAGGACACGAGTGTTTATCGTGGCCCTGGTGAATAGTGCAGGCTGTTGTTGTTATTTACCTTATGGGGCTTTACATATTGCTCGTGCTTATGTTTTGTCGGCATAATGATCATGCATCTCTAGTATGCTTATGATATACCGTTGTATTAGCTCTTGAATATACGTTGGCCATATACCGTGTTGTTTGGGTATGAGGTTAACTGCTACCCGAGATTCAATGCGTTGAATTGAATCTCACTGTAGCTTCAGTGGTCGGGAGGACCACGGTTCGTGGATCGAGGCAAGTACCCGGAGTAGGCATGCGGTGAAGATTTATCTATCTTATCGCTTTGTTTCTTTCTCATTATTTACTTTCCAAACTTTAGGATTCTTGTAATCATTACAATGTTACACAATGGTTGATGTTTTGGCTAAGAATCCAACTACTCTTTCGCTCTTTTACTCTACTCGATTGCTTGTTTGAAAAAAATTCCGCATTTCAAACATGGGATGTTACATCGGCCTTTAAAGCCTTATGTCTCACCCCTTTGTACACCGATAATGATCGAGTACTCAATGGGCAAACGAAATAGTATTACATATTGATACAAATCTCTTGATTACATAATAAGAATACCCATATGGTTTATACACATTACTTACAACTTCTAAATAAAATCCCATTACAAAGGAACAGATAACCCACGGCAGCCCATGGCTCAATCCGAAATCCTCATTCGCCGGTATCCACCATCTTACCCCGGAAGCCGCGTCCACTACACTGTTCATTTCACAAATAATAATCTAAGTTGGGATTCAAATGAATCCCGGAGTAACAATAGATCTTACATAAAATGCATGCGAGTATATGATAGGCAACCAACATGTAATACATTCAACGGCATATTCAACATTCGAGATCACATGTGGCACCAACTACAAACAAAATCCATATGTCACGCCTTGAAAACCCAAGGGGTGATCGGCACGAATACGAGAGAACTCACATTCCATAAGCCTTTACCCTATATGTGAATGCTAATTAATACTCATAATACTATAATCTAGAATATTCAAGTGTTTCAAATGACATACAAAGGAAGATATCACTAGTGCAAAAAGGCTTTTAAGACCTAGGACGAAATAGGTACATTAGGACCGGACCGCGACCGATCTTGTTCCAGCGGTATTAAAGTCGACCTTTAAGACCGGACTTTTACACGGTCTTAAAGAGTTTCTTTAAGACCGGACATTTTAAACATCCGGTCTTAAAAGTGTTTCAAAATAATAAAAAAAAACAAAAAACTCAAATGAAACAATCGGTCCCAAATCACCAGATCTGACAACATTTTGAATGTCCCTCCGTCATCAACGACGGAGAACCAAGAGAAGATTGGAAGCAACAACAACAAGAAGAAAAACAAAAAGATGATTACAAAGTCCGAAATAAACAAAAATAACAAGAAACAGAAATCATTCACCATGAAAATCGAATTTGAAGTCCAGATCTACAAAAAAATCACAAGCTTAAAGCAACCAAATCTGAGCAGGATCCTCTTGTCGGTGCTAGCAAAGCTTCAAGCAACCAAAATCGAAAACCGGATCCGAGCGGGAGCGGTCAATGTAGGAAATAAACAAACTTAAGCAAGAAGATATCCGGGTTTGATTTCAAACCGGATCTATACGAAGGCGGCGTGGAAGGACCCATAGATCGAAGAGGAAGGAACCGCCGTCGCCCGTAATCCTCAAAGTAGTACGCTTTCATTGTTGCTGAGGATTGGAGTCGACGTCATCGCAAAACCCTCGAAGCATCTCACTGCCAACGTTGCCAAGGATTTGATTGTGCGACTCTTATGATGACTTACGAAGATTGCGAGTAGGTTAGAGGAAGAGGATGACATTCTTGCTGAGGATTTGCCCGTGAGGCTCTTGGGACACTCGTTGAATCTATAACTAAGAAAATGTTATATCACCAAGAAGACAAAGCAAACTCACTGACTTAACGGGTTTAGCGAATGTAGTTTTTAAACACTTTTAAGACCGGTTTTTGAAACAATCGGTCTTAAAAGTATATTTTTAGGACCTATTGTTTTAAACAACCGGTAAAAAAAAAAAAAATTGACCGGTGGCAATTTCGAATATATAGAACACTTTTAAGGCCGTCTCGTTTGAAACAAACGGTCTTAAAAGTGTTCTATATAATTTTTTTTTTACACTTTTAAGACCGTCGGTTTGAAACAAATTAGGTCTTAAAAGTGTTCTATATAAATTTTTTTTTACACTTTTAAGACCGTCTGTTTCAAGCAGACGGTCTTAAAAGTACTTTTAAGACCGTCTGTTTGAAACAATTGGTCTTAAAAGTGTTCTATATAATTTTTTTTTTTTTTACACTTTTAAGACCGTCCGTTTCAAACAGCCGGTCATAAAAGTATTTTTAAGATCGTCTGTTTGAAACAAAGGCCTTAAAAGTGTTCTATATAATTTTTTTTTACACTTTTAAGACCGTCGGTTTCAAACAGACGGTCTTAAAGTATTTTTTAAGACCGTCTATTTGAAATAGCCTATCTTAAAAGTGTTCTATTTATTTAATTAGTTAGCGTATACGATTATATTGTGCAATTATCTTAATTAAGTTGTTAGAGAGATTTTAAGAATTAAGTTAGCAGATCAAGGTTTTTGAATTTCGTAATTAAATCCTGATTGTAATCATCTTAATTAAGTTGTTAGAGAGATTTTAGGAATTAAGTTAGCAGATCATGATTTTTTGAATTTCGTAATTAAATTCTTGATTGTAATCATCTTAATTAAGATGTTAGAGAGATTTTAGGAATTAAGTTAGCGAGATCATGGTTTTATGAATTTCGTAATATATTCTCGATTGTAATCCCTAAATTATAGGAACCGCCTAGGTTTATTTACTTATTAGCATCTTGTATATAATTTCAATTAAGCGAAGGAATAAATCATCGCATTCTCTAATTGATCAGCGTCTTCTGACAATATTTACGAAATTGCCACCGGTCATACTTTTAAGACCGGATATTTTTAGCCCTGGTCTTAAAAGTGTTCTATATATTTACAAAATTGTCATAGGTCATACTTTTAAGACCGGATCTTTATAGTCCGGTCTTAAAAGTGTTCTATATATTTACGAAAGTGCATGGTCATATTTTTAAGAGGATCTTTTATAATCCGGTCCAAAAATTCTTTATATTTACGAAACTGCCACGGTCATACTTTTAAGACACGATTCTCTATAATCCGGTCTAAATGAGACGGTCTTAAAGCCCTTTTTGCACTAGTGTATGGATCTTACCTATAGACTACGTGGAGCATCTAGCATTAATAATAATACAAAAAGTCTAGGTTTATAATTACATCAGCTAGTAGTACTAGAAAATGAGGCCGCAAGCTTTAAGTTGTTAAGAAGGTACTTCACTGCTCAACAGAAGGTACAAGATTAGCAATATCGTCTAAACCAAAACAAATTTTCCAGTGAATAACGTCTCATTCTTATAATTTAATAAAATACAAGAGTAAATAATTTAAACATCTTTATCTTCTAACAATAACAATATAGCAATAAATTTCAATTTCTAAATCATACGATCATGAATAAAATAACTATATATATATTGGATCATCAATCAATTACTTTTAAATACGTAATAAATTATTTTGTTTGACCAAACTGGTTTAAAACAATAAATAATAAATAAAATAGAACTTTATGCAAAATATCGTTAATCAAATAATTTCATGTATGTAGTAAAACCTTTGATTTAATTAATCGAGTTTAAAACATAATTCTCAAAACCACATCTTTCTATAGAACTTCTTACATAATGAATGACAAATTTGGCCACACAATCCACGAGGCTAACTAACCAAGCATGGCTCAATGCCATGAAACAAGCATGGACACATAATCCATGATGGTAACTAACCAAGCATGGACACATAATCCAAGGAACATAAAATTATCAAAAAGTCTCAACCCAAAATCACATATCAAAAAGTCCCTATGAACTTTTTTATATTAATTGTATTGACAAAGGAAGTGCTATATTGACAACAAAATTTAAAACGTGGTCATTCACACAAAAAAAAAAAAAAAACTAGATTCACAACAGGAAGTGTTATATTCACACAAAATTTAAAAACCCGGATTTTGTTTCAAACTCATGTCCCCAAGTGTAGAGGCCATTCACAACAGAAAAAGTTTTGTTTACAATAGGAAGTGTTATATTCACAACAAAATTTAAAAACTGGATTTTGTTTCAAACTTAGGTCTCTATGCGTACAAAAGTCATTCACAACAGAAAAAGCTATATTTACAATAGAAAGTGCTATATTCACAACAAAATTTAAAAACTGAAGCCATTTTGAAACTTAAGTCAATATAGCACTTCCGTTGTCAATATAGCTTTTTCATTTTGAATGACCTTTGTACGCTAGGGTCCTAAGTTTGAAACAAAATCCAGTTTTTAAATTTTGTTGTGAATATAACACTTCCTATTGTAAACAAAACTTTTTCTGTTTTGAATGACGACCTCTCGTACACTTAGGGACATGAGTTTGAAACAAAATCCGTGTTTTTAAATTTTTTTGTGAATATAACACTTTCTGTTATGAATATAACTTTTATGTTGTGAATGACTTTTGTACGCATAGAGACCTAAGTTTGGAAAAAAATCCAGTTTTTAAATTTTGTTGTGAATATAACACTCCTTGTTGTGAATCTAGCTTTTTCTGTTGTGAATGACCAGTTTTTAAACTTTGTTGTGAATATAGCACTTCCTGTTGTCAATAAAACTAATATCAAAAAAGTCCATAAGGATTTTTTTGATATGTGATTTTGGGTTGAGACTTTTTTGATATGTTTTATGTTCCTTGGGACCTAAATGATATTTTCCCTATAAAATTTATGAAACATATCTCAAAAGTTTTCCTTTTCATTCAAGTGCATAATCATAAATTATGCTTTGAAACAATTGAAAGAAAAACATAATAACGAATAAAATCATCATTCTTTACTCATATACTATTAGCAAGTATTTCTTCACAAAATCATACTTTTAAGTATAAAAATAAAAGTTCAACAATAAAAATATCATTTATAAAAATTAGGGACAATATTCACTAACTTGTTCCTATTTCCGAAACTATACCTTTACCAAAATCTTTTTTTGTTCGTTTTTCTCTTGAGCTCTGGCAATTGCCAATTTCTATAAATTTTGAAATTCATATATATATCAACCTCTAATGGAATTTACCTACTTAAATTAAAAATCCTTAAGTACCAAAACATCCTTTAATCACATCTATCAACTCTTCACCCTATGCCAAACCTATGTATACTATTAGCATTAGGTGCCATTATATCCATTATACTTCATTTATTCTTCTCTCCCACCGAAGTCTCTTTAGTTCAATTTATCTTTAACTTTAATACACTCTTAACCAAGGTTATTAAAACCGGACCGGTCAGGATACTGGGTTAAGGGTCAGTGGGTCAGACCGGAGTCAAACCGGAACTAAACCGGGGCCAAACCAGTGAGAAAGTTAAGATTTTAGAGTTATTAATATAAAAAAAAAAAAAAAAAGAGGAAATGCAAAAAAGAGGTTCAATTTTCAAATGGAAAAAGAGGTTGAAATTTCAAACTAGGAAGCAATAGATGCAACAGACTATTGATTGACATGTTCCATCAGTATTTTCTCTACCAAGCACATTCACCAATGCTTCGAATCTTGTGAACACATTAACCCATACCTTTAAATATATTAACCATAGGGATAGCCTTTTAACCAATGGATATATCGTATATCCTTAACCAAGAAGCATTATTTATCTATCTTCTTCTGCATCTATCTTCACTTTTCTGAGTTTTCCCCCGTCTCTTTCGCGTTTAGCACTTCTCCACCATCTAACTCCCTAAAAGTCATCGGATCAGAGCTGAATCCTTCACCGGAACGTTCGAACCCTGATGATCGAGCTTCTTCACAACATTTCTCTTTGGGTTCTCAGAATCTCAACATTTCCGAGTTTGATAACCATGCTCTTAACACATGAATAACCATCAAAGCAGTGGGTATTATTAGTTGCAAAACTCAATCCCTCAGCCACACATAAATACGTGAGTTTATATGTATTACATTCACAATCATTAGGCACTTGTCTTTCTTTATGGCTGGCGTGCAGAAATTTTCAGATTCAATCACAAACTTAAACCCCTATGCCACTCATAGGCAACTTTGTGTGGCCATAATGAAATTAACGCCTTATGACGACAATTATCCAAACCCAACAGCACCAACCAACATCTAACAATCAAAGAACACTTATCTCATACACTTTTAAACATTTATATTTCCTCTTATCTTTTCATTAGAGAAACAGAGGCCACACCCTACAAAACAGAGAGCTTAGGTTCAGACATGACAAAAACAGAACCAAACAAATACATGCAACACCATTAAACATCCTCTTTTATTTCCTAATGATTCGTGTGCATAATTTGGAAATTTCAGACATGCCAAACTTCCTCTGTTTCGAGACTCCAAAAACAGAGCACGTATGCAGAACTAATAGGATGAAGCTCGAAAACTCACCTTGGTTGGCTTCTAAGTTTGCATGAAACGGTTGGACCTTCTTCTTTCTCTTGATCTCTCGTCTCTCACTCTCAGCTCTCGACCGTAGCTCCCTCTTAGCCTCTCACTCTCGTTTCTGTTCGTGAATAGCGGATGGAAAGAATGAGAATAAGAAAGCATGGCTGAATAGATAAATGAGGGTGTGTGGTTCTACGGGTATGCCAATACGCAGGGAAATGGTGAAGTATATATGGGAGCTGCATGAGAGGGGTGAGGTGTCCGTTATTCGCATGAAACAAATGTCTCACTCTTAATCGGTATTTGTGACTTGCCGAATTGATATAAATAAATTGAGTGGGGTATGTGCTTTGCTGTTCAAATGGATAAAGCAGGTGCTGAAGGTTTTGATGTTGGGCCGTGGAGGAATAGATAAAGAATTGGAATACTTGGGCTGAATGAAATAATGACGTAATGGGTTGAAGAAATGTATGCGCTTTGCTGTCTGAATTGATTAAAAGAATTGAACTGAATAGGATATTGTCACCAATGTGAGTTGGCTTAGATGGTAAGGGATCCGGGATTAGGCGCTTGGGCCGTGGGTTCGATCCCTCTCTGTCATTTGGGACTCCTTTGGTAGGCGATCTCGTAAGTCCCAAGAAGTGCTCATAGAGGCCGGGGCCGTGCCCGCCTTGGTGGGGACCGATGCGAACCCTCCAAAACTTTTTTAGCAAAAAAAAAAAAAAGGATATTGTCCAAATATGTTCTGCATGTACTAAGGTCCAACACATAATACCACTATTTCCTATATTCTACTTTCTTTCTAGTATTGGACCATTAGACTACAATAATTCTTTCCTCTAAAATTCCAATTTGCATCCCCAAATTCATTTATGAGCTTGAGATGGTAAAATTACCATTTTACTAGATTTTAAAATAAATTCTAGAAATTATTCTAGGCCATAAATTATCCTTTACTAATTTTTCCTTAATTTATTGTCTTTACGAAAATTCAAGGAAAATAGGCCTTAAATTCCAAATAATAGTTTTAAAACTATTTCGGGTCAAATTTTTTTTTTTCGTAAGTAATCCTTTCATAGAATTTCTAGATCCTCAAAATAATATTTTATATTTTCTCCCTAAATTTTCAATGTCCGAAATAACTTTAGTAATTATCTTAAGCTTTTTATCATGATAAGTCTAAGACTTTGGACTCCTTATGGCTTAGTAGCCTTCTTATCTCCATCATATTCCTAAGCTCCTTGTCCTGAATTTTGGATGTTACACCATACCACAAAGCTAGGCATCAACCCATATTATCCGAATGCACTAGGTTCGCGACCCAAAGCCCATTGGTCCACTAGGCCCTACCGCATTGGGAAGATACCTCATGGATGGTTCTTCCCGCCAATCGTCTCACAACTAGTATCGGCCCCAACGAGGCAAGAAGTATCACAACATGGTTCACATATGCATATATAGTCATACATAGTATGTGAGAAAGAGTTACTACCGAACACTTTACCAATTCTTGAATTGACTTCCAATCCTTTCGTCATCCCGGCAATCGTCGGCTCCTATGAGCATACATTCACGGACAACGGGTTATAATTTATCCAACCCCTTCGCAATCATAGAATTCTAGGGTTGATTATTTTCAATACCCATTGCCCTTAATTCCTCATTTTCGGGTAAGACCCTACACCGCCAATTTTTCACTCATTTTTGAAAAATCATAACTTTATCCACAAAAATCCAAGTGAGGTGGTTCCAAAAGCTAAACACCCTTATTAAGTCTAGATTCAGGGAAAAATAATGTCACTAGCCAACCGGACGTACAACATTCCGAAATCCTCAATCAACACAACTGTTTGAATCCATTCCAGCTTTAGTACTCGCAACTTTAACAATTCATATCTTACAATCTACTAACCAAAATGACACATATTGCGTATCAAATTAAAGATTATGATGTCTACTACAACTCTAGAAAGTTTCAAGAAAGTTTCAGGATCATTAAACATCATTTGGTCATTCAAATACACAACACAAACAGACTACCTCTAGAAATCAAAATGTGGCAAACACCTTTACTTTAACTTCAATCTTTGGGTTTTCGGTCAATCCTTCTAAAATCATGATCATAGTCTATTCCGACACAAATTTTCCTAAGTAATCCATTAGGGACCTCAAAACAGCAAAACACAGCCCTTCCTTATGCCCCGGTCGACCGAAATTGGGGTTCTAAGCGCCCAAACATTTAGTTTTCTCTACCAATGCTTCAGGATCGGTTTCTCACCTCTATCTCACACAATTTTTCATTCTAAACTCATTGGAAGCATCGAAACTAAAAGAATCACGTCCCTTCCTCTAAAAAAGGTAGGTCAAAAATTAGGGAAGTATAACAACTTAGGAAAGCTCAAGATATTTGGTTCAAAACGAAGCTTATACGTACTCTATAATGTGGCTTGGAGAGCAAGTCAAGAGGAGGTGAGGTGGTGCCCTATGTGGGATCTACACCTTACTAACCTCATTTGACCATTTTACCCTTCTACATTCATTTCCACACAAGAGTCCAACTGGTAGAATTTTCAACCAACTTTAAAAATTCATATCTTTATGTACTCATGTCCAATTGCAGTGATTCCAAAGCCTATGTGATCGACCATAAACAAGTCAATTTTTAGGGAAAAATGCTTCCCATGGTCAAACGGATGTAACCTGTTCTAGAATCACCAATCATTATGTCTTGGTCCGAAAATATTCCGATTCAATTGCTAAGCGCAAAAATTTATAACTCATTGTATACGATCCAATTCACCTATCCGATATATCAAATTAAAGCATTATCATATTTACTTAAAATATGGAAAGTTTCATAGCCATTGGATATAATTTCCTTAGTCAAAGGCACGTCACAAATTTCTTGTTTTCCAAAAATCCTAATCTACTAGCATTAAAGGAAATTCCTTTCATAATATTTCTATATCCTCAATTTAACCAAAATACCCAATTTCCTACCATTAAAATTTCACCCAAAAATTTCAATATTCACATTCCTTTATAAACCTCCAATCCAATCCATTTAATCCTCAATATAACCTTTGATAAATTAAAAATGAATTATAAATTCAAATATAAGAAACCTAGCTATGATCACAAACCTCAATTTTCCAACCTAATACTAACTTATATAAGCATATCCCAACTTATTAACAAATATTCAAACCTCCACATAATTAAAATCATATCAAACTCTAATTTATATTCCAAATCCCAACTCATAATTTCATATAGTTTAAGATTTAGTTAAACTAAACCGTTTAAACCTACAATAATACTTCCAATAATCTAAATAAATATCTTAAACCTCATTTAATCGGTTGAAATATCCTATAAGACATAAATCCTAAATTATTGTTAAATAGAAAATTAAATTTAAATTCCTACAACAACCAACTAATGAATCTAAACCGATTAAAATTATCTATGAATCATGCTCGCATATATATAGTCTTCTCTTATCAAAACTTAAAACTTTGCCAAAATTCTAACCGTAATATTTTCACTAATCAGTACTATATTACCCTCATTGCAAAGAGAAAAAGACGAAGAATGACTTTCTTGAAGAAAGTTTGCTGAAAAGAGATTAATTTAACTACCTAAATAATTTTATCAAATAAATAACTTACCTTAAAATTCCAAATAACCTTCTCTTCTTCTTTCTCTCATTCTTTCGTCTCACTCTCACTCACCATGAAGAAAGTTTGCTGAAAAGAAATTAATTTAACTACTTAAATAATTTTATATAATAAATAACTTACCTTAAAATTCCATATAACCTTCTCTTCTTCTTTCTCTCATTCTCTCGTCTCACTCTCACTCACCATTCAACACACACAAACACACATGTATATATCTAGAGCAGAGGAGAGGCAGTGGGAAAATTGTTATTCCCCCTCCCCCATGTCACAATGGTGGCACGCTGCCACCTCTCCTGAACAGTGGCAACCTGCATGCCACAAAATAAATAAATAAATAAATAATACACACACATACATATTGCCTTTTTTAGGATGTTTCACCTTATGCTATGAATATGTTGTTAATCATTGAAACATCCATCAAAAGATTGTTTCTTAGTGAAAGTGTTTTGGTTAATCAAATTATATGGATATCGGACATCTCTTTATTTTATATATATATATATATATATATATAATTTAATTTAATTTAATTCCAATTTGCCGCCAGTGTTGATAGTCACAGATATATATTGCCTTTTTTAGGATATTTCACCTTATGCTATGAATATGTTGTTAATCATTGAAATATCCATCGCAATATTGTTTCTTAGTGAAAGTGTTTTGGTTAATCAAATTATATGGATATTGGACATCTCTTTATATATATATATATATATATATATAATTTAATTTAATTCCAATTTGCCGCCAGTGACAAAGAAATAGTCCAAAACCTTATTGCAAGAGCCATATCACAAGTGGGATTGCAACCTCGTGTGAATGAAGTGCTTTACCAATCGGGCTGGAAATCCCATCATCCTAAGAAAAGTACAATCATAGTCGGAATTAGCGGGATTGGAGGTATAGGTAAAACTACTATCGTCAGAGCTATTTATGATGCTATTGGTGGCGATTTTAGATGCAGAAGTTTCCTTGCTAATATTAAGGATGTATGGGAGAACAATAATGGTCAAGCTCTTCTACAAAGGCAACTTCTTTCAGATATTCAAGGTATTAATATGAAGCAAGCACGTTATAGACGAGCCCTGATTGTACTTGATGATGTAAATCAGGTAGGCCAACTCATTGAACTGTGTGGAAATAGAGAGCAGTTCGGTGATGGGAGTTTGATTTTCATCACAACAAGAAATAAGGGTTTACTTGATCATTTTGTTGACAAATCATATGAAGTGGAAAAGTTTGACGATAGTGAATCTCTTCAGCTTTTTTGTTGGCATGCATTTAAAAACATTGGCCCAACAGATGATTTTGTGAATCTTTCTTGGAAAATAATTCCTTTATGTAAAGGGCTACCATTGATTCTTGAAGTTATAGGCTCACTTTTGCACAATAAGACAAAATCAGAATGGGAACAAGTATTGAATAAATTAGAAAACGTTCCAAGTGATGAAATTCAAAATATGCTTAAAATAAGCCTTGACTTTTTAGTTGATTCAGAAAAAAATTATTTTGTGATGTAGCCTGCTTTCATGTGGGTCGGAGTAAACATGATGTTATTGGTTTGTTTAAGGGCTCATCATTTCCCATAGAAATGGGAATGCAGGTACTTATTGAACGTAGCCTTGTAAAAGTTGACCATGATAAGATCCATGTGCATGATTTGCTACAAGAGATCGGGAGGCATTTCACTACAAACAAGCCAAAGTTCACATATACCTATGATGTATTCTTAAGTTTTAGAGGTGAGGATACACGTCAAACATTTGCTACTCATCTTTATACTTATCTAAAACAAGCAGGAATTGAGGTCTTTATCGATGAAGATGGGATTGCTAGAGGAGAACATATTTCAGGTTCATTACTACGGGCAATTAAATGTTCAAGAATTTCAATCATTATCTTCTCAAAGAATTATGCTGGCTCTAGGTGGTGCTTGCAAGAATTAGAGAAAATCATGGAATGTTACAAAACAACCGATCAAGAGGTTTTTCCTATATTCTATGATGTGCAACCATCTCAAGTACGTAAACAACAAAATGCCTTTGGAAAAGCATGGGAACGGATTATGACAAGACCCTCAAGTAGTAAAGGCAACAAACTGACATACAATTTCAAGAGAGTCCTTACTGAGGCTGCCAACTTATCGGGGTGGGATATGCAAAACTACGGTATGCACTGTTAATTTTTTTCTGCTTTTTCTTTGAAATGGGCAATTCCTTAAGTTCGTTTTTCTATATATATGTGCTGAATCCCTCGATTTTCTTTGTAACATGGGTAGATGCATAATTGAGCTACTTTTACATTCTTACCTACCTCTAATTTAAGACCTAAGGAATATTAAATGAACCTACCAGAGAAAACGTATTTAATTAACAATGCTATATGAAGTTAGTTTAGATAATGAAAACAAGGTATGTTTTAAGTAAAGATCGAGGATCACTCAGAGTCTCCCAGTGTAACAAAAGAAATTATATTCTAATTAACAAAGGTAGCATATAATTAACGGTCAAAAGTAAACTAAGGTAGCATATTTTGTGAACGTTTGCTAAATGCTTATTGAATGAGTAAAACCATGTAAGGGAGTTGGATAAAAGTTACTTTTTCACCGTTTTAATATAAGGACAGCCGCAGCATACTATTATTCATCATCTATATGTTTAATGAATGGGTGTTAACAATATATTGTTAGAAATTAACAGAAAAATAACAGATTTTGTTTGATTAGTAAAAAGGATTAAATGTTACTTCGTTGTGGATTTTCTCAGGTGAAAAATGTGTCTTTATATTATGAGTATAATACGCTCACCACCCCTCTGTTTTGCCTTAATTATTATACAGACTTTCCCTTTATTTTGAAAATCCATATAGATCTCCTTTAAATTTAAAATGTATGTTCTACAAACTTCTCTTATATTTTGAGATTCAATTATCATCCACCTAAACTGTTAGTTAATCATTAAGTTTGACTTTTAGATTTTTGTTTTATCAAAATGCCCTCTTTATCATTATTTAGATATATATGGGCCAAAAAAATTTATACCACCAAATTTTAATTCTAATAGATTTTTAACTTTTTAATATCTTAAAAATTTATTACTTTTGAGATTATAAAATCTATAATTTTAAATTTTCACCATATTTATTGTATTTTATTTATTTTTAATTTCTTAAATGACTAAAAACATATATAAGACACATTTTTTGTTCAATCAAACATAATAAACTATATAGGTTTGAGAGATTGTATAAGTTATTTAAATTTATAGTTTCATATTTTTTTCTAAAAACTTTTAAAAAGCTTACTCGAATTAATAAATTTGTTTGATATTTACAAGCGGTCAATAAAAATTTGGGATTTAGAAATAAATTAGTAAATAAATTTTAATTATAAAATATATGTTTAGAATCTTTATAGAATATTGTTAATGGAGTTAACCATTTGGACATAAGTGTATGTTTTCAAAATAGAGGGAAGGTCTAGGTAATTAAGATAAAACAAAAAGGTCGTTAGAGCACTTTGTTCATATATTATTTATGACGAAAATTACAAAATTATGTAGAGATACATAGATAAGAAAAAGTAACAAATTCCTTATATGCGGAGGGATCTATGGTATAAAGCCAAACATACTGTACCAATTTAATCTCATGCGCCCAAGTTTTCCATGTCTATCATTTTGTTGCCATAATAGCTTTGCGTCATGCATTTTCATGATCTTGGAAGAATTCTCGTCATTTAATTTCTTGTTGTTGCCAGAACTGAGGCTGAGTTACTTGACGATGTCGTTAAAACCATCACAATGAGGCTAGACAACAACAAATACATGTTTGTTGCTCACCATCCAGTGGGTTTGGAGGCTCGCGTGCAAGATATCGTCCAATTGCTAAGCAGTGAATCAAATGAGATTATCCTAATAGGCATTTGGGGGATGGGTGGGATTGGTAAGACTACAATGGCTAAAGCTATTTACAATGAAATGGGCCAAAGTTTTGTGGGAAAGAGTTTCCTTGCAAATATTAGGGAAGTGTGGAAGCAAGATAATGGTCAAGTTTATCTGCAAGAACATCTTCTTTCTAGCATCTTAAAGACAAGAAGGGTCAAGCCACCAAATGCAGGAATGGAAACATCTCTAATCAAGGAAACTCTTTGTCGAAAAAGAGTATTTCTTGTATTAGATGATGTGAATAATGAAGACCAACTCAATGTTTTATGTGGGGATCGTGAGTGGTTTGGGCAAGGAATTAGAATAATTATCACTACTAGAGATGAACGTCTACTTCAGATCCTTCAAGTGGATAAAGTATTTAATGCAAGGGAAATGGATGATAATGAATCTCTTGAGCTTTTTAGTTGGTATGCATTCTTCATTGAACTTTCGAGAAAGGTAGTATCATACTGTAGAGGATTGCCACTAGCTCTTGAAATCCTTGGTTCATACTTGTTTGACAGGGAAATACCTTATTGGGAAAGCACTTTGAATAAATTGAAACAAATCCCCAATGGTAAAATATATGAAATTCTACAAATAAGTTATGATGGTTTGAGTGACCAAACAGAGCAAGAGCTATTTCTAGACATTTGTTGTTTTTTTATTGAAAGGAAAAAGCTACGCTACTCAAGTATTAGATGGTTGTGGACTTCATGCAGAAACTGGAATCACTCATTTGATTGAGCGAAGCCTTGTAAAAGTTGTAAAATTTGGAAATAAAAATATACTTGATATGCATGACTTACTACGTGATATGGGAAGAGAAATCATTCGAGGACAATCGCCAGAGGAGCCAGAGGAGCGTACAAGACTATGGCTTAATGATGACGTGTTGGATGTTTTAGAAAACAACATTGTAAGAATGCTTTTCATTAACTTCCTTGCACACTTCTCTCATTTACTAACTTTCATGAATTTAAGTCTTAATATTTGTTTCTTCATTATGCATTATGTACTACTTGAGTTTTCTTCATTATGCATTATGCACTCCTCGAATTACTGATTGTTTGTTATATTTTATCTCTTCTTTTCCTATTTCACAGGGAACAATAGCTATCAAGGGATTGTCTTTAAACCTGCCAAGAAACAATTCAATAACCTTGAGTACCAATGCATTTGAGAAGATGAAGAAGCTTCGTTTACTCAACTTTAATCATGTACAACTTAATGGAGACTATGCTTATCTATCAAAACAATTGAGATGGCTTTGTTGGAATGGATTTCTCTTAGAAAACTTGCCAACAAACTTAAATCTAAAAAGATAGTTGTCATTGACTTAAAGTGGAGTAATCTCACAAAAGTATGGGAGGAAAGCCAGGTATTTGCAAACTTTTGGAAATAAATATTAGTAACAAGATTTGTTATTTTTTCACTTATTTTATTGTTTTATTTATTTGATGTTTATTTTGAGATAATCTCTTTGTATAGGTGTTGAAATCCTTGAAGATTATCAATTTGAGTCATTCTCATTACCTAACGAAACACCCGACTTTTCAAAATTACCATATCTTGAGAAGTTGATACTAAAAGATTGTCCATGTTTGTCTATGATTCACCCTTCCATTGGAAATCTTGGACATCTTATTTTTTTAAATTTAAAAAATTGCAATGGCCTGGATTATCTCCCAAGAAGTATATATGACTTAAAATCTTTGAGAACACTTAATCTTTTCGGTTGTTCCAAGATTGAAAGGTTGGATGAAGACATTGAGAAAATGGAGTCCTTAACAATTTTGGAGGCAAGTCAAACTGCTATAACACAAGCACCCACCTCATTAGTGAGAATGAAGAACATTAAATATGTTTCTTTGTGTGGTTATGAAGGATTGTCACGTGATGTTTTTCAATCTATTATTTTGTCAAGGATGCCCCCAACAAATCCTTCAACATCATTATTTCAAGCATTTGGAATCATGCCCTCGATAATCAAGTGTCTTTCACATCCTTTGTTTGCCAAAAGTTTTGAAATGTTCAGAGAAATACCAAGAACATCTCAGGCTTCATGTAAAAAGACTCCAACACTGACTGATTTTCAAGAGGAAGTTCCTAAGGAATGGTCAGAAACATTCATGAGTTCTATTATTATCCCTGTAGGCGAGTTCAACCAAGTTATTGATACACTTTTAAAGAGTATTTCACAGGTTATTCTCTTTATCTCTCTACTACCACAAATGCATATAGTTTGTTTGGGTTTTGGAAGAATTCCTTGTTCATACATATTTAACTTACCCTAATTTGGATTGAGAAAAATTAGGGGAAAGAATACAAAGACGAAAAACTCCCATAAATAGTACCAAATACCATTTTTGGAAGTTGTCCTTCTTAATATTCCCTCCTCAATTGTTCTCTTAATTTTCTCTTCATCTAATCGTAGCGTATTTCTTAATTCGTGCTTTTATTAATATTACAATGTGTGCATGCACGCGTGCACTTATAATAATTTAGTGACTAAGTGCATGTATAAATGCTTAATAATGTATATTAATTATACCTTTAAGTTTTCAAAATCATTTAGGAAGTGTCGATTTTTCTTAAAATAGTGCCATATGTGCAATATGTAAACTACATAAGGATACATGGAATTTTGAATAGCTTATGCAAGTTTTGTAAGGCTTTCGGTCAAACTACACTACATATTCAAATATTGGCTTGTAATGTATTTGACTTCATTTGAAAATGTTTTCCTCCTATTAATTTGGAAATAAATCTACCCTAATCATTTAATATCCTAATCTCACTATCAATCATTTTGAGTTAATCAATTAAGGCATTCAAGAACATTTTAATTAGCTGTTAAAATATACATATTTAAGGGTGAATAGTAATAAAATTCGTATTTAGATGTCCCTCTATGTAAATATTTGTTTATATGGTTAATTAGGTTCTTCTTTGTTGTGCATATAATTTAGGGATGCAAGGAAAGAGGGTTTGGACTTAATTCTCTTCCTGGAGACAATTATCCTCATTGGCAAATTTTTAAAGGAGAAGGATCTTCAATATTTTTGAAGTTCCTCAAATTATGGGCAAAAGCTTGAAAGGATTGATTGTGTGCATAATATATTTGTCTTCTCAACACAACATGACATCTGTATATCCTGTTGGTGTCTTGGTATCGAACCGTACAAAGGCTACCATTAAACTCTACCGTAAAGATGCAACAACCGCTTCAAATGTTGAAGATAAGTGGCAAGACATGATTTCTAATTTGGAGCCTGGTAACAGAGTGGAGCTTATAGTCACTTTTTCATGTGAATTGAGAGTGAAGAGCACACTTGTCTATTTGGTATATGATGAAGATGTTAGCAACATAATCATGTACTGAATGTTTCCAAGGGCATATTTGTATGGAAAATGTTAATCAAGTACCTCTACTTCAGTGCATGCTCAAATCTATATTTGTCAATTGAGTTTGTTTTTTAATCAATATTTTTATTTGTGTGTGAGAGAGAGAGAGACTTACAATGTCAAATGATTTGTGTTTGCATGAGAGAGAAGACAGTCTCCAATGTTTATGTTTGAGACAGAGCTATTATCTCTGTTTCTTTATAATAAAAAGACAAGGTAATTAAAAACAAAGTATCATTTGACTTTGTAGAAAAAACAATTATCTTTGTCTTGCTTCACTTGTTGTATTCGTATATATTCAATGTATATGCCTAAGCCATTAGTTCAATTATAAGATGCATTATAGAGAACAAAATGCCCTCTTACAAAAAATTTCCGGCAACCAAAACTATGCAATTATTAGAAAGATCAAGTGTTGTCCACAAAAACCATACTAAGACAAGAACCAAGAAAAACAAAATGGACAAGGGAAATGATAATGGTTACTTATAATATGCAAAGTGACACCTGAGAGTTCAACCGGATTCCTCTCACTTCAACAAATTTGCAATGATAAACATCAATGTGCAAATAAGGAAGGTAGAGATAGTGATGCTTTTTGCGTCTTCTTGGCAAGTAGGCATTTTCTTATCTAACACAACAGCAATTGAAGAAATAGAGAACGCAATAAGTGTAGAACAAGCCACCACAACGTAAATCAAAACCTGCTTATGTTTCGATTTTTATGACATAGTCAAATTAATGAGAGCACCTATAGGATCAACAACATAAATTGTGAATCCTAGTTTGTTATTGTAACATCCCATTTTTAAAGCGGATTTTTTTAAAAAAATCGAGTAGAGCATTGGAGCGAAAGAGTAATCGATCCATAACAAAACATTAACCATAGTGTAACATAGTATTGATACAACTCATCCTATTGTTCTCGAAAGTAAATACGGAAAACGATAAAGAGAAATCTCCGTCCGAGGGCCTACTGCAGCCTTGCCCCTATCTCCAATCCTTGGTCCTTCCGACTCGAGCTACAAATGAGATCCAATTTACCCCATTGGATCTCGGGTAATCAAGTTAACCTTATGCTCAAATAAAACAAGATACGGATGATGATATTCATGACATACCAAGAAGATATCAAGACAAAAGCATAAAGCGAGATGCATGACCAATATAATGACAAGACATAAGCAAAGAGCAATATGTAAAGTCCCATAAAGTGTCTCGCACATAAACCAGTGCCACGATGTACGGTCGTGTCCTCGCTAGGAAAACTCAAACCGTATTACTATGTCTATAACCCGTGTGAAATCAGTATGTATAATCGGTGACCCTAAACAGAGCCTCTATCCGAACCTGACCCTAAAAAGGGCCTCTATCCATGAATGTATCTATCACATATATGTATATGAGCAGCACATAGTTAGTGTTACAAAGACGCGAATGTACCTTCGTTGATGATATTTTGGTACGTTTGACTAAACCGGTACTTTTGACTAAAACAATGAATGACAATGAACAAGATTATCGATATCCTATAATGATAATATCACATTTATCAATATTCGACATCATAATGTGCATTTTAGGTACAAATTATCATTTTGCCCCTAGTTGCCTATTTGGCGGAATTTCGCCAGAGCTTCGCTACTTTGACTCTATTTATCCAAAATTTTAACATACCTATTTCTCCAACATATTTTCGAAATAAATATCATATCTACCCTAAAACATGATATCTAAATCATACTTGAAAACTAAAGATCTATCTAACATTCCTACTAAAACTACCTGAAAGAACTAAAGACTAAGGACCGAAGAAATTACCCAGCTTCACGCAGATTTCCCGGACTCCTCCTCCTTGCTCGCTCCAAGAATTTCGAATGGCTCAAGAGATATTTGGTGTGAAGATTCAAATGAGAAGCAAGGGCTATTTATAGGAAAATTCGGTTACTATTCATGCTTTGTCGACGGATTACGGGACCGTAGGATTGCACTTCGTTGGAGTGGCAAATGACATCATCCTTGATGATGTCACAAGCTCACTTTATGGTCTTGTACCGATAAAGTTCCCCGATCGGTGTCCTAACCGCGTAATCTTGTAAAATCTTAAAATTCCGGGAACACAGCCCTGAAGATCTCTTCTTCCTCTTCCAAAATACTTGGGTTAACTAAATTTTTGATCCCATTTACGACACCTCCTATTTCGCCGAAGATTTTCGGATAATCGCGCTTGCTACTAAATCACTGTAACGTCAACTTCTCGGACAAAAATTCACCGATTCCGAATATGTCCAGTATTTTCTACTTGACTCAAGGATCTCAAGTTATATATGGCTTAGTTTCTATAGATTTCCATTTATCCGATTTGCTTTTGAACATCGATAACTTCATAGCTGCCTAGTATAACCCTTTTCGATTACGGAAATAACTTCTGAGACAAACTACTCCGAGATAAAAATTCACTTGTTTATAATATACTCGACTTTAGAAACATTGTTCATGGTTTTCAGATAGGATTTAATTTCTATCGATGGTCATTTATCCTATTTGCTTTTACAACTTAATCACTATTTAACCACAAGTTGCATGTTCTTTAATCAACTAATATCATGATATTTTTTAACCAATTCTTATCCAAAATTTCGGTCAACCAGCTGGTCTTTTTATTATTATTTATTTTTCTTTTTTAATTAATTATTTAATTAATATTATATTTTTAAATTATTTAATAATTATTTTACACAATTATTTTACAAAATTTCCTATTGGTCCATAACTGGATTTAGGATTAAAATTACTTAACCTCATTCATTTTTCTAAATCTTTTTCAATTAATTAGCAAATATATTTTATGCTAATTTTATGAATTAATATTTAATTAAAGAGTTTCCCACAATTTTCCTTGAATATTACCTTTTTTATGCTTACATAATTAGCCAATAATTAGTTAATTAATCACTTACTAATTGTGGATAATTTTCTTATTTAGAATCAATCATTATCTCACAAACTTTCTACCGACATTGGTATTTTATGTCCCATGTAATATATTAAAAATCATGGGGTCGCTTTTGGTCCTTTCAATACTTTTTGATTCTTCCCTTATAATTTTTCCAAAAGGTTATAATTTATTAAATTACCAAAATTAGAGACAATATACTCTCTAAATTTTAATAATTATTTACTCGCCTCTTAAGATTTTTCATAAATTTCTTAGGCCATTTTATGCTCCACAAGGGCATTTTAGTCATTTTGGCACCTTATCATTTTTTCCTACTTTCCAAGAGATTTTTCTTTAGGAAATACGATAAATATAACACAGAATTGTGACCACATATTTACTTATCAAAAATAGCCATTTTATTTATCCGGGTATTACATTTCTCCCTCGTTACATAAAATTTCGTCCTCGAAATTTGCACTCTACCATCTATTCTTTGTAATATGGGTTAAGGAGCAAATTCACCAATAAACTATTGGTCTAGGAGCACCCAACACAATAAACTCTTATATGGACCTTAAATACAAACCAGCTCTTTAAAATGTTAACTGGGCACAATGATGTTAAATCTGAAACTAACGCCGTCTCCTCTCTCATTCATTCACGCGTCTTCTTCATCCTCTTTAAAATGTTACCATCTGGAGCCCTTCCACTATGAAACAGCCCTACGGTCCTTTGTTCATGCCTCCGGACTGGCCATTCCCAAGTGGCTTTCCAATACCCTTTGCTCGTAGCCCTGTTCATTCTCCCTCCATTACCGTATTTCTTATCCAATGCACTAAAAAAAATACCATTCTTGGTCTCTTGTCTTTAACCTCGACTTATCCGAATGACCATCCGTGTCACCATCACCGAACAAAAATACCCTAAATGCATCGAATGCACTCCACGAAATTTCCACATAAATAAGAACACCCATTTCAAGAAAACCCATCATTACAACACAAACCCCAATGCAAGAGAGGAAAGAAAAAAGGCTTTAAATTTGAGGAAAAAGAAAAGAAAAACCCATCGCCTTTTCCCACCCTCAAAATACAATGCAAAGGTAAAACATTTCGTGGAAGGAAAATGGAAACCGACTCGCTAGATCCCAAGGTTCGTCTGTAAATGTCGACCTCAGAGATTGCATCAAATCGGAAAGTTTTTCCACGAACTTTGCGCTTAAGGTAGTAAATAACGAGCTCTTCATCAGTTGGGTGAAAGCGAAAGCCAGGAGCAAGTGATGTAAGAGGAGCTTGGGGTGCTACTTGGTTGGTATTTTAGGTCCACATAAGAGTTTATTGTGTTGGGTGTTCTCGAACCAATAGTTTATTGGTAAATTTGCTCCTTAACCCTTGTAATATCTAAACTTCGACTACTAACTTCGGATTTTTACTCTATCTCAAGCTCGACTACAAAGATATTGTCATATCGTACCTTGATATATAGTGTTTTCCGAGGCGCCCATACACCGTGGTCAACACCACAAATACCAAAATGTCTCCATGGTTCCCATACACCATGGCAACACAAGATATCATAAATGTTTCCATAGTGCCCATACACCATGACGACACAAGATACCTCCTACTCAATGACACGATCGCGATCGGATTGTAATAACTAAGGAATATGGAAAACGTTATGGAAGTCTAATCAAGTTCAGGGATAAGGCTATCCAAAGAGTGACCGGTTCGTTTTTAAAGAATCATTCGAATGATCTCACGTAATGCGAACTTCATGTTCGCTTCGAGGTGTTCTATCGACACCGCTTTTAGGAATATTCTTAAAAACATATGATCATCACAATCACCAAAAGATTCTCACGATCTTTTGTTACTTGTACAAAAATATTCAAACGTGATCAATCATATCCGTCTAAGAAAATTTCGCTCCGACAATTCCGCTGAGCACTATAAGTGATTTACACTTCTCGCCTGTATAAGGTGTCAATTGGTGTCATCTCAATTGTAAGAAAATTTGAAAGATCGGCTTAATCGGGCGTAGTAATAGTTTCATGGGACTTTTCTTTGACAGACTCAAACTTCCATCATACTTAAGCAACCTTTGTTCTTGAATTGTCATGTGAGACACTCGGTACAAATTTTCTATGGAGAGTACCTACACGATGCTTACTTTATCCTATTGATACCTACTTTCTACATCGTAGCCCTATAGTAACGTCATCTAGCGATGCTATGTATATGACCGAGTTGTTTTAAGTAAAGATTTGGCTTCGTATTGATTCTATTTCGCTTGTGGGAATGTTATACCCTCATGGTCACCGTCTTCATTGCCACCAGCTTAACATAATTGAGAATGTCTGGGATGTTGTGAAGTAGGAAGAAAATCTATATTATACTCGTAATTTGATCCTAGACACGATTTAGAAATTAAGGAGCTCACACTTAATGGTGTAGCTAGTACATATGTATGCATCCCAAAAGGATCCGTACAAGCATCAAAAATACAAGATTGGTTTAGCGCCGAATCGGTGTACAACCGACATAGACTTTTACTAAGCGATAGTATCTCGACCATTCCCGAAGATTCGCCGGCCTCCGTATTAACGCGCAAAGATTCACCCCGAAGTTCAGTAGTCTCGCCTCGGCCAGCCTCTCTCAGACAATTCCAAATGATATGTCCCGACTTCGACACTTGTAGCATTTGCTTCCCATCACAGCTTGACTCCTAGATGGTACTTCTTGCACTTCTGGCATGATTGAGATCCCGCCATTGGGGATAGTTTCGCTGTTCAATTTGACTCGGCCTCTTGTTCCCACCACGGGGTTGTTCCAAGGCGCCTTCCTCCTTTGTGAGGAGTTTCCACCGTTAAAACTACCACAACTCCGCATTGCTTTTACCGTTGTTGAAGTTTCGGACTTCAAATCCTTTCAAATTCGTTCAATCGCCGTACAAGCTTCCACAAGACTAACCAATTCCCGGAATCGTTGAGACATAAGTCTTTCTCCTATTTCGTACTTCACCCGTGGATCAAGATGTTCACCATACTACCTCATCATTGTCCTTTCGCAGTGCGATGAGTATCGTGATAGATTGGTGAATCGGCATAGTAGTCATCAAAGGATTCCTCTTGACCCGCTTGATGTGGATAAATTCTAACTCTTTGGTCATTTGTACAGAGGAGGAAAATATTGCTCATGGAATTTTTCCGTAAATTTCTCCCATGTCACGGACAAGAACGTGTCCGTAAGGTTGTTGCTATGACTTCCCACCAACGGCCTCGCGTCTCCTTCTAGCCGGTAGATTTCCGCTTGTGCCTTGCGATTTTCGTGGCATTCAATCACCTTGAAGATTTTCTCCAACCTCTTTAACCAATCCTCTGTCAAGTCTAGTTTATTCCGAAAGTCGGTGGTTTCAACTTTACGAATTTGTAACCCAAGATTGTGTGGTCTTTTCCTTCTTCCTTGTCTAGATGGTGATTGGGATCTATCAGACCCCTCAGATTCCTCAACATGTTCCTCATGTTGCTCATCATCCTCACCTTCATCTTCTTCATCATTTTCTTCATTATCTCGCTCTTCCTGTTGTCTTTGTCTTTCCTGTCTTTCTGCCATAAGTGCATCGATAAGAGCTCTCTGCTCTTGCAAACTTTGTCGCATCTCCCGTATAACGTCTCGTTGGTTCAAGAATGGATTTTGCTCGGGTTGGTCCTCTTGGTCTCGTCCAATTTCGTGTATCGCTCTCACCCGAGGCCGTTTGCCTCCTCTTCTACCTCGGCCTCGCCCTCGCCTCTACCTCTTCCTCTAGGTGCACCGGCACCTCTTATGTTGACCATTTTTTTAACTTTTTCCTTTATTTAATAATAATGTATGTACGTATCGTAAATAGCACAAGAATTGGTACCAAAACATATATTTCATATAAGATGTAATGTACATGCTAACATATACTACATCATCCAAATTGGTTTATGACCAAAGGGTTATATCGTATATTCTTGCATTGTCGTAACTTACGCTTTTGGTTCACATGTTGTTTAAAACTAGCTCTTGGAGATGATTTAGAAAGGAATAGAAATTGGTTGTACGTTCTCCGTCTAAGAGCTTATTCGTCGGCTCCATCCGTGGCTGCCTCGGGAAAAATGTATAGAGTTGATCTTACCCAATCGTCTAATTGGTAGGGAAACTCATTGCGTTTCTCCGTACATAAATCGCTTTGACTTGTTCCGTATATCGTAAATACGTTCCTTTGATAGTCTAGCCGTGTTGTCCCGCCATTAAGTAACTGCTTGTAGGTGCTTATCGCCTATTTGTTCGGATCTAATACATGTCGTAGAATGTTTGGTTCGTAGAAAGATTCTCTCGTAATCATCTCGATAGCTTAACACCTGAAAATATTCACGATTGTCATCATCGATGAATGATCCGATTCTACGGGTTTTCTTGGCTCAAGAGGCATACTAGCCATTGGCTTAAGGTAACATACTGATCCGGTCATGTACCTGGCTCGTGGTTATCAAGTATCGTGGTTGTCGAGTTCACCGTGTCCTACCATTCCCTGTACTATGGACTTTTTAACCGCACGCCTTATCTTCTCGTGACAAAGGGTATAAGGAATCGCATCTCTACACATTACACCAGTGGTCATATCGCACTATTTTCAAAATATGCTCAAAGTTTAAAAGGCTTTGAACCTAACTCCGTTAACCGAATGTAATGGCCGTGTAAGTGTCTACCATGGGGCCTCACCGAGTTCACGGCGATTGGTTGGCACACCCACGTAGACTAGCCTTACCTTCGGCACCAAACCGTCCGTAATAACATGTATGCATGTCAACACACTTGTAACCTTGATGTTGGGAACTATATCCCAAGAAGACACAAGCTACTGATCTGAATTCTAACTTATGGGAATTATATGATCTTACTTTTATGCAGAAAATAGATCCAAGTAAATTGACTATATGCATCAACAAAGGCAATATAGTAAGCCGAACCATAAGATTGAATAGGCGCAGACCCCATATATCCATCACTATTAATTCAAAGGGTTTTTGATACACGTAGATGAAGGAAAAAATGGAATTTTATGTATCTTTCCATATTGACATGCAGAGCAAAGGCCTTTATTTTCTGTAGATGTAAATGAAACAGAACTACAACTAAGAGCACTTTTAACAGTAGAAAATGAAGGATGTCCTAGTCGCTGATGCCATAGAGACAATGAATCAGCAGAGGTATGAAAAACTTGAGATTGAACTTGAGGTTTTGTAAAACCAGTTGAGACAAAAACCAGATTGAGATCGAAATAAGTATTATAAGACTCGAGGCTTAGATGTAGACTTCACTGTAGCGCAGGCTTCACATTAGCCAAGAGAGGATACATGCCTTGACGTTCAACTCCTGACATTAAGTGACGACCAATCCTCGATCCTTAACAACACATTTGTGTGGAAAAATTCAACGAAACATTATTTTCACCGGTGAATTTAGTAATTGACAAAAGATTTTTCCTTATCTTAGGGACATAAAGAACATTGTTCAAGGAAAATTGAGACGCAAAATTAGTAAGAAAGGTTTTACCAATGGATTGTATTGGTGACAATTCATCGCCAACCTCGAACTGTGCAGTGCCATCAAGAATGGAGTCGAGAAAGACAAGAGTCATCATGAGTTATGCGTGCTATAGCACCGTAATCAGATACTAGGCAGGATCAACCATTGTATTAGGTGTGACAAGAAAAGCTTGAGCCGTAGGTGGATTAGGAGTAATAGATGTTGATTTAGGATTTGTAGTAGGTGTAGGCACGGGATTCACAAAGGTCACATGAGCAACAAAATTAATGAAATAGAACCGCAGTCACGCATCTTGGAAAAAGCATCGATATGAGAGGATTCAACAGCACATGATAATATTCAAATGGCGAATAGAACTTAGGTATACCATAGTCGCATAATGCGCCCGAGCTCGAGATTTTGACGATAAGCCATAGTCATAGGAAGTCGATATTCATACCTATAATAACAACGGTAAGCCAAATGTCCCGACTTATGATAGATTTGACAAAGTGGCCTCCAATTGTGAAAGCGTCCACGACCACGACCATTGCCACGACTTCCTCCACGAGAAAAATTTTGAGGATGAGAACCACCTCTATTGCTATATCCTGGAGAAGGTCCTTGAGTTTGACAGAGACACACGTAAATGAGTCTTCATCACCGGATCACTAGTGTAGTGATCCGAAGACAATGGAGCAAGAGGATTATGAACCACATTGTTTGACATGATTTGGTGACCAGATTAATTGGATGAGTTGTATTATTGGTAAGGAATACCTTGTGCCGAGAATCGAGTCGAGTAGCATATTTGACACCATCTCAAGACCAAACCGAGGCTGTGACGCATTGATGACCGCAATGATCGGTTCATATCCCGCCGTCATCCATTGAGAATATGAGAAACATGAGTGGCTTCATCTACCTTCTCTCCAAGCATAGCTAAGTGATCACAGATGGATTTTAGGTTTGCAAGATAATCACGCATAGTAAGAGTTCCTTTCCATTGATTAGCCTGATTTCTATAGGACAAAATTTTTGAATCGGACTTGTTTGAGAAGAGTCGATTAAATTTCGCCCAAATTTGGGTTGCAGTGATAAGACCTACAAGATCCGGCAGGATGTTTGAAGAAACGGAAGCTAATAGCCGTGAAGATAGTACGAGTCTAAGGATTCAAACTCATCAAATTCGGGATTGACAATTTTCGCACCACGATCGTCTCGATTTTAGCCGACGGAGTGACTACGGTACCATCGAGGAACGCATAAACGTAGTGTTCCTTTACCATAAAATAGACTTGTTGTTTCCATAGTAAGAAATTGGAATCATCGAGCTTCATTGTGATCTTTTTGTTTGAAAACCACGACTCACGAGACATTGATTGAGCCGATGCCGCAATCGAATCGCTAGATCCGGACATATCGGACAAATTTTGCTTCATCGATCAATCCGTGTCGAGAATGGAGATCACCAAGCTGTAATGCCTTTGCTCGTTCTAGTCACCGGATCGAAGAGTGACGGTGGTCGTCGCTCTAGTACCATACCAAAATATTAGAGTTGGAGAGCAGATTAAAGGAAATGGATCTCAAAATCTTATTGAATGGTGTAGTTGCATCTCTGTTATATAGACAGAGACGAAGTGAACTGAACAAAGAGAGAGTACAGAAAGTAAATGTGACTAAGTGTACGCATGTGTTGCTAATTCCTAACAACCCGTCAACAAGCCAGCTAAGTGTGTAACTATACTTGCCAGCTAAGCACAATGCAACCTTTTGATATATTCCAGCACACTCTTATGATATACTCTAATACTCTAATAGTGGGTTCACGTGAAAGCATGTCCAGCTAGCTATAAACTCATTCAAAACCCCAACAGATTTACCAACTCTTACTAGAAGTTGATTCAATAAGTTACATAGCCACACTATCAGCTATTACACATATAATTTAAAGGCTGCTTTGAGATCAAATCACTAGAAGAAAGCAATCAGAAACTAATGACACAGCATTGAAATAAGAGCTTGACCCCATTTGAGTGCGCTTAAATGGATTAATAAATAAAAGTACGAATAACTGTTTTTCCTTTTTATATTATTTACACATAATTGAGACATGATGAATCTGTGGACAAAACAAATTACATTCACATCACAGCGCACATGTCCGCATAAAGTGAGAAAAAAAAACAAATCTTATCAAGGTACTTACAAAAAGGAATAAACACTATCCAAAAATATGTGTGTCAGCCTGTAAGATCAAAGGAAATATCAGAATATGGAAACAGAAAGTAATGTTTTTTGACAACGAACAAAACCAAAAGAAACAATTAGTTACGGAAGAATGATTATGAATACATACCATTAACATTGAGCAACAAAAAGATGACCACAAATATCCAAAGATACCAACTGCAACCAAAAATAATATGATCATGAGTATAGAATCAGTTCCCTCACATAATAAGACAAACAAGAAAGATAGGGCAGTCAAAGTGATCAATATGTATGATATGCACAACAGCATTATTAGTTATTACAGATTACAAATTGAATCCAAAGAAGCACTCACCTTATACCAACAACTTGTTTAAAATCATCTTCAAGTGCTCGTATCATGTATTTGTAGAAGTTAAACTTCAGATTCGACTTGCAGTGAGTCTAAAACAGAGAAACACAAAAGAATGATCTTGACATCCCTACTTGGAGGCTGCTTGCAAATAGCCAGATCAAGGATAAATAGGCAGCAAACATCAAATTGCTTCCTAAAAACTTACCTGGATAAAACCATGCCGTAAGGTCACATAATCCAATTTAGTCAAGAGCCAAAAATTGCTTGAAAAAGAGTGCTGCAAGAAACTTACAAGGTTAAGGTGAATAACTAAAATTAAAATATATGTATCTATGCATATGTATACTTACATATCTGTCTGTCTGTCTGTGTATGTATAGGCATTTAGCATGACTTTTCAGGAATTAATGTCATGTGGTCCAACTTATCAACAATTTTGGAAAAGCTCAAGGACTTCATTAATCTGAGCTCCAGAATGTTAGGAAAAGAATAGAGATAATCAAACTAATAAGGAAGGAGTTATATGGAAAAGAGAACCTTGAGAGTTTTGAAAAACAACTGGAAAAAGTAAGATTCAACAAAACCATATATTGGCTCAAAGATCAGCCACTCGCTGACCAATGTAGGCAAAATCACTCCTATCCCTACAGTATTGTATGCCACATTCTGATTCCACTCCTTAGAAGGTCACGGTCCCTTGTGATATCAACTAAGGTGCACTCAAGCACGACAGAGACTCAGCCGAAATGGCTCTATTAAACTTTATTGGAAAATAAATGCCTATCTCCGTATGCATTATTTGTCAGGCTGCATTATATAAGACTAGAGGAGGAGACATAATTTAATAGAAAATCTACAAATAAGGGGTTCAGAAGAGGTTTTAGCATGAGCGATGTGAATATACCATGATAAATTATAATTTCAGATCTTAATAAACTTATGAACAACTTACCAACCAACCCATCAGAGAAGAGTCTTTACAAAGGCCCAGAAAATAACCCTTGATAAAAGCATGCTGGTGAACCTGAGTGATCTTTGGTACCAGAACTGCAGTAATCCAATTTGCACATAAGGAGCATTTGGAAAAGAAGAATACTCAAAAAGATTCCTTTGAAAGGAATTAAATATATCATCTAATTTGTTAATATTTATAAAGTAACGTTAGGATGACTTGGAACACATCTATCATAGAATCTACAGATTAATTTAATAACTGAGCACAGAGAATACACTTTACCTTTCTGTGCCTCATATTTGTCTTCAGCAATTGAGTCCTGCCAGTGCTTCCACTGACGTATCTATAAAACAATGAAGAACTATTAAGAAAGAAAGAAAATTGTGGACATGAATAGTTTATAATGGATGTGTCAGAGATACTCACTTTCAATCCTCTGAAGAAAATAGTCAGAACATAACAAAGGTTACATGGACCACGCTAGAACAAATATAAAGATATGCAGGTGGTGAATGGCTTCCACAGATAATAACGGAACCTTGTGCTGAAAAGAAAAAAATTGAGGTTAGGTGATCAAAGTTCAAGAAATTAAAAAGGAAAATCCAAGGCATAAATAATTGATAAGGTTAGATCCTAAATGACAGAACCTCAATAACTAATGTGATAATTGTAGTGTAGAGTTTTAAATATTTATCCTTCTATTTTTGGAAGTTTCCTTGCCTTCCCAAATTATAAGACTTGGAAGTCAGACTCAGAACATAATAGACACTCATCTTATCCGAAGTGCATAGTCACCGACATCATGGATATCTCAGTGCTCAATTTTAAATGAAGGTTATAAACTGAACGGAGACCCAAAAGGAAAATAGAAGTGTCAAATTCTATACAGGCAATGGCAGTGACAGATTGATGAACTGTGTCTTCTAGACATCACTGATTTAATTCTTGTCGAAACAAGCTATCCTCTTTCATCTAATCTTCATCCAAAAATTAAATGACATCAAATGCTATCTGCTTTCTTGGCACCAGGGAACCATGACTGAGATTCCACGTTCAAGTAAGTAAAAATAGAAAGTAAAACTGAGTAACTGACATCAACTGTTGAAAACAGATGGGATAAAATGACGCAATCCCAAGCATATTAGCAATTGATGGACAAACTTTAAAAGAAAGAGATCTATCAAAGAACAAATTGAAACCTCACCAATCGAAACTCAAGAATGTGTTAGTGTTACCTTACGACCACAATAGCTACTAGATGACGACGACCCCTCAACAAGAAGACGACGAACAGTTCCAGAAATGTCAGGGGAAGAGAAGAAACTCTGAAAATGGGATGGAGTACATGCCCAAAATTTAAAATTCTCAGCACATCCACTAACGGAGAGAAGAGAGAGAGAGAGAGAATCATAAAAGATGAATCATATTTTATTATTAAAAAAAAGGCAAAAAAAAAAGGGTAGAGAAGAGAGTCAGATGTTAGAGAACCTTCTTTGATTTTCTGAAGGGCTTCACTGAGTGGTTTCTGACCCCTCTTCTTGAGGAACTTGCCGCCGTAATGAAATGTACTAGTAATCATACAATTATCAAAAGCAAATATGTCCCCAAAGAGTTACTAGTACAATCATACAAAGTAAAGTAAGAATACGAGTTAATACGACAGCTTATCCAAAATATATAAAAGTACAAAAAGAGATAGGGCATCCCCTATTTCTTCATTTCCCTCATCCAAGCCCTACTGCTCCAAGTCCCACCGGCCTACCAACTCACACATGTATCTTCAAAATGTTCAAAGTTGAACCCAGTAGTAATGCTTAAACTCAAGTATAATATGTATACAATGCATGCAAGTAAACCACAATCAGAAAACAAATCTCAATGGCATACATACCGTAAATGCATTCGAAACATATCACAATCACCACGACATACCGTTGAGCCGCCTTACCAAGTCGAGCCCCGATGCCCGCATACCGTTAAGCCGTCTCACAAGACAAGCCCGGATGCCCACACACCGTTGAGTCCGCCTAAAAGGCAAACCTCGCATCCTCGCCGCTAGGATCAACATAATAGCCAGGGGACTTTAACCCCAACTACCCCGAGTGCATCTCAGGCTCTGTAGCGACCTAAGGACACACCGCCCCTAGGATCTGTAGCCCTACATCCTCAATCATGGAAAACAGACATACAAATGACAATATAGAATATATGAGTTAACAGTTACTACTGGTGCCTTCTTGAATTAAGTACTCCTTCTCCCAATGCTTAGGGACCGTCTTGCATGTGTTTTAGGCCTAGTTACAGTAAACACACTCCATTTAAGCACTTATGTAAACTCCTCTTCGAGAATAATCAAAATCGCACCTTTCCCAAAAATTCCGTAAACAAGTGATCCAACTTCAAAGATTTTTAATAAATTCCAAAAATTATACGATTGACGTGAAATTAGTGGTCATGAAACCCTTAGTATGTCTAGTTTATAGGAAAAATAATTCCCAAGGTCCTCTAGGTTCGTATCTTTCTCTTAAACCTGCACTTAGCCGTTGGTTCGAGACGAAGTCTAGGTTTTAAGGCTATTTTCAAATATAAATATCTTTCAAGAGGAAAATAAAAAGACACAAAAGGTTATATCAAAATCATCCTAGGATGTCTAATTTCACCCTATAAAATTTTAGAAAATTGGAATTCATTTACTATATTAAGGCTACCGATTTGTCTTCGCCGCCCGTAAATCGCAAGTGTTGGCGATTTGCCTAGTTTAACGCCTTAGAGTTTTTCGAGTATCAAAAGGTAACCTTGACTCATCCGCACACAAAATCACATTTTGGAATCATTGGAAACCTTAAAACATCAAAATCCCACCGCATCCCCACGTTTATCATCATAGGCGTAAACTTAAACCAATATTCACCAAGTTGTTGGTTAGGGGCTTACCTTGAATCTTCGGTTGTGTATGGCTTCTTCTTCTCCTTGAACCAAGATCTTCACTGAACACTCTCCTCCTACTCCTTGAGCACGTCCTAGGCAGATGGAAAATAGGCCGGTGAAGTTCTTAAATAGACCCTCTTGATCGTGGTTATTATCTAGGGCTTGTTATTATCCAGGGGTCAGAAGGGTGCTTCCGATTTTTATATAATTCTTTGAATTATTTCCCAAGCTATTCTAGAGGCTTCTTGGCCAGAAGTGAGGCATCCTCTATGCCCCAAAAATCAGATTCCCTGGCTGCCCTTGATGATGGTTTTGGATCCTCTAGGTTCAAGCTTTTACCTAGTGGTTAAAACAATGCTTTAGGGGTAAAATGGTCATTTTGGGTTACTTTTTCTCCAAGACAGTGAGACCAACTAGGAAGCCCTAAAATGACGCCATTTATGACCATGTGGGGTCATAATTACATGTCATTCCCTTATCATGTCAGATTTAAATGTGTGGTGCAGATTAATCCTAATTATTTTATTTTCTCTTTCCTCGACAAAATTGATCCTCAGCATGTACTTCTGGGGCAAAATTGGTACTTAACCCAATAATTTATTTTAGATAAACCAAAATACAAAAGAAAAGCAACTTGGATTAAGAGTTGAGTAATAAACACTTTGTATAGTGAGCTTTTGCTTATTATACTTAAATATAATTCATATTTAAATATAAGAATTGAATAATTTGATCAACAAATTATATATTTATTTTAGAATTATTATTAATTCATTATGTCGAAATAAAAGATAAACTTGTTGTTTAAATATCAATATTGAAAAGTGTTGTAATATCCTAAATTTGCTCTAAAAATTCCATGTATGATGTATTTTCATTTGGAGAAAAGAAATAGTGAAATTTTGACGAAAGGTCGGCTTTTACCCGAATACCCAATTTCGCCAAAGCCGAAAATTTTGAGACATATGTTGGCACTGCTACACACCTGGTCGCCTCGCCCTTTCGGGTGGCGGGTAGTGTGGTCCTTTACTTTTAAAACCATTTTTATATTCTTTTAAAATCCATTCCCGTGTTAATTACGTTACATATCGAGCATAGCAAAGCAGAGCACGATCGGTTTGGACAAAATATACCGATAAAATAAAGTGCGGTGAATGAAGATTATCCTCGATGGGATTAATATACAATTATCCAAGTTCCCATCGGGCCAAAATAATAATCATACAGCTTATCCGGAACCAAAATAAATATCCAAAATAAAGTCACCCACACTTAGTCTTACTCCGCACGTCTACCTACGTCACCTAGCACCGCCCTAGAAGCACTTCCGAATCCTTGAAAGCCTCGGGATTCAAAATTGAATCCCGTAGTAACCGTTAATCTCATATAACATGTATGAACAATGCATGTAAAAACCATAAATAAACAGATACAACATAACATTTAGCATCAAGGCACACACCAAACTGGAACTAGCAGTCCTAATAGCACACATCATAGACTCGCATTGGTTCTAATAGCACACAAACACGTACCACCGGCACAAGACATAGCAAAGCCCTTAATGCACACAAGATGTTCCGGTTCCATAGCGCTTGGAAATAAATGATAACTAAATGTATGTAACGTAACATGGTAAAGCATACATACACAAGTCACACAGAGTATATGAGTATTAAGGTTACTACCGGTAGTTGATCACAAATATTGATAAATTTTTCCGGCACACGATTGGCGAAATAGCCCTAGAATAAACAATAATAAAAATAAATTCCCAATACTTAAGAAAATTCACTTTAATATATATTTGAATTTTGATTTGAAATAAGGCTTTTCCAAGTTTCCATAATCTCTAAATCCCTTTTCTCAATTGGAAAACCATTATTGGTGGAAACCCCTTTTATTTCCGGATCGCACAAAAATTCCAGAAACAAAGACTGAATCTTCAAAAATTCATAATTAATTCTAGAAAAATCAAATTGGTGTGGTTCAAAATCCAAAATGACCCTTAATATGTCTAGTTTTGGATAAAAATATTTCCAGAGACTTTAATTATTCGTACGATTTTTCTGTGTCCGAAATCCACCCTCAGGTCCGAGACAGAGACCTATTTTCTGGGCCATTTTAGAAAATTAATTTCTCCTTATCCATAGCTTCAAAAATTACAAATTATATACCAAAATAATATTTGAGATTTACATTTTATCCCTGTAAAATTTCGTAATTTTTAAAGTCCATTTTCTATATCAAAAATCGAGTTGAACCCAGCTGACTCACGAAATTCCACAACTCAGCAACCCAACGTTTCTTACACTTTCATCTAGGGTTCCAAAATTTTGATCAAAGTTCATCCCTATACAAAATCTCATTTTAAACACTTAAAACTCTCAAAAACACCAAAACCAACTCATATGCTTAAGAAAAACCAGCTGCACGAAATTTACCATTTACTCACAAAATGTCAAACTTCCATTTCAACTTCATATCTTCTATATCCTAGGTTTATTCTTCCATTTTAAACCAGACCTTAACTACTTTAAACCTTTGTTCCTTCTTTTCATTAGCTACCCAACCAAGTATATACCAACATGCTCATGGTGATAGATATTTCCTAACTCAAACAACCCAAGAAAAATGGTTGAAATGTTTAAGAGTGACTTACTTGATAGCTTTTAGCACCCTTGTCACACTTGCTCCTTGAATCTTCCTCCTTAAATTTTTGGACACTATACCTCAAAACACCAAAGAGATGATTATCTTTAATGTCTTAACCACATTAGAAGAAGTAGAAGGGAGTAATTTAAGGTTCCAAAGTCAAAACACTTACCTTAGCTTCAACCTTCTTCTTGCTCCTTGTATTCTCTTATGTTCTTGAGTTCCTTGCTTGTTGATTTCCTTGACTTTATTTTTTTTTCTCTCTAAATCGACCAGCAGCCCAATAAGAGAGAGGAGTTGAGTAATATAAAGAATATATCCTACTTACTTGATCTCCAATTTTCGTGCTCCCCAAGGAAAGAAAAATAGCCTTACCTTATAATAATTGTTTTTCTTTCTTCTTCTTTTTTTCCTCCTAGCCGTGCTCTTATAGCTGTTGGAGGAGGAGTTTGATTGACTAATCAACTTTATTTCTCCATTAAATGTTGTCTCTCTCTTCTCTTGATTCCTCCACAAAAATTCTAGAGTTATTTATGGAACTCTTCTTTTCTCTCTATGCCTCTCTCTCTCTGGACGAAAGTTGTAAGGGATATTTAATGAAGATTTTGTTTCTTCATTTGGTTCATTTGAATGTGTAAATATCCCTCTTAATAAAATAAAGCCTTGTCCTATCAATTCTATTTCCTTTAGGTCCTTTTGGTGTTTAGGACAACTTGTATCATAAGATATCATTATTACTATCTTTTTCCATTCTCCTTTTTCTCCTAGATATACGAATGTATGAGCAGATTTTTGGGGAGAAAATGACTTTTCCCAATGTCTCTTACTTGCTCCAATAATGATGTACTTGGGTTGGTATAATGGTAATGATAGCATTTTTTTTTTCTTCTTTTCTCTACAAAACCGAAGTGGGAAAGGATTTGGGAGGACTTTTACACTTTACAAATCCAATCCAATGTCCTCTTGCATTTATGAAGATATGATGTTACCATAGTTTTTTTTTAAAAGAAAAATAGCTTCTTAAAAAAAAGATCCATTTTTCATGAGCAATTTTTTTTGTTCCTTCATCCTTCAAATTTCCAAATTGGGCCTTCCTTCTGGGCTCCAAAAATTATCCATCCCACTTAGCCCAATAGCTCATAATTCTTGGTTAAGTCCATGACACATTCTTGGGCATTTTTGGAATTTTATGCTCTTTTCTCTATTTCTTCCATTAAACATTTTGCCCAAGGGTAAAAAGGAAAAATAAAATATGTTTTGACTTCCATTGTCATTTCTTCCTTAGGGTTGTCCCTAACCATAATCATTTAATTACACATCGACAAATAATTTCACATCCTCATCTTACTCTAATTATTTCACGCAATAACATTTATCACTAACACATGGCTTCATGATAATTTATGTATGCCAAAAAGCTCCACATTAATGCACATAAAAAATGGGAATGTTACATTTCCTTCGCAAAACTAGTTTGCGACGGAATTTGCGCGGAATAAGGTCCGTCGCAAAATGGGTCTCACAAATCATTTTTCCGTCGCAAAATAATTTTTTCCCTTGCAAATTTGGATTTTGCGAGGGAAGTATTTTCCTCGCAAATGATGAAATTTGCGAGGAAGGTTTTTCCTCGCAAATTCTAGGATTTGCGAGGGAAACACTTTTCCTCGCAAATTTCAATTTATTTTAAAAAAAATATAAAAAATCAAAAAAAGAAAATAATTACATAAAAAAATATTAAAAAATAGAAAATAAAAAGACTTGTATATCATAAAAATAAATTGTAACAATCATAAGAGTTTACATAGTAAAAACAAAATATTACAAATTATAATGTTGCCACCAAAATGAACTAAAAAAGTCTAAACCGCATTGATCATCATCATCACCAAGTATCATCATCACCACCAGAGGCAACCCCGCACTCTGTCCTTCCATATGGACTGGAGAAGTTCCCGCATCTCATCAATCATTGCTCCTTACTCCTCACCGTCTGTTCTAACGCCTTTACACTCTTATCATCTCGCAAAACCCAAGATATGTTGGACACTCAACCCGGAAAATAGCGAACATAATCATTCCATCAATGCATAATAAAAATCGGGACAACACGTAAATAGGTTCAACCGGCAAACACCCAAGCAAATAAGAATAAAAAGCAAGAAGCAATAAAAAGAGGAGAATGTGACTAAGAGATTGATTCACTTCACGCCCGAACTCCTTGAAAGTAAAATTACAAGTCATTAGATGTGCAACATCAATGCCTCCTCTATATATGTTTTTGTGATTTTATCAATAGAGAAGTGAAAAGCATGCTTTATAAGGTGTCCTGTCATTGAATTAAGTTTCAGCACTTACAATTGGCCATTAACAACTTACATGCATAAATTTAACATGTGGATAAAATTCAGCAAAGAGCCTTCCTCCAATACTTTGTCAAGATGTTTCGTGTAGTTACCCCTGCATTATAATTAGATTGTGGTTATTCCAAATCTTTTTTCTTTCTCATTTTCTTCACAATTTGGACCTAGAGTCAACTACAAATTAAGGAAGCAACCTAAAAAAGGGCCGAGTCTACACGATAGTAAATGCAACAACGACATGATAACCTTCATGAAGGAGCCCGATAAACTCACGCTCCGAGGTAAAATGAATAACCCGTGATGGTCCAAGATCCTTTGGATAGCCGTATAATACCTATGATCAACACAGAAAATAAATTGTAGAATTTCACCAAAGAAAGGGGGAAATATGGGGAAAAAGTTTAAGAGAATTGGCAAGTTGGTGCTTATTAGAAACAGAAACATACTAGACGAAAAACTTGTAGCAATCAAAATTAATAAGGCATTCGGTCATTCAAGTTACACAACTTTATAACAAAGAGACATTGGCGATTGTAAGAAGAACAGCTTTTAATTAAGCATCGATATTAAGGAAGAGGATGATATCGATGGTTGAGCAATATATGCCACGTAAACTAGCACTATCATGTCAATTTTAAAAGTAGGCATATGTTACAATGCTTTCAAGGAAACGTGGAAGATGATAAGCTACATAAAGCACTTACAACGTTTTACTTACAATATTATTTGTCAACTTTTGTGAGAGTAATCGATGGTGGGAACCAAATGGAAAAGCATAGAGATTGACATTAAATCCTTACAAATGATATAAAATAAAGAGAAAATTTCATAACAAATTGATAATAAATTAAGTACATTACCAAATAATAGCCCGCAGTAAATTACTTAAACTATGATTCTTATTACAAAGATACAAAGGTAAAATCGGGTGATAAGCAACCCGACAAAACAAGCCATCTGGGTAACGCATAGCAGGATCCGGAAATGAGCATCGTCACATCGCTTAATCGAGTTATGATTTCTAGTTATCTAGACCATACAACAGCTTAAGGAAATTGCATATTGAGGTAGAAAGAACTTAAATTATTAAATCAAAATCCATGGCATATGACTTAATTGTTATGATGTGGTTATAATTTAAAACCAAATTATTAAGTAGGTATAGAGCTAGAGAAGCTCCCTTTGATAAAGCTGCGGACAACCAAACCCCACCAACGTTTTTGCAAGATGCCGAAGCCAACCCAAAAACAAAAGAAAAAAACAAAAACAAAGAAAGAAATTGATAGATACTATAAAATAGAATCAATAATCACAAAGTCATTAATCAGGACTGCAGATGACTGCTGTTTTCAAATGTTAATAGGGCAAGAAGAAAACGAATTTTAGACACCGCAAAGATCCCATATGAGTTTTGATGTGAACCGTTTCAACTAAGTTGCACGAGTTTAAAGAAACTTGAGAAGAAATTCGAAAGAAAAAACCCGCTCTGGCAAAGACCGAAGCATCGAAGCCCACCGGGCTTGCCCCGCAAATCCTTGACGAGTGCGAGTGCAGCTCTATCATCCCTCTTAGCAAGTTCCTTGTCTAATTGCTGCAGTAATTGTCGCATCGAAACCCCAACTTCGGCGGAGCATTTGGCCCTTGATGCAAATAGTCAAGCTTCGACGCTTAGGATATGACAATGTCGCACCCATATACCGAATCGAGTACCCATTTGATAAAACGAGGAAATTATCGAGGGTTTTGGCGAAATCGACGGTGGCGATCTAGAAAATCAGCGAACCACATTTCCACCACCATCTCCAGATCTGAAATCGACGGTGGCTTTTTGCTTGTGTAGCGTTCCCAAGGGCGGAATCGGTGACTCATTCATCGCCGCCAGAAATCAAAAATCAACGGCGGCGTTTTTGCTTGGATCTGAAATTTTGTTTAACAGGGTCAAGAGAGAGGGGCGAGAGTAGGGAGCAGTGGTCGAGAGAGAGGGAGAGCGCAGGGGAGCTCAACTGTAATGGTGGGAGAGGCACGGAGAAATCGCCGAGGACGCCGTGGATCGGGGTTGTTCGACTTGATGGGTGGGAGAAATGCCGGAGGTGTTTTGAGCGCTCCCGGGGGTAAAGCACATGTGTATTTTTGCTCATTTACCCTTGAATTTATAACTAATGGCATTTTGGTAATAACGTGGAAGTTGAGGGGCCTTTTCCCTATGAACCGACTTTGACTCATTTAATCAACCATTATCATCTTTCTCCCTCATTCCAGCATCTCTTAAGCTTCCACAAAATTCTCCCAAGTCGTACCATCAACGAGGAAGAAGGAGAAAAGGAAATCTCGCGAAATCGAATTAATTTCCTAGCGTTGCAGGCTTGTAGTCCCTAGTTCTTCTCTTCTCCTACTCTTTAACAATAAAAATTTCTATGGTCCAATGGTGTTAGGGTCGGCCAAAATCTGAAAAAGCCAAGGGAAGAGAGAAATCTTGCAAAATTTACCGAACAACGCTTACGGTAAGTGATTGTAAGATTACTAGTGGTATATTGGAGTTTATTGGTGTTTTCTTTGCTTTTCTTGAATTTTGGCTGTTTGGAAACCTAGGAACAGGTGTGGTTCGAAATTCCATAATGAAACTGTAACACTCGGAGCAATTCTCACTCTTGAATTACACTCCCCCTTACAAGTTGTAATCAAATAACCCAATCCCAAAGTCCCACAACTTTGAGATTTTCACAAGGAAATAATAGTTGAAGAAGAACTCTCTGTAAGAGCAGATAATCAGAAGCACTGAAGTACAAAGTATTACACAGTCTCAGCTGAAAGTATTGGCAGAAAGTATCTGTCAAGAGATTAGCGAAACTAAGCTCTCGAGAGTATCTTTCTTTGCGTGTTTGTCTTGCTGTGTGTTTTTCTCTGCTGTGTGTTGTGTGTTGAGAGCAGGTGGTGCTTCCTCTATTTATAGTGCTCTGAAGATGATCATTGCAGATGCTGCATATTGAATTCCATTAATGCCCATAATCTGATCGGATTCTCTTTGTGATTCTCGTTTGATGATATTTGTTTGGACTTCCAATGATTCTGACCGTTGATTCATTTATTGTCTTTCCTCTATTTGGTCAGGGAATAAAGTCAGAGTAACTGCTATATGATTTGTTTCCAAACGAATATCTTTAATCTTTCATGAAAATTCCTCTGTCAGACGACGCATGTGCCGATTCTCTCTTGTCAATTTGATTCCTGAATCTTACTTAAATAGAATCATTAGAAATAGAAATTAATCAGTTTATATAATCGGTGATAATGGCAGATCAATATTTATAGTCAGAACAAATCAATCACATATACGTGGTTGACTCGAGGTGAAGATTCGCTCGAGCTAAAAACTGCTCCCAATTGTCTAACTCTCTGTCTCCATTTTGACTCGAGCCATATTGGTTGGCTCGAGTCAAATACTGCTCTCTATTCTTCTATCTTTCCGTTTGGCTTTTGACTCGAGGTAACCAAAACTCGGCTCGAGGCAAATCGTGAATTAATAATTAATTCCAGGAACATTTGACTCGAGGTGCAGAATACCTTGGCTCGAGTCTTGGAGACTCGAGGTTGCATTTGAGGAGGCTCGAGTTAAAATTCTTCTCCATTCTTCAAACTCTCTGTTTGGATATTGGCTCGAGGAAACACAGCTCTTTCTCAATTCTTTGATCTTTGATTTGATTCTGTTGCTTCCAGTATTTCGTGTATCAACTTTAGAGGATCATAACTCCCTGTTCTGAACTTCATTTTGGCTGGTTCAAGTCTTGATGGAAAGCCCATTGAGTCTTCTTTCGAATGGCACCGATTTCAGCTCCATTGGATTTTCCATTCATGAGATACACTCAAAATACTGAAGGTGGGTCTGGTGTGTGACGCTGATGTTACTGTCATCTTCAGCAATTCATAGCTCTTTCATCTGACCTTCTTTGGACTTGAATTTTATATCAAAATTACGCATTGGAAGTCTAGTTTCCAAAAATTGATTTCACCTCAATCCGATCTCTGGTTTGGGAGATATCATCGAATTACCAGAGGTCGCCAGCTGAAACGCGAAACAGAGTAGAACAGAGGTACTGAAAACCACTTTTGGCTCGAGCCAATGGTTTCTGGCTCGAGTTTTGAGTCTGACTTGAGGCAAAATTTGCTGGCTCGAGTTAAATCATCCCAAAATCTGATTTTGCTCATTTTAACTCCGATTTGAGCCATTCCAACTTCTATTTGATCGTGGAGACTTGTAGAATCAATCTAGGAACTTAAATAAAGATATTCTCATTCCATTTAGCAAGTTCTTCCATATTCCTTCTCCCATCTTGATCATTTTTCATCATTTGAACTTCTTTGACTCAATTTCTTTCTTCTTCTTCCTCTAATTAGATATGTTGATCTTCTTCTAAATCATTCTTCATAAATAAACTTCACATCTACATTAAATATAAAAGTTAACCAAAGTAGAAGATAAATGAAGTATATAAATTTTATGCTCTTAACAGATAAGCATATTTGTCATCATCAAAACTAAGCATAACTAACATTCTCCCCCTTTTTGATGATGGCAAATACTTTAAGAAAAATATGTATGAATATGAAAATACATTAAGCCCAAGATATTTTTCTTGCCCTTCTCTCCCCCTTATTTGTCATTAGCAAAAAGATTGAAGTGAAGAAGAAATGCTTGTGGAGAGGAAAATATGAAGACAAGTTAGAAATGACTTTCTCTTTAATCATATGTCAAGAAAATAATTTTCTCTCCCCCTTTTTGAAAGTATTTGGATTTTCAATATGATGAATGTTTTCAAGAAATCTTTCACACTTAAAGCATATAGATACCAAACATGTGTAAAATTTACTAAATATAAAAAGATAAAGTTTAGAAATGCTCATGTAGGTTAGGCAGCTTCCTCGGTTCATCGGTACATATAGGTTAGAATGACAAGTTTAAATGTTGATATTGCTCGAGTATTGCTACATATATTCGAGTATTAACATTTTCACGTTACTCATAGAACATCCTGCAAAACAAAATGCTGGACACTCCGATGCTTAAGTCAGTTTTCTCATAATCATCAAAACATAATTTATAACATTTTAGTTACTTACAGTTCATTGGGATTTACCATTCCCAATTCTCTTCTAATGAAATTGAATTGATCTTTGGCCAATGGTTTGGTGAAGATGTCAGCAAGCTGCAAATGTGTTGGGATGAACATGACTTTGACATCCTTCTTTTGAACATGATCTCTGGTGAAGTGATGTCTCACATCAATATGCTTGGTTCTTATATGTTGCACTGGATTCTTTGCCAAGCTTATTGTGCTTGTGTTGTCACAAAGAATTGGAATTTCTTTGAGATGGACTCCCAAGTCTGATAGTTGCTGTTTTAGCCAAAGGACTTGTGCACAACAACTTGAGGCAGCAACATACTCGGCTTACGTGGAGGATATAGCTACGTGGTCTATTTCTTACTAAACCATGATACAAGTGAACCTCCAAGGAACTCACATTGCCTACTTGTGCTTTTTCGTCGGTTCTGTAGCCGGCATGATCAGAAACTGAGTAGGCTACCAAGAACTCTTGTTGCCCTTTTGGAAACCACAATCCAATCTCCTTTGTATCTGATAGGTAACGAAAGATTCCCTTAACATGTTCAGCATGGGACTCTTTAGGAGCGGATTGAAATCTTGCGCACATTCCCACACTAAACTGAATGTCAGGCGACTTGTTGTGAGATAGAGTAATGATCCAATCATTCCTCTATATTTTTAATATTGAAGTCTTTGCCCTTTTCTTCATCAGCATCCAAAGATGCCGTTGAACTCATCGGGTGTCGGCACCATTGCGTATTCCAATCCAAACTTTTTGAGTAGATCACGAAGGTACTTGGTTTGTGATATGACGATTCCATCCTTTCTTTGTTTGATTTGTAGACCAAGGAAGTAGTTCAACTCACCCATCATTGACATCTCAAATTCATTCGCATTATCTTTGAAAACTCTTCACACAAAGCATCATTAGTAGAACCAAAGATAATATCATCAACATAAATTTGAACAATCAAAATTTCATTTAACTTGTTAGTTTTGATGAACAATGTTGTATCCGCCTTGCCTCTAATAAACCCTTGATCTAATAGAAATTTACTTAGTCTTTCATACCAAGCTCTAGGAGCTTGTTTAAGACCATATAAAGCTTTCTTTAATCGATAGACACGGTCAGGATGATGTTCATTTTCAAAACCAGGAGGTTGTTCAACATAAACTTCCTCCTGAATAAAGCCATTAAGAAAAGCACTTTTGACATCCATCTGATAGAGTTTGAAATCTTTAACACAGGCAAAAGCTAAAAGAACCCTTATAGCCTCCAATCTAGCTACTGGAGTAAAGGTTTCTTCATAGTCAATTCCTTCTTCTTGATTGTAACCTTTAGCCACTAATCTAGCTTTGTTACGAACAATTATTGCAGATCCATCTCGTTTGTTCTTGAATACCCATTTGGTGCCAATGACCGGATGGTCCTTAGGCCTAGGTACCAAATCTCAAACTTGATTCCTATCAAACTGATGTAACTCCTCTTGCATTGCTATCACCCAATCATTGTCTGAAAGGGCTTCATCAATTTTAGAGGGTTCGATTTGAGAAATAAAAGCAGAGAAGGTTACTTCATTTAAGGTACTTTTTCTTGTTCTTACTCCTTGACTCACATCGCCTATTACTTGATCTAAAGGATGATTTCTAATGAACTTCCAAGCTTTAGGCTGTGAGGAGCCAGAATTTTCACAATCATTTTGAGATTCAGATTAAAAAACATTTTCGGGATTTTCAATTGAGGCAGGAGTAGTTTTTTAAAAGAACTGATTTCTGAAAACATTTTCCTCATCATCATCCAGAGTCGTCTTAGTTTTAGATTCACAAAATACAACATGCATAGATTCTTCAACAACACGGGTACGAGTATTAAAGTCTCTATAGGCTTTACTGCATTAGAATAACCTAGAAATATGCCTTCATCAGATTTAGAATCAAACTTACCCAGATTGTCCTTACCATTATTATGTATGAAGCACTTACAGCCAAAGACACGCAGATGGGACAGATTTGGTTTTCTTCCTTTGTAGAGCTCATAAGGTGTTTTATTCACCTTCTTTCTCATATAGGCTCGGTTTGATATATAACTGGCCGTGCTCATTGCATCTGCCCAAAATACCTATGATGTATGATTTTCGTTTAACATAGCGCGGGCCATTTCGGTAAGTACACGATTCTTCCTTTCAACCACACCATTCTGTTGTGGTGTTTTTGTAGCTAAGAAGTTGTTGTCAATTCCGTGAGCATCACTGAATTCTTGAAAGGCTTGATTCTCAAATTCTCCTCCATGATCGGTTCGGATAGTTGAAATACACATACCTTTCTCATTTTGTACTTTCTTGGCAAATATAACAAACATATCAAATGTTTCATCCTTTGAAGATAGAAAAATAGTCCAAGCAAATCGAGAGAAGTCATCAACAATAACTAAAGTATATAAGTTTCCACCAAGACTCTTGACTCTAATGGACCAACCAAATCCATATGAAGTAGTTGAAGAGGTCGATCGTAGAAATTTCAAATTTGTTTTTAAAAGATGATTTAGTTTGTTTACCTTTTTACGTGCATCACAAATCATGTCATTTTTAAATCGTAATCTAGGTAAGCCAATAACTAAATCTTTTCATAACAACTTGTCTAATCAAGCATGTTGACATGAGCGACGCTTATGTCATAGCCAACTTTCATCCAAGTTGCTAACAAAACATTTTTCGAAGTAACTTTAGGTAAGTCTAATGTATAGCGCTTACCTTCTCTAGGAGCTTTAAACAAGTATCTTAAGTTTACCTTTGTCGATGGGAAGATCATCTTTATTGACAATGAGACACTCTTCCGAGTCAAAGATGATCCAATTATTTTTGTCAAGCACTTTGACTTACACTTAGGAGGTTGTGATTGAGACCTTCTACAAAATATACATCTTTGATCATGGGTCCATCTTTTGTACCAATTTCACCAATTCCAGTCATCTTTCCCGATTGGTTGCCTCCAAAGGTGACTTTACCACCATCTTTTGATTTCATTGCAACAAATTTAGCTTGATCTCCTGTCATATGTCTGGAGCATCCACTGTCAATGTACCACTTGTCTATTCTTGATGCTCTCAAACAAACTCAAGCAAAAAAATTAAGTTTTAGGTACCCATCTTTTCTTGGGTCCTTTGGGGTTAGTTTGGGCCATAGGAACATAGGTTCCTTTTGGGACCCATTGATAATTGCCAATGTGTTTATTTCTTCCATCCTTTTTGTGAAAACAGGAAGAGGTACTATGTCCCTTTCGGTTGCATGTAATTACAATGAGCAAAAGGATTTGAGATGTGAATCGATTTACGAAAATAGTTCAAATAAGATTTTTCACCGCTTTCTTCTTTCCTTTCTTTTTTGTCAAAAATAGGATTATATCCTATGCCTGATCGATCATTAGTGACCCTTTGATCTTTTAGAATAACATTTAGCATTTCACTACCTTTAGTAAATTTCTCGAGAGTTTTTGTAAGATACTCATTTTCTTTTCCGAATAGGACACTTGTCACATACGATATTTTCAGTGAAGAAGGATTTTCTACTTGCTGTTCAAGAGTTGTATTCCTCTTTTTCAAAACACAATATTTTTCCGCAAGTTCTTCAAACTTATGTTGAACAAGGTTGTATTCAAGAAACATTTCATCATAAGTAAGTTTTGCATTTTTATCGGGACAAGCGAGTTTCCACAATTTGAAACAAGAAGTGGGGTTTTTGTTTGTTGTTTAAGCAATTTGTTTTCCTTTCTCGGTATTAATGAGTTCCCTTGCAATCTCATTGTATTCGAAAGTAATTTATCAAAAGTAAGTTCGGGATCAAATACATTTTTTCATTTTCTTGTTGTTTTTCTTCTTTTGCTACCAAGCAGATATTGGCAGCTTCTTCTTTCTCCTCATCTTCTTCCTCGTCGAGGAGCTGTCTCCCATATGGCACACACATAGGCCTTCTTTCGAATCGACCGAGATTCTTCTTCTTTTCTTTGTCTTTCACTCTGGACATTCTGATTTGAAGTGTCCTGGTTTCTCACATTCGTAACAGATGACTTGAGCTTTGTCACTTTTGTTGTTTGAATTTCCTTTCTGCAATCTATTTCTGAAGCCTAGATCCTTTTTGTAGAATTTCTTGAGTCTTCGTACGAACATGGCTATTTCCTCATCATCTTCAGTTTTGACTTCCTTTTCTTTTACAGAGTTTAGAGCAATACCATTGCTTTTGCCGTTGTTGTTGACCTCGTTCAAGTCTTTCTTGAATTTTAACTTACTCTCGTATTCTGACAAGCTTCCAAACAGGGCTGCAACTGAAGACATTGATTCTCCACGGGCCTCTTCTATTGCTGTTACTTTAGCTTCCCAATCTTTTGTTAAAACATTGAGAATTTTTCTGACCTGAGGACCTTGATCATAAGTCTTGCCTGTGGCTACTAGTTGATTAGTTAGATGTGTGTAGTGGAGTTGGAACTCGGCGATGGTCTCTCCGGACTTCATTCGTAATAGATCATACTCGGTGGTAAGAGTATTGATGCGATTTTCTTTGATTCCAAGTTCCTTCATATGCTATTTCTAAAGCCTTCCACATTTCTTTTGCGGTAGACAAGTTGCATATCCGGAAGTACTCCTTTTGATCGAGAGCACTTTGCAAAGCATCAAGATAGCTTTACAGTTGAGAGTAATATTTTTCTTGTCAGTCTCATTGAACTCATCTTCTGTTTTGGGAGTGGCGCTTCCTCCTTCAATCTTTGTAGGGACGTAGTCTCCTTTTTCAATTACATTCCAGAGTCCATACTCAGAAGCTAGCACGTACACCTTGAACTTTGCTTTCCGAATGAGTAATGTTCTCCGTTGAATCTCGGAGGTCGATTGATTGAAGCACCATCGTGCAATATTCCTTCCAATATCTTATCTCGGGATGTTAAGCCCAACCGAGACACCTAGGCTCGATACCAAATGAAAGCCTAATATTACCAAGAGGGGGTGAATTGGGGATATTAAATTTTCTTGCAAGTTAAACAAAAATAGAAAAGGAGGAAGAAGGAGATGGACACAAGGCGTTTATACTGGTTCGGTCCTAATCCTTGACCTACGTCCAGTCCCCGGACACACTCGGGATTCCACTAACTTATGATCAAATGATTACACACTCGTAACACTCTGAGCAATTCTCACTCTTGAATTACACTCCCCTTACAAGTTGTAATCAAATAACCCAATCCCAAAGTCCCACAACTTTGATATTTTCACAAGGAAATAATAGTTGAAGAAGAACTCTGTAAGAGCAGATAATCAGAAGCACTGAAGTACAAAGTATTACACAGTCTCAGCTGAAAGTATTGGCAGAAAGTATCTGTCAAGAGATTAGCGAAACTAAGCTCTCGAGAGTATCTTTCTTTGCGTGTTTGTCTTGCTGTGTGTTTTTCTCTGTTGTGCGTTGAGAGCAGGTGGTGCTTCCTCTATTTATAGTGCTCTGAAGATGATCATTGCAGATGCTGCATATTGAATTCCATTAATGCCCATAATCTGATCGGATTCTCTTTGTGATTCTCGTTTGATGATATTTGTTTGGACTTCCAATGATTCTGACCGTTGATTCATTTATTGTCTTTCCTTTATTTGGTCGGGAATAAAATCGAGTAATTGCTATATGATTTGTTTCCAAACAAAGATCTTTAATCTTTCATGAAGATTCCTCTCGTCGACGATGCGTGTGCCGATTCTCTCTTCGTCAATCGATTCTGAATCTTACTTAAATAGAATCATTAGAAATAGAAATTAATCAGTTTATATAATCGGTGATAATGGCAGATCAATATTTATAGTCAGAACAAATCAATCACGAGATATCGTATTGGGATTACGTTTGCTGCGTGGTTTAAAAACTGCTCCCAATTCGTCTAACTCTCTGTCTCCATTTTGACTCGAGGCATATTGGTTGGCTCGAGTCAAATACTGCTCTCTATTCTTCTATCTTTCTGTTTGGCTTTTGACTCGAGGTAACCAAAACTCTGGCTCGAGACAAATCGTGAATTAATCATTAATTCCAGGAACATTTGACTCGAGGTGCAGAATACCTTGGCTCGAGTCTTGGAGACTCGAGGTTGCATTTGAGGAGGCTCGAGTTAAAAGTCTTCTCCATTCTTCACTCTCTGTTTGGATGTTGGATCGAGGAAACACAGCTCTTTCTCAATTCTTTGATCTTTGATTTGATTCTGTTGCTTCCAGTATTTCGTGTATCAACTTTATAGGATCATAACTCCCTGTTATGAACTTCATTTTGGCTGGTTCAATTCTTTATGGAAAGCCCATTGAGTCTTCTTTCGAATGGCACCGATTTCAGCTCCATTGGATTTTCCATTCATGAGATACACTCAAAATACTGAAGGTGGGTCTGGTGTGTGACGCTGATGTTACTGTCATCTTCAGAAATTCATAGCTCTTTCATCTGACCTCCTTTGGACTTGAATTGTATATCAAAATAACGCATTGGAAGTCTAGTTTCCAACAAAATTGATTTCACCTCAATCCGATCTCTGGTTTGGGAGATATCATCGAATTACCAGAGGTCGCCAGCTGAAACGCGAAACAGAGTAGAACAGAGGTACTGAAAACCACTTTTGGCTCGAGCCAATGGTTTCTGGCTCGAGTTTTGAGTCCGATGATCAGACCATATTTTTATATGATTTTTCATGATTAAATTGGGATTATTAATGCATTTTTTCATAGTTATTGAGCTTAAAATGCATTTCTTGTGATAAATTAAGATTAAGATTAAATACATTAAATTATGACTAAAAAGGGTAAAATTGTCAAAGAAATTGTAATTACTCTTAATCATTGATTTTTATCAGAACATTTGATGTTAGATTAATTATTTTTTATTGTAGATGCTCGAAAAGATTAGATCAAATTTGAAAATGAAAGTTTGAAATCAAATTGCAAAAGTTTCAATTAGGTCCCTCAAACAACATTTTTCTTTGTAGTTTAGTCCCTGGTCAAAACTCGCGTTTTGACCAGTGGAAGGCATCGAACCTAAATGAAACGAGGAATTGAATAATTGGAAGGAGAGAGCAGCCGCAAGTTTGAAAACGAAAAGAGGGAACGAGGAGAACGAACGAAAAAAAAAAAAGAGGAACCGAGAGACGCAGACTTCGGATTCGACCTTCGTCTTCTTCGTCTTACCTTCGATCCGGCCTTCGGCACCCTCGCCGCGACTTCCTCCACCACGGTCGCCGGTGAGTGACCCCTCTTCCCCGGCCTGCAATGTAACCGGCGGACGAAGAAAGAGAAGAGGCCGAGAGATTCAAGCCGCGAACTGCAGGGAGACCTTCGAACTGGACGAACGAACACCTTCTTCCTCCCGCACGTCCGTTCCTCCACCAACGGCGATTTTTCCGATTCCGGCGGGTTCTTGAATTTTCCGGCGAGACTTTCCGATTCCGCGAGTGTTTTACCAGATTCTAGCGACTTTTCGATTGACATGTCCGGCCGATTCTTGCTTCTTGGAGATGAGGATGTGTTCTTGAGTTTCAAAGCTTCAAAGGGAGTTAATTTGTTCATTCTATTAGTCCGATTTATATATTTAGATTGCCTAGTTTTAGGAATTATTGGGTATAAATTTGAACTGAGATTAATGTTTATTGTCTTTGTTAGTTTGACAATTGTGATTGGATTGAATTTTGTAGCTTGTTGGATTTATATATATAATTTCCTTATTGATTCAATGATATTGTGTTGTCTACGTGGTATTGTTAGATAATATGATTGAATTGGATTAATTGAGTGGCGTGGTATCGCATTCATATGAAGAGGAACCAAGTTGCATTAATTTGATCCTAATCACACACTAAGTGGTTTTAAACAATATCTCAAGAGATAGTAGTTAGCTACGGTAGTAGGAGCTACTATTAATTGGGAATATTGGACTCAAGTGGTATCTTGGGGTTTTTCATCTAGACTTAGTGAAAATCTACTCCTATAATTAGTTGAACTATGATAGTCATATTCCATTTCCAAGAGCATTCACACCCATTTTCATACTCCATTCCATTTTATAAAGAAAATACCAAAAATAATAGTTAGGATTTAATTAAATTGCATTCCTATTTCAGTTTATTAATTTTAAAAGCCAAAACCAATTTGCCCCTTGTTTTAATTGCATTCGCATGGCATTTAGATTACTTAGGATTCAATAAAAGGCTCCTCGAAAGAGAGAACGATCCTAGGTTTGCCTATACGCAATCCTTGGTTATTTTTGATTGTGGACCCCAAGGCTAAAGACAAAAAGGCCCTCATCAAATGGCGCCGCTGTCGGGAACTAAGTAATTGGCTCCTTAGGTAATCTAATTGTCAAATTCACTTTTGACAAGGGGTTTCTCGTGTGAAACTTGTTAGTTTTGCATTTTTTGATTTTTCATTGCATATAATTTAGGATTTTTGCATTTAGGTAGTTTACATAGCATTCATTGCATTCTTGAATTGTCTTGACTTGGTAGCTTCTGTGTGGTGTGTTTGCATTAAATTTGATATGATGTTGAGCTTAATTGTTTGAATTCACCATGTCTCCAAGTTAATTCATAGCATACTTGCATTTTTTTTTAAAAAAAAAAAAAAACCAAATATCTTGATTTTTCTTAGTTTTTGCATTTTCATTTGCATTCTACTATTTTCCTACTTGATTTCAATTGTTTTGTGCTTGGTTGCTACATATTGATTTCATTTCATTTGGATTGCTTGTGGATAACTTGCTTGTGATACTATTTCGGTACATGATTCCAATTTCCAAGTCACAATTTTGGTGAAATACTTTTTCCATATGGATAGTGACATGAGTGAGCTCATGGCTCTAAGCCACATCTCTGACCAAAAGTTGGAGCGCTTGAAAAGTTTGAATAGTCAGGTGGAGTTGTTTGGAAGTTCAAAGGACTTGGCAAAGGAGGAAAGGGAGATTAAGCAATGGTTAAACCAATACTATCAGCATCTTATGTCGATAATGTCACAAGCTTCTCAAGAACCATTTGAGGAACAACAAGAAGATGACATTCAAGGACTCAAGAGTAGCTCCTATGCAGAACTCAAAGATGACTCTAACTTTGATGGAGTCAAAATTGAAGCTCAGGAATTACACTGTTGTGGAGGAGCTGGTAATGAGAATTCTGGAGTTGAAGTATATGCTGAGAGTATAAAAGCCGAGAATTCATTGCTACTTGAAGAAGTCATGGCTAAACAATTGGAATTGCCCATTGCACCTCAAAAATTAGCCACGGCCCCCATGTGTTCCTTAGATACTTGCCTCACTGAGGAGACAATTCAAGAAGCCATGAATGTGTTAGATTTATGTGATGATAAGTTTTCCTCTCCTTTGTTGATAATTTTGATACACTTGGGAGTGAGATTTCCAACCTTAACTCATCAATGGTTGATTGTTGGTTATCATCCCTTGGTGATTTTTCTCTTACTTCTCTTAGTTCATTGGAGCTTAATTCTCCGAATAATTCATTTTTCAGTGATGATGCTTGTGAGGAAGGTGTTTTTGTCAATGTTTCAGGTCATAAACCAATGGAGGAGGCTGAGTTTGAGGTTGGTAGGCAAGACTTGGACGATTTGGTCTCTAAAGGGATAGCCCTCACCCCGACTAAGATATCCTCTAATGTGACTCGCCTTGAACCTCAACATAATATGGTTAAAAGGCCACTTCCTAACTCATCGGTTCATCCTAGAACTAAGATCACTTCTCATACCTCAAGATTTTTAGATGAGCTAATCATTCCATGTGAAGTAGGTATGAAAGAGACTATTTTCCCCAAGCTTGTTGCTGCTGTAGGTCAACTTAATGTTGGTTCAACACTTGGGAAGCTTGAATTTGAATATGTCATGTTTGAGCATCATGAGAAATCTCATCTACATGATTCACTTCATACACCTCTTTCTTGTGATTTACCTCCAGACTTAGGTGATTGTGAACATGACACTGCTCGAAACTTGTCTTCTTGAGCATTCCATATCCATTTTTGTCTTGTCTGCATCTAATTTGGTCCTGGATAGCTATCTTGCTGCTCATACTCACACTTCTATTCATGAAGTGCTATCTTGTGATTTGCCACCCGATATAGACAAAGAAAATTATTCTTTTGAAAATTCAAAAGTTTTGGATGGTAATGATTTGAAAAATTCTCTTTCTTCTTCCATTCTTTTGCCTTCCATCTCTTGTGATTGCAATGTCGATGTGGTGTACCCCAACAATAAGTTGGATTCCGCACTTTCCACTTTGCAAACACAAGAGAATTTTCAAAATAAAATTGTTTGTTTGACTCCTACGATGGGAGTAATATTGATTTCCTTGGTGTGATAGTTACTTGGAGAGTTTGATTCCTAAAATATCTTTAATTCACTTGAAATCTCTCCATGTTTCTATTTTTGGATTGATATCTGCTGGTTGTTTGTTTTCTTTGCGAGACACATTTTGGGAAGGGTCCTCGATGGAACCAACATCCACCGTACATTCTTGGACCTCTTCCAATTGATCCTGAACCACCTCCACCAAGGAACATCAATGCGGGAGAAGATGTTGTAAAAGACAAATGCATGATTCTCATCATGGATGAGAACTTCTCCTTCAAGCGATTCAAGATACTCTAACACAGGTTGTCTCTTTCCTCACTTATTTTCTTCCTATTTCCTATGATTATTTGGGCTTAATTGTTGTATGAGGAAGATAAGTGTGGGGGAGGGACACAATCCAGTAGAAAAGTAGAAATAATTTAGTTTAGTAAGCAGAATAAGAACCCCTATGTATGCTTTACATTTTGTTGGCCACTACCCTACTTAATTGCCATTGTGCCTCTTCACTCTAATTCTCTCTGTTATTATGACTTGTTTCTTGTTTCTTCTCTCTTTTAATGATGTTGACGTGTTGTGCTCCAATTGCAATTGGACTTCACAACTTTCCACTTCATTTAGGAGCAAGTTAGAATAATAGAATTGCTTTACAAACATTGAGGACAATGTGTTGATTAAGTGTGGGGAGGGAATACATTTTGAATCCCAATTAAAATCCCAATTAAATGGTTGTTTTTAAATGAGAAAATGCTTAAAACTAGAAAAAAACCACAATTAAAAAAACCATGTTTATTTTTCAAATGGATGGGAAGAGAAATGAACCCACAATTGGATTTTTGCTTACTCCTTGTTTTGAAAATGAGAGTTTATGAATCATTAGTGCATTTAAGAGTTAAGCATGATTATAACTGATTGCAATGTTTCGATTGGTTGTGTTTATAAAGTTAGCACTTGGAATAGTTAAGTAGATGCTTTGTGGTTAGCTTACTATGCAATTGATTGTGTTGGAGTGAGCATTGGAGAAAAACCTTGTTGGAAGGATATTTGAGCCTTAAAGTCTTTTCATGTGTGCATGTTCACTTGGTTTTTCACCTTCTAGAACTTGTTTCCACTCTTTTTCGAAACAGTATTTGCGTTATTGTGATGAAAATGAAAGAGGCATTCAATTCTAAACCATTTTTCCCCAAACACAAACCTACATTCATCTACCATTTCCTTACCCCCTTTGAGCCTTTCCTATGTTGTATGCATGTCATTACTCATAGTGTTCGAGTATTCTAAAAATCGAAGAGAATTGCCAATAAAAATTTGAAATGCCATGTATATGAAAAAGAAAAAAATAAGAAGAAAAGAAAAAAAGAAAAAAAAGTGAGTATAGTTTTGAAAAAAAAAAAAAAAAAGAAAGAAAGAAAGAAAGGTATTGAAAAGAAAAAGAAAAATAAAAATAAATGAAGAAGGCATTTGATCATGAATTTTCAAAAGAATTGGCAAAAGTTTGTAAAGTTATTTAGATGCTATGAACTTGGTTATTAACGTGACTTGCATATAAACTATTTTCTTTTTCTCATTAATTCATTCCATTTAGCCTTCATCCATCATTACAACCCTTTAAAGTCCTCTTGATTCATTTCATTAATTGCTATTAGCGAGAGAGATGTTAGAGTTGTTACAAGCTTATGGTAAGGTGTTGATTAAGTGAACTAGACCGAAATTATTCCAATGAGGTGAGATGAGTGAAACACTAATACCTTGAGAGTTCTCCGTGGTTCATTTTAATATTTTGGATTGTATGGTCAACTAATTTATTTGCATCACTTGATTATGACTAGTATTGGCTTGATGAATTTGATTAATTAATTCATTGCGTTCTAATTATGAATTGCTCATATTTCAAATGCATTAGTGATTTCGACTTGGAATTGTGTACTCAATTTCCTTTGTTCAGGAGTACAAAGGTCTAAGTGTGGGGGAATTGATCGACCATATTTTATATGATTTTTCATTATTTAATTGGGATTCTTAATGGATTTTTTCGTAGTTGTTGAGCTTCAAATGCCTTTCTTGTGATAAATTAATATTAAGAGTAAATACATTAAATTATGACTAAAAAGAGTATAATTGTCAAAGAAATTGTAATTACTCTTAATCATTGATTTTTATGAGAATATTTGATGTTAGATTAATTATTTTTATTGTAGATGCTTGAAAAGATTAGATCAAATTTGAAAATGAAAGTTTGAAATCAAATTGTAAAAGTTTCAATTAGGTCCCTCAAACAACATTTTTTCTTTGCGAGTTTAGTCCCCGGTCAAAACTCGCGTTTTGACCAGGGGAAGGCATCGAACCTAAATGAAACGAGGAATTGAATAATTGGAAGGAGAGAGTAGCCGCAAGTTTGAAAAACGAAAAGAGGGAACGAGGAGAACGAACGAGAAAAAAAAAAGAGGAACCGAGACACACATTTCGGATTCGACCTTCGTCTTCTTCGTCTTACCTTCGATCCAGCTTCACACCCTCGCCGGCGACTTCCCCCTCCACCACGATCGCCGGCGAGTGACCCTTCTTCCCAGCCTGGAACAGAACCAGCGGACGAAGAAAGAGAAGAGGCCGAGAGATTCAAGCCGCGAACTAGAGGGAGACCTTCGAACTCGGACGAACGAACACCTTCTTCCTCCCGCACGTCCGTTCCTCCACCAACGGCGATTTTTCCGATTCGGCGGGTTCTTGAATTTTCAATGAGACTTTCCAGATTCGCGAGTGTTTTACCGATTAGGTGACTTTTCGATTGACATGTCCGGCCGATTCTTGCTTCTTGGAGATGAGGATGTGTTCTTGAGTTTCAAAGCTTCAAAGGGAGTTAATTTGTTCATTCTATTAGTCCGATTTATATATTTAGATTGCCTAGTTTTAGGAATTATTGGGTATAAATTCGAACCGAGATTAATGTTTATTGTCTTTGTTAGTTTGACAATTGTGATTGGATTGAATGTTGTTGCTTGTTGGATTTATATATATATATGTATTTCCTTATTGATTCAATGATATTGTGTTGTCTACGTGGTATTGTTAGATAATACGATTGAATTGGATTAATTGAGTGGCGTGGTATCGCATTCATATGAAGAGGAACCAAGTTGCATTAATTTGATCCTAATCACACACTAAGTGGTTTTAAACAATATCTGAAGAGATAGTAGTTTGCTACGGTAGTAGGAGCTACTATTAATTGGGAATATTGGACTCAAGTGGTATCTTGGGGTTTTTCATCTAGACTTAGTGAAAATTTACTCCTATATTTAATTGAACTATGATAGTCATATTCCATTTCCAAGAGCATTCACACCCATTTTCATACTCCATTCCATTTTATAAAGAAAATACCAAAAATAATAGTTAGGATTTAATTAAATTGCATTTTATTTCAGTTTATCAATTGAAAAATCCAAAACCAATTTTCCCCTTGTTTTAATTGCATTTGCATGTCATTTAGATTACTTAGGATTCAATAAAAGGCTCCTCGAGAGAGAGAACGATCCTAGGTTTGCCTATACGCAATCCTTGGTTTATTGTTGGTTGTGGACCCCAAAGCTAAAGACGTAAAAAGGCCCTCATCATCGACTTGAGGCAAAATTTGCTGGCTCGAGTTAAATCATCCCAAAATCGGATTTTGCTCATTTTAACTCCGATTTGAGCCATTCCAACTTCCATTTGATCGTGGAGACTTGTAAAATCAATCTAGGAACTTAAATAAAGATATTCTCATTCCATTTAGCAAGTTCTTCCATCTTCCTTCTCTCATCTTGATCATTTTTCATCATTTGAACTTCTTTGACTCAATTTCTTTCTTCTTCTTCCTCTAATTAGATATGTTGATCTTCTTCTAAATCATTCTTCATAAATAAACTTCACATCTACATTAAATATAAAAGTTAACCAAAGTAGAAGATAAATGAAGTATATAAATTTTCTCCTCTTAACAGATAAGCATATTTGTCATCATCAAAACTAAGCATAACTAACACATATTGTACTAACATGAGTTTATGATCCAAAAGTAAAGATAAAATGTGGTTAGAATTCGAAATTAGAGTGTTTACGAAGTGAAAACCGCAAAATCTTGGATAGCCATATTAAGCTTAGGTTCAGCCAAGTACAAGGCAGACCAAAAGAGTAGGAATTTGGCCAATTTGATGATTCCATTGTGTTTAAAACATGAAATTGTGTAGAATAAAGGGAAATTGGTTTTGGCTTTTCAAATTAATAAACTTAAAAATAATGCAATTTAATTAAATGTGAAACTTATGTTTTTGGTATTTTCTTTAAAAATGGAGTGGAGTATGAAAATAATGAAATGTATAATGGATGCTCTTGGAAATGGAATAGTGACTATTATAGTTTAATTAAATGTTGCAGTAAATTTTCACTAAATCTTGAGTCCAATATTCCCAATTAATAATAGATCCTACAACCATAGCTAACTACTATCTTTTGAGATATTGTTTAAAACCATTTAATGTGTGATTAGGATTAGATTAATGTAACTTACTTCCTCTTGATATGAATGCGATAACACGCCATTCAATTAATCCAATTCAATCATAATATCTAACAATAACACATACAACACATATAAAGCACAATATCATTGAATCAATAAGGGAAATACATATATATAAATCCAACAAGCTACAAAATTCCAATCCAATCACATGAGTTCAATTCATAAAGTTGTCCAAATGGGTAAACTAAGTCTCGGCGATACAAAACAACATCGCTAAAATTAGGAAATCCAAATATAATTAGATAAAATGGATTGAATAAACTCCACTTTGAAACTCAAGCTACTTGATCCATCTCCAAGAGGCAAAGGAATCAGCCACACATTGAACTCAGCGCAATCACCACCAATCTTGAAATTGCAGCATCTATGGAAAGATGTAAGGAAAAACGAAGGAATTATGGAAGAAGGTGGATTCTAGTGGGTTTGATGGAGAACCGAAGGAGTAGAGAAATCGAAATAGGATGATGAAAGGAAAATCTAGAATGGGATAATGGAAAGAAGGAGGAGCTACGGTGATGCTTATAGAATGGAGATAGTCGTGGAACAGAGGAAACCGACTGTGGTTATGCAGCACCGGTGGTAGTCCGATAGGTCGAAGACGATGAGAACAAAGAAGGGCCGGCGATGGTGGTGGTTTTCTTGTCTTATCCGACTTCAAATCGCACCTCCTTCCATCAAAGTTCTCTCTGTTTCGATCTCTGTCATGGCACTTTGTGAATTTGGTTTGGCATCGATCTAAACTCGTCTATGGGTGTGAAGATGGAGGTGCAAGGATGGTCGCCGCCGGCGACGAAGGAGGAAATGGTGCCGTCGGCGAGAGGGAAGGTCCAGGAGAGAGGAAAGAAGAAGAAGGTCTCAAACTCGTCTCCTCGCATCCTCGTTACGCGCCTAAAGAAGAGGGAAAAAACTCGCCAAACCTAGCTTGCAAAACGCAGAGTTTTGGCTTTTTCCTTCTCTCGACATTAATTTCGGTCCTTCTTTGACATTAACTTAGTCCCTTTTTACATTAATTCTAGTCCTTAGTTGGCATTTTTCAACTTTTCCAAATTTCTTCCAAAATTCCTAGAATGCAAAATTAAACACAAGGTAGCATCAAAAGTCCAATGAATCAATTACATGAATAAATTAACATATTATGACCATTTTACCCTAATTACGTTTAATTCAATACAAATGTTCCTAACTCAAATCGGTGCTTACTAATGCAATAATGTCCTAGAAAATGCATTAAGAATCCCAATTTAGTTATGAAATATCATATCAAAATATGGTTCGATCAATAAGCCATTAGGAAATTCTTATTTAACATATTGGAAGTCACTTGCTCTTCTTCGAAAATCTCAAGAAGTCGATTTCATCTTCTTAGTCTAAACTTCTTGTATTACATCTCATGAAATAAAACATAAACCATATCGGTCCAAACAGAAATAAATGAACAAACAAACAAAACATTAAACAACTTGCATGCTTTTGTTATCGAACCGTATCTCGAGTCTATATTACCCGAAGAGAATCACCAACATTGATGAAGAAGGAGGATTGATCGTGTGGCACGAAACCCAAGTTCCATCTTTGAGACATATTTTAAGTTCTAAAGCGTTATTTGATCTCAACACGAAATAATCGTGGGTCTATGTGCTCACAAACCCCACAACGTTTCCGCCATTGTTGGACCCCACAAGCTCGGGCATGGAGGACAATGATTCACACTGAAACAAGCCACTCTGTTTGTTCATCACCATCTTGCTTCACACATTCCTAGGCTAAATCTACATTTCTTCAACCAACAATTCTAGAACCTCTTACGCAATCTTCCTCACACTCGATATATAATTACTCAACGCAATACTCAAATACTTTTTTTCTTTAAATTTTTTTGGGGGCACCTCTTGGTTCCGCCACTAGGTATAACTATCACTCCTCGTAGGATTAACTCGTTGGATGAGAGATTTCAACGAAATAGAGGAATTTGGAGGAGTAATAGTATTGTCGAATTTTCTATGGTATATGTGGTTGAGGACAAATTATGGGAGTGATTAGAATTGATTATGGCAAGATTAAGATCTTGAGTTTTCTCTTCATGTTCACCAACACTCTCCAACTCCTTCAACTTAGATATCGTACATACAAATCCTTTCAAACATAACTAAATAGACATACGTAATCGTGTTGAGAAAATATTTCTACCTTAATTTTATGAAGCTAAGTAAAACATAAATGCTCATTGGCAATGTATCACATTTTTGTTATAAAGATAGATATGAAAGACTTGCTTATCACCCAAGAGGGGGTAAATTGGGTGTCTAATTAAGTACTTAGAACTTTAAAAATCTTTTCGCAACTTACTCGAAAGTAGTTTGAATGACAATAATTATTTATAAAGTGATAAACAATCATTCAAACATATATGCTGGGAATGTAAGAGATAAGGGAAGAGAATATGCAAACTATGATTTATACTGTTCAAATAGAATGATAGGATGATTACAATAAATCTTCTCTCTTAGAAGTGAATGGATAAACACCAAGAACAATACAAATCATTTCACTCTCTATGATAAACTATGTAAACATTGAAAACAAAGAATAAATAATATGAATATCGAGTATGAGCATTTTGAAGATGTAGGCTTGTGTCTTGCTTCTTGTCTTGAATCTGTCTTCTTTTATAGGTAGAGATCAATATATGACCGTTTTAAGATTTAATGATGTTGGATAACGAACTATAGCCGTTAGACTCGGATGGAACTAGCCGTTAGAATTTTGTTTTCAACCAAACTATGACATCGCATTTACTTTACTCTTGATCTTCGATTTAACATCCTTTGATCATCTCAAACATGTACACAAATTATATAAATAATGTTAAGAAGTATTATAAATCATTTGGGTATTCATCTGGATGTTCTTGGTGAAAAACGAGATTTTCGACATGGTGATTTTCTCAAGCAGAGGTGCAACCGTGTAACATCTTAAACAGACAGTCAACTTTCGAAGGCCATATCTCCATGGTATAAACTCCGTTTTTGTCCATTCAAATCTTGATAGAAATCCCTTTGAGTCTACTTTCACATGCCACCAATTTCAGCTCAATCGGATTTTTACTTTGTGAAATATACTCAAAACATTGAAGGTTGGTCTTCTGATTGGCGTGAATTTCACAGTCAACTTCATAAATTCATAGCTCCTTCATCTGAACTCCTTTTGGCTTTAATTTTATATCCAAATGAGTTATTTGGAGTCTATTTTCCAACAAAATTGGTTTCACCTCAATCGGACTTCTGGTTTGGAAGATATCATCGAATTACCGAGGTCGCCAACTGAAACGTGAAACACAGTGAACAGAGTTGCTGAAATACACCTTGACTCGAGTCATTTAAGTCAAACCAGTCCGAGACGCCAATAACACTTCCCGACTCGAGTTAATGATATCCTGGCTCAAGTCAAATCATCCTGCACCACCAAAACACCGTAGCAAAGTGGTTAACTCGAGTTGCAACTTCATGACTCAAGTTAGATCGTCTTGAATCTTATATTTGCTTGTTTTAACTCTAAATTGATCCATTCCAACTTCCATATGATCTTGGAGACTTCTAGCATCAATATAAGAATTTGAATAATAATATTCCACTACATTGTGCAAGTTCTTCCTTCTTCAATTTCTTCTCTCCTTCTAGATTTTCCCTAAAATCATTTGATAGCTTCTTGCTTCCTTGACATTATGATATTCCCATTATGTTGTGCAAGAACTTCTTTCTTCAATCTATTTTCTTGATCATTCTCCATCATCATTATCTGCAAGTTCTACCTTCTTCAATATCTCATCTTCTTCTTGAACTTGACATTCTCTTCAATTTCTTCTTTCTAAAATCTCTTATCTCCTTCTTGAGCTATTATTCAACTTAGACTAATCTACATTAAATATAGTAGTTAGTCAATGTAGGAGATAAATATATCATACAAGCTTTTTGCTATTGTGTACATGTTTATTTTCTTCCTATCTCCTTAAATAGCCTTATATTGACAACACTTTCTTTTTCTTCTCCACTAAAGTTTACTATCTTGGTTGACATTTTGTAATGTGAGTTCAAACTTGTCGTGTGGTTCGAACTTGATTGTTTGGTTTGAACTTGATTGTTTGGTTCAAACTTGACTATTTGGTTCAAACTTGAATGTGTTATTTTGCAACTTCAGTATATAAGACATCATCAAAACTAATCATATCCAACATTCTCCCCTTTTTGATGATGAAAAATACTCTAAGAAAAATATATATAATATGAAAATATATTAAATGCAACATATTTTTCTAGAACGCAACATATTTTTCTAGCCATTCTCCCCCTTATTTGTCATTAGCAAAAAGTTGATTTAAAGAAGAGAGACTTGGAGAGACAAAAATAAAAATAAATTAGAATGAGTCAAGGAACTGATTTTCTCTTCCCAATTTGAAAGTGTTTTGATTCTCAATGTCATACAATTTGAATGTTTTTATGAAAACAAAATTTGAGAGAATTTGGTGAGATTTTCAAGAAATCTTTCACAATTAAAGCATATAGATATCAAACATGTGTAAAATTTCTACCGAATATAAAAAGATAGAGATTAGAAGTGCTCATGTAGGTTTTGCAAATTGATGAACGATCCGTGAAGTCCGTTGGTTAGCTTTTAGATCCGTGATGTGCTCTAAATAGCCTTCGAGATGAGGAATGAGACTAAAGTACTTGCTTCTTGAGTTGTATCTCATATGAATGAATATTTTCAGCACTCAACTTCTATTCTTTTCTTCATAGAGCTTTTACGTAGAGCATAACTCACCTAACTTCAAAATTTTTTTTTTTTTTTACTTTGTAGAGCATATCACAACTTCGGTGTGATTGAGTGTCAAAACATTTTTCCTCAATGTAATAGTTTCTCCTTGTAGAGCATTAAGAAAGATTTTTGCATAGACCGAATTCTCTGTGACAATTGTAAAAACTTTCTTGCAAGGGAGGATTATTAGTGCAACCAGATATCAAAATATTCCTTTCTAAATGATATTTTCAAATAATGATAATGAAAGGAAAATATTATATTAACTCATCATCAAAATTAATAAAACATAGTGAATGCAGATGAGAATGATTAAAAGGGTTTTCTTCAAATAAAGGAGATGAGCTTTTAAGATATAAAACACATGAGAATGTGAAGCTCCCCTTAATGAATGCATAAAAATATGAAGCTCCCTTTAATAATACCAAATAATAATGTGACACCAAGAGTTATTTGAAGTTATCCCTACTCCAAAGAATACAACAAGGTATCTCGGAATTAAGAACTTTCAAGTTCACTTGGATGGACTTAAAATTGGTATGAAGAAATCACTTCTACTTTTTGTGATGGTAAAAGTGTTTAAAGTATAAGGATCATTTTAAAAATGAGTTTGCTTGGGTTAAACTTCTTGGAACAAAATGGAATGAATGAAAATAGGTTAGCCTAGCAATGATTATGAAGTACCCAAAGCATAATCAAAAGTTTAAAAATTATGAGAACGATGATTTCAAAATTTGTTCATCATGATTGGAGTCATTCATTGTTGATTGGAAACACTGTTCCAATTCCAAGAACCTTATGTGAAAACTTGACTGAGTTATACTTATATGACTGAGTCATAAATGCAATTTTGAAAACAGATAAATGTTTACAAATAATTTGACTAGAGTCATCTGTTAGCTCTAAAGATTTGTACGTTTTGGATCATGTGGAAAGGGAAGGGGTTGAAGTGGATTTAAGAAAATGGCGACTGAATCATAATCGAACGCCAAAATAAGAATATAGGCGTCCGAAATCGATTCAGTCGCCTATATTCAATTTTTTAGGTTAATATACACGTGCGCCTCTTCATTTTCTCTCACACTCACATTCTCGATCTCCGACGACAGCGCGGGCGAAATCCTCTCGTCCTCACTCACACTCTCGTGTCGTTCCTTCTCCAAGCCTGGTGCTCTCGTTTCCATCTCCGCCGTCGTCTCCTCCGTCTCCATCGCCGTCGCCATCGATCACACTCATTGTTCTATCTCTCGCTCACTCCGCCTCTTTCCCGATCGAAGAAACCCACCAAACCCAGCAAGTAAGCTTCTTGTTCATTTCTTAAGTTCTTTGATTCCTAATAACCCATGTATGAATGGATTTTTGCTTAAGTTAGCTAGGATTCTTAAGTTAATGCTTCTTGTTTATGGACTGGATTTTTGCTTCTGTATGTTTAGGATTCCCGCCTCTTTCTCTCTCACTCGCATTTTGGATTATGCACTATATATGGATGGTAATGTGGATTGCCATGTTTCTTATACTCGTTCGATAATGACATAGGGTTTAGCTTTAGTCTGTTGTAAAAGCACGTTTACTTTAAGTAAACATTGACTCTATGGCTCTATGCTTTATTTATCTTACATAATTGATAGAGTAAATACCCTTTTTGAAAAAGGGCATCCGTGTTTTTTCCAGGGACCAAAAAGGGTATTTACTCTAATTGATAAATTGTTTAGCTGATTTTTCTTTCTTTCATGCATCATTTCAAAATTGTTTGACCATTCTAGTGCAAAAGAACAATTTGACTGTCATTTATCTTCAAGTTTCCTGCAATCTCTGTTGATTTCTTTCGGATCTTGTTTTTGGGGCTTCCTTTGGGAGCTCCATCTTGAGATATTATTTCTTCGTGATATTGTTCGAATTGCTTTAGTTAGTAAGTTTTGTTGAATTAAGCTAAAATTGGTTGTTATTGAAATTTTGGGATGTCTTACTTTTAAGGGAAATCTGCAGAAATTTACTTAAAAGAAAACATGTCGTTCTTGAAATTGACATGAACTTGACATTGTTGGAAATGTCGTAGGTGGTAATAAAATGGGTCATAGTTGGATGAATGCATTGAGAACTAGTGAAGAATATGAGAATAGGGTGGAAGAGTTTATTGAATTTGATAGAGAGCTTATCAATGCAAAAGAGCGGGGTGGACCGAAGTGGTTTAAACCGACGGTGAGTAGTTTCAATTCAAGTTATTTCATTGACACAAGTAGCTTTAGATATGCCTTTATTCGTTTTTAACAATTTGCCTTTGATTTATAGTGCCATCAACAACCGGGGAGCACCGAGTGCGGATATTACGTTATGAGTTGGATGCAATCCATCGTTAACAATGGACGTATTCAAGGTTTTCAAAACGTACGTAATCGCTCTGTGATTCTCAAGTTTATTGAATTTTTGTTGTTGTACTTGAGTTGTTAATTATTTCCTTCACTTAATTGGTTTATCTTATACCTTGTTTCCCCAATTTACAGTTTTGGGTACTGCGGATCCGTACTCGCAGGATGAGATCGATTCGGTTCGAGACATGATATCTAGACATCTTCTTCAACACATAGCCTAGTTAGTAGTGAGCATGATTAATATGTTATTGTGTTAGTGATTCTTTAATTTGCTACGGTTGTTCATTTGTATCTATTTGGTGTTTTGTCTGTTCAAAATATGCAAGTTTGGTGTTATATATATATTGTGTTTATGTATTGTGTTAGTGTGATTCTTGTGTTCTTGGTGGTTTTGGTGATGCAAAAACTTGGTAGATATCTCATAGTTTGTGTCTTTCCAAGTTTACTATATTATTTTACTTGATTTTACTACACCGATATGATCCAAAACTTGGTATTTGGATATCTCCTATCTCATTGTTACAAGTCGCACGTTTGTTGTTAATAATTCTTTTGAGGGAAAAATTAAAATGTAGTTTATATTTAAAAAATTCAACAAAGGCGACCCGATTTTGAAATCAGTCGCCTTTGTTATCATAAGGCGACTTGTATCGAAGATCGGGTTGCCTTATGAACTCATTAAGGCGACTTGAAATTATAATCGTGTCGCCTTAATTGAAAACAATAAGACGACTGATTTAATATAAGGTCGCCTTTAAGGCGAACTCAATATTAATCAAATGCTTAAAGCGACTGATTTGAAAGTCGTCGCCTTATTAACCTTAATAAGGCGACGATTTAAGATCGTGTCGCCAATTTCAAAATTTTCCTCTACCCCTCCAAGACGTCCCTCGGTAAAGGGTCGTTAATTGGGTCTTATTTAGGTCGTTTTTAGCATTTTTGTAGTAGTGAATCATCTTCTTTGTTAGTTGGAAAAGATTGAAGATGGTGCCGGAAACATGGTTGTTGCGGGCGGAGGAGGGTTCAATTTTTTTGAGTCTTGTTAGGAAATATATCGTATAAATATATTATAATTAATTAGTATCACATATAATCGGGGATTATAGGAATTATGAGTGATTAGGGAATCAATCATCATAATGAGTCATTACTCTCTTGTCTTCTCTCTTGTGTATAAATACACTATTGAGCATATGAATAAACACATCCATTTGAGAGTATATTTTCTCTATCTTTCTCTCTCTGATTTCTACATGGTATCAGAGCCTAGTTAGTTCTTGGCCAATTTGAGTTTTCCAATGGCCGTCATCCTTTGTACGGTGGTGGTCTCTCGTCCTTTGCATGTGTGTGTTCGTGTCATTTCAGATTTTTTGGGGTTATCCTTTGGTGGTGCTCCTTCGTCGGCATCGATTTCTTTTCCGTTTGTGTCGATTTGTTGTTTTGGTACTATTTTGTGGTCTTTGTTTTGTGAACAGGCCTTGTTCATAGGGGAAGAGAAGGTGTGTACCTCCTTGTTTGGTTTGTTATGCCGCATCCGATTAGTTGATGGAGCTTGTTCAGGTTGTTTTCTCGTTTTGGTCTTGTTCGTTTGTTGTTTCGTGAACAGTGAACCATGTCGTCATTGTTCACAGGGGGAGAGAAAGTGTGTACCTTGTTGTTTGGTTTCCGTTTGGTTGTCCCTGGTTGGCTGCTGGAGCTTCTTCTAGGGGTTCTTTGATTTTTCGGTGAGATTTCCAGATTCTGGTTAGTTTTCCAGTTTCCGGCGAACTTTTCCAAATTCCTAAACTGTGTTTTCCGTTCTTTGTTGGTCCGTTGTGAGACTGGGTTTCTACTATTTCAGCACAATTGGCATTTCGTTTCGTGCACGTTCACTTATCTCTAGTGGCTGGGTTCTTCGTTTGTTTTGTTTTCTAGCACGTTTGTGAAGTGCTCTTTTGTCTTGACTATCGTGTTTGTGGTTGGGTAATTTTGTTGGCTTGTTTGTTGCTTTGCCTCCAATGAGGTATTTGTCTCGAGTGAGATAGTTTGGTGGTCCCTATGTGGCCCGTTCGTTGCTTTGCCTCCAAGAAGGTGTTTGTCTCGGGTGAGACGGCCAGTGGTCCTTGTGTGACTTGTTCGTTGCTTTGCCTTCCATGAGGTGTTGGTCTGGTGAGACCATTTGTTGTGGCTTCTACTCTGGTTTAGTTCCTTTTGTTGGTTGAGCTCTTGGTGAAGTCGTTGGATTGTAACTTTTGAATGTCATTGGTGTGACATTTGGTTGAATTATTCTTGGCTATGCCCGAACTTATTTGCTTGATTCAAAATCTCATGAAGAAGAAAGTTATTGGTGATTAGTTTCTGCTCACATTCAAGCCGCTTTCAAATTGAGGGGAGTGTGTGAAAATTAGGTGAAGAGGTTCTTAGGAAGAAAATTATTTTGTTTGGATTTATGTTTTCTTGTAACAAGTTGAGCATGATTAACATCTATACTCCAACTTGAGGGGAAGTGTTAGGAAATATATCAGTACAAATATATTATAATTAATTAGTATCACATATAGTCGGGGATTATAAGAATTATGAGTGATTAGGGAATCAATCATCATAATGAGTCATTACTCTCTTGTCTTCTCTCTTGTGTATAAATACCCTATTGAGCATATGAATAAACACATCCATTTGAGAATATATTTTCTCTATCTTTCTCTTTCTGATTTCTCTACAAGTCTTTGCCCGAAATTAAAATATGTCGCTTTAATTTATTGCATTCGGAAATTGTGATTAAGGTGATTGAATTGGGGTTTGTTTTGTCTATACGATTCAATTTTACCATTTGCAAAACAGAGGAAGCGGAGCGTCGCGATGGCCAAGGCAACGATTAACTCCACGTGAAGGTTGAGATCGGGAACTAAGGAAGAAGAAAAATCCTGTTAGAAAAAGGAAAAATAAGATGTATTAGGGTGTGCATGACAACCATTTTGTTCCCAACACTTGTTTCGAGATGAATTTTTTTTTTTGATTCTCGTGCTCGGGAAAAGTTTTGAGAATCGAATTACGTTTGTTAACTCACTTTATTTTTACTCGAGAATCATAATTACGTTTGTTAACACATTTTTTTCTATGATCCTCGAATATTGGTCCTTGTCCTTCTTGGGAATGTCCTTTGGTGAAACCTTTGATTCCATTTCCTTGGTGGACTTCTCAATGGCCCCGGAAAAGCATAGCAATATTCAAATACAATCTATCAACCAACCACAAGATTAATAGCCATCTTTATAATTGATTCGGCAAAGAACAGGAATTCAAGGGAGGAAAAAAAGGTACAAAAAGAAGCTTCAAAATTCAATTATGTATTCAAGGTCCAAGCTATAACACGGTATTATTATTTCTAGTCCATAGTTCAGAATATCAACACGAAAACAACACTTACCAGTTCCATATAAGCCAAACAATCTTATCTTAAACCAAAAAAAGATGAGTAATGACACTTAACCGATGCATTGAACTTCTTTCTTTCAGAAACACAGCCGCATTCATGGAAAACTCCATGAAGCTAGCCTCATGAACCCCCCTTTTTGCAGCCATGATATTGTAACTTAAAGATCAGAACAAAAAGAGCGATCCAAGCCAGAGTCACCAATTTTGTCCTAATTTTGCCTAAAAAATTATGATTAAAAAGTCTCTATCATTTACAACATCCTCTTCCTATCAGTAATTTTAAAGACAGATTTTCCGAGAAAGGAAATGCACCCATTTCACACATGAACATTAGTGAATTCAGAGAACGTGAAGAATCTTGGTGAATGCAATCCCACAACAAATAGCGGCAAAATAAGGGAAGATTAGTAGCAAGTTGTTATACCCGCATATTTATTTATCTGAAATGTTATATTTTGATAAATAAATGGGTTATTTCTGATAAGTGAGATTTTGACCTCAAGACTTGTGTAAACATAAGTCTATCTTTCTAAGTTAAATCTCTAGGAAATTAGAGAATGAAAATTATCAATTTGTGATAATTAAGTAGTTAAGTAATATTGGGCTAATTACTTAAGCATAAGCAAAGGAAATTCACAGGTAATTATGTAAAACCCTAAAATTAGTGGTTTTTGTTTTAAAATTAGTAAAAATATGTTTACTAATTAATTGGAAATTTTGAGAATAATAGTTGAGTTTAGATATTTTTGAGCCTAAATACAAATATTGACCAATAGGAAAATTTTGTAAAAATTATGTAAAAATAATTATTTAATTAATTAAATAATTAATTAAATAATTAATCAAATAAAAAAAAGAAAAAAAAATGGGCAGAAAAAAAGAAAAAAAAAAAGAAAAAAAAATGAAGATAAAAATTTTAATATCTAAATTTTTCTTACAACTTGCAATTATTATATAATATAATTTAAAGTGGTGAATAGTAATTTAGAAATTAGGAAACGGATTCTATCTAGAGATCTAGGAATGGGATTTCCAAAGTCGTGGTAGAATATTGATCGGTGGGATTTTATCTTCCGTTAGACTCTTACGGAAGTTAATTCGAAGCCGATTGTGCTTTTTCCTAATAAGACGAAATAGGAAATTCGAGAAAAGGCCGATAGCCAAGAGAACGAAAATGTTATGTTGTGACATTTGAAAAAGAATTGGGAATTTTCATGGACATATTGGGAATCAGTGAATTTTTCTGAAGAAGTTGGTGATTCCAGAAATACGTTCTGAAACCGGACGCGTTCGGACACGTTTCTCGAGAAAACTTCAACTGGACTGTTGGAGCCCTATATGGAATCAAAATTTAGGTTAACTTGGACATTTATAGTAAGCGAGGAAATGGTTTCAAAGTTGTAAATCCAGAAGTTTGAGATTTCTCCGAAATCACGCGAATCGGGTACCGATCGGGGAATTCTATTAGACCGGGCTTAAAGCACACCAAGTCACCCTTTTTGGACCACTCCAAAGCAGCCACATCACTCCTTAATTTCGGCCAAACTCTTCCATGGACAAGGGTTAAACACCATTTTTGCTTTGATTTCCATGGTTAAGAACAATTTGGAAAATTCCCAACATATCCCTAAATTCTTCTATAAATAGCCTTGAACTCTCTTCAAATTTTGCACACCATTTCCTCTTCCTTTGGCCGAAATCCTAGAGGGAGAAAGAAGAGAGAGAAGCTCTGGAAAAATTGTGAAGAAAGTCTTCAACGGGTAAGTCTTTCGGTCTTTAGCTTTTAAGTTCTAGTTTTTAGTTCGGTAGTTGGTAGAATTGTTAGTTAGATTTAGGAAGTAGGGGATGAAATTCCTATTCTTGTTTTTAGGCCTCATTGCATTGAAAAATATGCCTAAAGAGGTAAAAACATGGTAGGGATCGAGTCTCCGAAAAGTTGAAGCTTTTGTAATTCTTTCAAAAGTAGGGGTTGTAATGCTAGAATAGACTTTAAATTTTCAAGTATGATTGGATATCATATGGGAGGGCTATTTATACTTTATTTTCTAAAATCAAAATGGCGTCGAAGTTCTGGCAAAATTTTGGAAAATGGGGGCCAAAGTAACGAAGTGCTGGCGAAATTCCGCCGATTAGGGGCATAGGGGCAAAATGGTAATTTTTACCTAAAATGCCAGTCGTAATGCCAAATCACTAATGAAAGTGATATTACTCTTATAGGATATCAGAAACTCTGATCTGCTGCCGTTACGCTGCCCGACAAGCCATTTCACGTTTTTCTGTAGAAAAGTATGTTTTTCCGCCAGAAGTACCTAACACCGTCAACGAAGGTACGTTCGCGTACTGGTAACCTTAACACTGATGTTTATCGTATGCATATATGTGCTATGTGTATTGTATGCTCTATGGTATGATTATGTAACATTGTTATGATTATACTTGATGGATATTGGGATACGTTTCAAGGGGGCCTATGTGCTGTCAGAGGCCTATGTGCTGTCAGGATACGTTGCAGGGGTAGGGCCTATGTGCTGTCAGGATATGTTTATCTGTGATATATCTGCTGAATGAATTTGTGTTGTTAATGATATGTTTGTTTGTAGTCCATATACTGCTATATGTAAATATGAGGTTAACCGTTACCTGATGTCCGATTGCAATGGACCTCAGCTCTTAACATAGCGTCAGGTTCTGGAGGACCGAGGACCGAGGAGAGAGGCAAGTAGCCCGAGTAGAAGATCCAGCTGAGGACTTCCTTTCGTTATTCCGGCGGAAGCCTTTCTTTTGTCGTTATGTACTTTTAAAATACTCGATTCATCGTACCGTTGTTGTAATCAGCCAGACTTACGGCATTTGAAATACAAGTATCAGTTACTCAATCGCTCCAGTGCTCTACTCGATGAAAAAAAAAATTATCTTGCTTTTAAAAGTTGGGATATTACACAGTCAAGCAAGGTGAGACTAAGATATCGATTCCAAAACCATCATAAAGTGAGACCTTACTTCAATTTAATTCGAGATAAATCTCTCCCTAAACACCCAATAAATACTTAATCGGCCCTTCTATCGAGTATGAAGAAAATACACCCAATCCTCTGTTCAGACTTCAGACCACAATTTCTCATACGGAAGCTCCAGAATTGTAACAAAAAACGTTGGAGGGTTTTTCGTCTTTCTTGGGGAAGACGAAGCTTTCAAACCCTCTTCTCTATTATCGCGTCCCTTTCTCGTGTCTGTTATCGCGTTGTGGCGGAGGGTGGAGAGAGACCGACCCGTCGACGATGAGGATTTATGGTGACGGTGAAGCAAAGGTCGCCAGCGATGAAGGAACAAGAAGGCGAAGGTGGAGTTTTGAGATAGGTTGTTGAGAGAAAAATGATTCGATTTTGTGCCCGAATAGAGAAATAGAGATTTTTAGCTTCTTTTTTATTCCCCAACACAAAGAATAAACCGGTTCCTCCCGGGAATAAAAAAACCGGATTTACCAAACACAATTCCTATTCATTTTTATTCCTAAGAACAAAAATTTAAAAAAAAAAAAACTCATTCCGGGAGCGTTACCATGCACATCCTTATAGTGGTAAAGACGTGGGCGGTAGTTCTCCAAGGTGATAAAACATCAACGGAAATTTATGACAAAATTACCCATTTATAAGATGAGATTCATCAATCATCACACAACCATCGAGAAATTGAAACCAATAAAAGGTGTTAAATCTAATAAGTAATAACTATTGTTCAAATCTAACGCCAATTAGACCGAAGATCTAAGTCTAAAACACAGTAAAATCTTTTGACCAAACAAAATAAACACAGTAAACTCTTGGGGGATTGAAAGATGGAACACAGGAAGCGATGTTGGGATTCATATTTACATCACACTAATATCGGCGGATTGACAGACTTATGAGTTCCTTATCTTCCTCTCACAACAGAAAGAACTACATGCGGTCGCCTTATGTGAGTATGCGAGCTTTGGTTTTGCGAGAGTTGGCGGCAATTTATAAGATTTAACTTATCAACTTCCGATCTCGGCCTCCTTGCATTCATGCGTTTTCCAATCTCTCGGTTCTCCGACCTCAAAGCAACAAGAACGGCGAATTAAGGAGATCGGGTAAGATGTTGGCGGCAATCAATTGGAGACGATGAGCGAGTGAGCAAGCCTGCAAGTATCTAGACTTTTCTTAAAAATATTCTCCAATCTCAATCCTCTAGTATGCTGATAAGGATGCTACGTAGGTATCACTTGACCAAGTTTATGACACATCAGCACGGCTTTCTTTTGACTCATTCAAGATTATAAAAGATCAAACTTTAAGGATTGAGTCCTAACGAGTCAAACTATAAAAATTAAGTGTCACTTTAGTCCTATTATAAGTCTATTTTGACTAAATTTCACACACTAATGAAATATAGTTAACTCAATAATTATGGATAAATTTTCAATTTTGCACTCATTTATGATTGAGTATTTTTCAACTGTTACTTCTCTCTCTATCTTCATGAGTACAATTAATATGGGTAAAATTGTCACAATCTCATTTATTACATGAAACTGACTTATAAATAGGACCAAATTTTTTGGTCAACCTGACTTATAAATAATACCATAGTGGTATAAACTTTTATGATGACAATGAAAATTGGGAAGTGGGAACCAATGAATACGACTCATTTATGGCCAAGAGAAAAAATTGAATACCAGTCATCAGTCCAGGACGGTGTCTGTGTGTGGGGCATCTAGCCCAATTTCAAACCTAAAAGCCTTTCATGAAATAATGCTTCCTAATTTTACCCCTAAAAATCTATACAGGGAAAAGCATATTTTTGACCCCTAAAAATCTATACAGGGAAAAGCATATTTTTGACCCCCAAAAAATAAAACATATACAGCATATACCGAACCAATGGTAGAAATCCTATACAATTCCTTGCAACTTCAAAAAAGTACTGATTTTAGTTTTAATGATTTTAGAATGGTTTTATAATTTTTTTAAAAAATAAGTTTTGAGAAAAATATATTTGGATGATTGTTCTAAAAAATAGATTTTAAAAACATAAAACTTATTTGGAACAATTATTTTTAAAATCAATTTGAAGAAGATAATTGCTACAAAACCAGCAAACACTTGTGCATAACCAACGTCCATGGACATCGCTCTGCTAAATGGAATATGAGCAAGTTTGACCCTTAAAGGATAAATAGAATATGAATAAGTTTGACCTTTAAAGGATTAGTGAGAAATAATAGAGGGGGTTAAGGGTCAGGATCGATTCATACGTGGACCATTTGAGGCCTGTTGGTTCTGAAATTGTCTACATTAGCTAATTCAAGCCTAAGCTAATAAAGTTGTATAGACTGGTATCCAAAAATAAGAAAAATAAAGTTGTATAGAGCGAGAGGATGGGACCATATCTTAAGTTTGGTATTCATAACTCTGGTGGGTCATGGAGAAGATAGGGTTTAGTCTTTGACCTTTTGTTTTGATTCGCTCAATTATTGGGAGCGTTGTGAATGTATGTGTATTAAAGTCTTAAACTATCTCCAGATCTTCTATATGAAAGAATAAGTTGTAGTTTTTTTTTTTTTTTAATTGTAGTGGAATTGGTTTCTGCTCAGCAAATGAGCTAGGAGATTCTATGGCATTAGATATGATCTAGACAACCCACGTTTAATTTATTAGAAAATCTATAATCTTAAATATTTTTTAATAAATTAGATCTGAGTTATTGAGATTAGATTTGACGGCCCAAAATCTCCTAACTCTCCCAAGCTAATATTGTACGTGGCTACAAATAATGTCTGATAATAAAAATAAAAAAATGGCTACAAATGAATGTGATTTCTACAATAAATATTGGAAAAATGACATTGATGTCTCAGCCAAATGAAATAATGTCGAGAAAAGTCTCATTGACAAGTGAACATAGGAATTAACGAATGCTCATGTTCTGCCCATTATCAAGGGCCACAAGCTTGAAAGCTTTCTCAATGGTTCAAAACCTTGCCCTCCTCAGTTCCTTGCTGACAATGGCAAGAGTACCCTCAACCCAGCTTTTGAAGACTGGGTGGCTGCTGATCAGCTGGTTTTTGGCTGGATCCTGAACACCATGACACTGGAAGTGTCCTCTCAGATGACTGAAGTCTCCACAGCAGCTGGACTATGGGCAGCAGCAAAAGAAGTTGCTGGTGCACAAACAAAATCAAGGGTTCTCATGCTCAAATCTGATTTCCAGCGCACAAGAAAGGATTCCATGAAAATGAAGGAATACCTTACCAAGATGAAGGGTTTTTCTGACCAACTTTCCCTTGCTGGTTGCCCTGTTTCTCTTCCTGATCTGTTCATTCAGATTCTTGCAGTCTTGATCTTTGAATATAACCCAATAGTTGTGCAACGAGCAAAGATATTGATGAACTCACTGGATTGGTTTTCACCCACTCTCTTAACCTATGAAAACAGGATGGAGCAATTAAATCAGTTCTCAAAACTTTCGTTTCCAACATTATGTCAACTATGTTGGTTCGAACGCTCACTTAATAACAAGAACAGAGGAAATTGCTCTTTCCGTGGCAACCGAGGAAGAGGAAGAAGAGGTTATGGCGTAAGAGGTGCAAACAACAACTACAATCCAAACTACAATGCAAACAGACCAAAATGTCAGCTATGTGACAGATTTGGTCATGAGGTTGAGACTTGTTTTTACAGATATGATAAGTTTTTTGTGAAACCTAGCAAGCGAAACAAACCTCACTGGTTCTTCTAACTCAAGCAATGATGATCTTGCTTATTGGGCCACTCCCGAATGTGTTGATGATGATGCTTGGTACCGGACAAATGGAGCAACTAGTAATGTTACTAATGATATCAACCGCATTGATCATCCTACCGATCCCAAAGGTAAAATAAATCGGTAGTAGGAAACAGTCACAAACTTAAAGTAGAGAAAGTTGGATCTTCTACATTATCTAAAGTGAATGATAGCAAAGTCAAGTGAATAGTATTTTATACTCACCGAAATTAAAAAGAACCCTTGAGTGTTTACAAAGTGGCCAATGACAATAATGCAAACATTATATTTAACACTAGTGGATTTTCTGTGAAGGAACAGCAAACAGGGAAGACAATGCTGCATGGGGTTCCAACTGAAGGAGGAATGTTTAAAGTTTCCAAAGGACTCTCACAAGAAAAAGAAAATGGCAGTAAACACTACAGCACTGATTGTGTGTTTTCTGTTAAGAAAGAAGATCAAGTGATTAGTGATTGTAATCTCAAAGTTAGTAGAAATGAAGATATATTTTTTGAGTCTTGCAAATTTGGGAAATCACACTCTCTTCCTTTTAAATCCTCTCAATCACAAGCCACTAAACTCCTTCACTAATTCATACAGATCTATAGGGGCCAGCCCCTATGAATTCCCTAAATGGTTTTCGCTATTACATTCTGTTTCTTGATGATTACAGCAGATTTTCATGGATATTTCCACTCAAAAACAAAGATGAAGCACCGAATGTGTTTATTCAGTTCAAAAGCTTATTGAAAATCAATTTGAAAGAAAAATCAAGATACTTCAAAGTGATTAGGGTGGAGAGTATAGAAGTTTTTCAAACACTCTACAAGAAGTGGAATACATTTTGACATTCTTGCCCTCATACGTCTTCTCGAGAATGGGAGAGCAGAGAGAAAACATAGACACATAGTTGAAATGGGACTCACGTTGCTTGCTAAAGCCAAAATGCCCCTTCACTATTGGTGGGAGGCATTTCATACAGCCACAGCCCTGATAAATCAGTTACCTACAAATGTCCTAGGTGGAATCTCACCTTACTATAAGGTTTTTAACAAAGCTCCAGACTACAGCAGACTTAAAGTCTTTGGTTCTGCATGTTATCCCTGCCTACGGTCCTATAATCAACACAAAATGGATTTTCGAACTACCAAGTGTGTTTTTCTAGGCTAAAGAACTCACACAAGGGCTACAAGTGTCTTAGCTCAACTGGAAAAATTTATCTCTCCGTGCATGTTCGGTTTAATGAAGCCGATTTCCCTTTTGTCACAGGTTTTATTAACAAAAGAAAGACACTCGAAGCGTGGATCTATTCACAAGATTTTCTTAATGTATCATTACCTGAACCTGGGCAACCATCTTCTTGCACGCAGACTTCACAGCAGCAAGCAAGTACTAAATCGATTCATCGCTTAGTAGCTCTTGTGGTCCAAAGTGCACTTGAATGAAGACTCGAAAAGGAAAGAGAAGATTCAGTCATTTTTAATGAACACTCCTCGATTCTCCAATTAACTCAAATGCAGCAGATCAAGAGGAAGAGAACACTACAAATCAGCAACTCACAATAAAAATCAACACTCAATGGTTACAAGGAGTAAAGCTGGTGTGTCAAAAGAAATCACCCTACATTGGTACTGTTACAACTGAGAACAATGCTGATTCAGTTCCTGTTACAGTTAAAGATGCCTTGAAGAGTCATGAATGGAGAGATGCAATGCAAGAGGAATATAATGCATTAATTCAAAACAAGACTTGGAAATTGATTCCTTATCCTGGACAAGGAAACTTGGTTGATTGCAAGTGGGTTCTAAAAGAAAGTTCAACTCAGATGGCTCATTTCGAAACATAAAGCAAGACTAGTCGCCAAAGGCTTTCAACAAAGCCCCGGTGTTGACTTTGATGAAACATTTAGTCCTGTTCGAAATCACCAACTCTAAGATTCATTCTTGCTATTGCAGTTACACTCAATTGGCAAATCAGGAAAATGGATATAAACAATGCATTCCTAAATGGTGAGTTACAAGAGGTAGTTCTCATGAAACAACCGTAAGGCTTCACCGATCCTAAACGTCCTAGTCATGTATGCTTATCGAACAAGGCATTATATGGACTCAAACAAGCACCTAGGGCCTGGTTTGACAAATTAAGAACAACCTTACAAGGTTGGGGCTTTACACATTCAAGGTGTGATCCATCTCTTTTCTTCATGAGATATGACAGATTTGTTATGTTTGTTCTTATTTACGTTGATGATATTATAGTGATCGGGAACTCGGTGAAAATGATAAATTTGTTTGTGGAGCAACTAAACAACAAATTTTCTCTAAAGGACCTAGGATGTCTTCATCACTTCCTAGGAATTGAGGCATACCGAGATGCGACTGGACTTTATTTGAAACAGAAACATATATTCAAAACATTTTGCATAGAAGCAACATGCATAACTCATCTCGGTCCCTACTCCTATGGTGGTAAACAAATATTTATCTAAATATGATGGGAAACCACTCAAGGATGCAACAAAGTATAGGAAAATCATTGGAGCTTTGCAAGTACCATACGAACACTAGACCGATATCCTCTTTGCCGTCAACAAGCTAAGTCGGTTCATGAGTTCTCCGACGATGTCCACCGGCAGCATTAAAACGAATCCTTAGATATTTGAAGGGAACAAAAGATTTTGCACTACACATTAAACAAAGTAATCATCTCACCTTACAGGCTTCTCCGATGCCGACCGGGGTGTTTGTCCGGATGATCGAAGGTGTACCGGAGGTTTTTGTGTCTATTTCGGTGATTCTCTCATCTCATGGTCGCCCAAGAAACAACGAGTGGTCTCCAAGTCCGGGCAGAGTCGAATATCGAGCTCTTTCCGACCTCTCTTGAGCTCTCCCGGATCCGGTCGCTCACGGTTGAGATCGGGCCACTTCCGTGAACCATCGATAGCTTGGTGCGATAACCTCGGCCGCATGGCCGCCGCCAACCCCGTCTTCCATGCTAGATCCAAGCACATCGAACCTGGATGTGCATTTTGTCGAGATAGGGTACTTGATCGAAAGCTAGAAGTGAAGTATGTACCTTCGGAGACCAAATCGCAGATGTGTTTACAAAGGCCCTCTCTCACACTCGGTTTCTGATTTCGTAACCAAACTAGGAATAATAAGAATACCCATCCCTAGTTTGCGTGGGCATGTTAAAGCAATCAGCAACCCAAAGCCCAATAGGTGTAAAATCAAACTTATAGAGTAACAGGGCCCATGTTTATATATCAGCCCAATAGGCTTTGTGTCTAAAGTTAACCTGTACAGATTCATACAATGTATACTCTAGGGTTTTATCCCTATATAAACAATACAGTAAGCTGTGGTAAATCACGCCACTTTTACACAATTCTCAATACTCTAATATTTATCTTTAATAACTTATGAAACTTATTAATATTGGGACCTGAACGTCATTCTCTCATAAATAATTGACATTAGTTTTGTCCTTTTTCCCCACCTGGTGGGATCTTTTTCTCTATGGGCTCAAATGTGTGTGTGTATATATATTTATTATCTTCATCACACGTGATCAAATAAGAACCACTGATAGCTTTAAGATCTAAATATTGATTTTGATTTTTAAAAATTATCATAATTGTAGGACTCGTGCATAAAAATGGATTTTAATTTCTAAATCTTACCACGTGTCTATTCTTGAATTATGCATAAAAAAACATCAATACAAAATTGAAGTTTAACTCTCATTTCCCAACTCACAAAAAAGGGATAAATATAAATTTTACGTAGCAACAAAATTTGAGTATTTTGCTATCTTTTGTATAACTATAATATACTAATACATTGTAATAATTGAAATAACGAGCTTTCCTAGTATTGGAAATTTGGAATGCTATGCGATCACAATCGATACAACTGCCGTTATTAATGCTCACGTTGACTATTGTAAGAATGAAGTCCATTATGAGCAATCTCCATCTCGTGATAGAGATCAATACACTGTATGTCTACAATAATATCCTCAACCTCTATCCATCATTATGAATTACTATAAGTAATATGCAAAATTAAAACTAGTTGAACACCCAAATCATACACCAGCGACAACTTATTAATCTCTTGTTGACTAAAGCACAATTTGGTTTAATCACGGCTCTTGAAAGGAATGAGTCAACATGTTATTTGTACCCCGATCCCCGATCGATCGTAGTGCTTGGTTGGATCATTTTATTTCAAATGATTTTATGATATACTCATAAAATAATTATATAAGAGGAACTATGTTTGATGAAACACAAAATAGCTTAAAAGGCTCTCCTAAACATTTGCGTTGTTGAATAATTTTATTGACAGACCAATCCTCGTAACATAGTTTTATGAGTCAAGGTAAAACTACATGTAGTCATCTCACAATTGTACATAAAATTAAACCTAAGAAAATATGTTAAGAGAACAAAAATGATGACGTAAAATCCGAAACAAAAATGATCTGTGTACAACTAAAGTTGGCCCTCCCTTCCTTGCTTGCTTACCTTCCCTATATATCTCCATCATGAGGATATATTTAGTACGCTTAATAAGAGTTGATGAGAGTCTTTACTGATTAATTACTCTTTACTCAATACTCAATACTCATTCATCTTATACAATCTAACAAATATATATAATTATCGTCTCATATTTATAATAATGGAGACACTATATATATATAGCGAGAGAGAGAGAGAGAGAGAGGCTGGAGCAGGTCAATGTTGTGACCGTGCGGGGACTTGGCTTAAATAAATTTGAGATATTTTGATGGAAGACGATGTCTCCTTCAAGATATTTTGTAGAAGAAAATAAAGAGCAATAAGGCCTATTAAATTCCCTCCACACACACACAGATTCATATCTATTGTTACTTTAATAATGAGCTGAGTTGCATTTGTCATCATTCTGCATGTGGGTATCATTTAATTTGTGGGGAAGTCTTCACGTGCATTGACAAATCTTGCTAGGCTTCATTCCCCATCTTTTTTTTTTTGTCTATTTGTCTGAATTTTAATTTGGCAGGTTTCTTCCGGAAAGAAGACACGCTCTCCAATAGTACAATCGTGTGGGCGTATAGGTTGATCTATCTATTGTGGGGCGTGTTTGTGTTTATTGGTTTATTTGTTTTAAATTATCATATACATTTTAGAACCATTCATTGTGAAAGCATACAGAATAGTTCCACATAACTATACACACACAGCTTGATAATACTTTATTCATTCATCATCCAATGCATATATGCTCATCAACGCATACAGAATAGTTCCACATACCTACACACATACATACATGAAAAGTACTTATCTAACTATTTTCTTCTTCCACGCCCCTTTTTGTGATCTGAACTTTGAGACCATACTTCACTTGTAGCACTATTGAAAGCGTAGGAGAAATAGGATGATCTTCCACCACATGAACATGATAATTCCTCAAAATAGAGCTCGCCACGATCTTCATTTGAATGAAGGACAAGTCCTTGACCAAGCAAGTTCTTGGCCCTGCATTAAAACTAACGAACTTGTACGATGGTACGTGTACGATGCCTCCTCTCTCTGAGATCCACCTCTGGTTTGAATTCCAAGCAATCTTTTCCCCATGCTTCTTCACATCTTCCTGTTGCATACAAAGATAACATTATCATGGTACCAGCACCAACCTCATGTCCACTAGGAAGTATGTCCTGTTTCATTTCTTGCTTCCGCTCGAAAGGTATTGGAGGATACAGTCTCAGAGCTTCACACAGAGCAGTTGTAACATCCCAAATTTTTGGACCGTAATGTTGGAAATAAAACCGAGATGAGAAGGTTTCTAGCCAGAGAGAGTCAAAAGTCTTATGTTTATTATGAGAAAAACTTAAGATAATTATTAGAATTATTTTGGACTTTGAAAATTTGGGAAGATTATAAAATAATATTTCGAGGATATAGAAATATTATGGTGGAATTAATTATGAGAAATTTAGCCTGGAGGAATTAATTGGGAAAAGGAAAATCCTTATATGGAATTAAGGATTAATTTATTTTCCAATAATTTCAATTATATAAGTAATGGGCCTAATTGAAAATAAAAGCCTTGAGGAGAATTAAGTGGGATAATTTTACAATCTCATGCAAAACATCTATTTTATTTCTATCTATTCATTAAACAACCAACATGTGGTTGGTCCAATGGAATGTGGCATTGCGCTTACGAGGTCTAGGGTTCGAGCCTGCAGAAACCACTCGTAATCCGCCTTGTATGGAGCCTACCATTGTTGGGAGGGTCGCCCTTACCACCGCGAACCCGGAGTGGTTGCACACTTGCCACCATTTTTATTCATTAAACACATGTTGGCCCATATAATTGGACCTATCCAGCGTGCATACCCTCAACTGTTATTTCCAGTGGCCCAACACATGAGAGCAACAAAACAAAACAAACCCATATATTTCCCTTCAATGTATCAGCCCATTTAACTTCAGAAACACCAAAAACACAGAACAGTAAACACACACACACATATATATATTCATTAGTTGCAGCGTGAGAAAAGGGAACCAGATCATGCTATCAGTAAATCCAATCACAGCGTCGTTTCCTCCAGCCTCAGTATGCAACAGTAGAGCCAGCACGCAACAACAGATCTCCATACCTCTCGAGCCAAGCAACAAATAACCATCAGACCACTCTTCCTCGAACCAACGTTCTTCACCTCGGACTAGACCCTTGGGTCCCTATATAATTGTTGTTCCTAGTATTTCACTCATTCATTCAGTCATGTTAAGCTCAACAGAACCAGAGACCGAAGTTGAGAGGAACTGAAGCAGGGAGAACGAGAGAGAGAGACCTGCGTGTGTGGGTGCTCTGTTTTAAAATCAGAGAAGAGACTGAGAGAGGATCTGAGAAAGAGGAAGCTAAAAGAAACAGAGTGTATCCGAGAAGAAGGAAGTTGAAAGTAAACTTTCAACCTTGATTTAAATAGTGTGGTCCTTCTCTGTGTTTAGGAGCTATAACAGGGATGTTTTTAGCATCTTCTCACCTTGAAAATTTTAAAGCAAGCCACACGAAAAACCTTAGGAAAATAGAAGAGGAAGGCTTTAGCAATTACATTTACATATTGCTGATATATATGTTAGGAGATATATCGTTGCTACATGAGAAGAGAACTCACTTACTCACTGTATATATATGGTTTTAAAACTGAAGCAAAAACCTACCGTGTATATGTATATATATATATATGGTCGCTGCAATTAGGAAACAAAGCTTGGAAAGTTTTACTGATGCACATGTCTATCTTTGTACATGGGAAAAACAAGAAGGAAACTAATGCATATATATAAAGAAGGAACAACCTACTGTTTTATATATATACATATGTACGTGTTTCCTGTGAAAGAAGAATAAAACTATACTGATATATTCCTGCAATTGGAGATAATGGAAAGAGTTACTATTTATACTATATACACGTTGCCTTTGGGATAGATTGAGAGGAACTCACTATTTATATATATTGTTGTCATGTTGTGACTGATATAGGTATATATTAGGAAAAAGAATGAGAACTTTCCTTACCAAAAGAATAAGAAAAACCCCTACTGACAATATGGTATTGATATACATATATATGTCTGGTGCACGTTCAACTCCATCCTCTTGTCTGAAAACAGAACCTTTTGTGTCTGACGTTTTTGTAAGTTAAATAGTGAGTTTTTCTCTGAAAATTTTACTTGAAATAGTACTCTCCTTAACCTTTAAAATGAGGTTTGGATCACCCAAAAGGAGGTCTATAACTCTAGTTATTATTTTTGGAAGTTGAGCTAAAAATCTGAAAATTTCTGTTATGATTTTGGAGAAGTAAAATGACATTGGATTTCGGACCAATTAAACCTTTGAGTTTTTACATGAAATTTTCCAGATAAATAGTAGACACATAGAGGTTTAATTTGATAGGTATTTGTCGAATTACGATAAGTATTGAGGGAGCTATAATTTTTCAAAGTTTAATCAGAAAATTCTGGAAAATCCTATGTAAAGAGAAGGGAAAGGTGTTTGTGGTTGAATATAAATATATATTTTGGCCCTCAAAAATTAAAATGGACCTTGGAGGGTTGATATAGGCCCAATAGCCTTAATTACATTAAGCCTAGTTCTATGACGTTGGAGATTGTGAAGAGTTTGGAAATAATAACCCGCCGTCTGTAAATGTATATTTATAGGATGCAATAGTTGCCGACACAATTAATCGGATGTGAAACTAGTTGAAGATTTTGAACGATCAGTAGTAACCGTAAACCTCATATACTCGTGTAACTTGTGTATGTATATTTTACCATGTATATTGCATACATTTGGTTATAATTTATTTCTAAGCGCTATGTGCCGAGATAGAGAATATAGAATAATTCAACTGAATTCTCAAATCTATTAATTCATGAGGCCAAGACAGTACTTATAGAGAAGGTGATGAGGAGTGACGATGCACTATGCGATTACTATGCAGATCGCCATACTAATAACGAATGATAACAAGTTGATAGACACGTGGACAACTATCACGTTCCATGCATAAGAGACTAACTAAAGCACAAACACGTGAACTACTTTGAACTACTTTATTCACTAATATTCCCTCTGCTTAGATCATAGCTTATCAAAATTCATTTGAAAACACCATTGTGCACTTCATCTTGCGCCAGCACACTGAGCTTATCACGGCAGAAAGCAAACATGCTATAAACCTGCGGCTTGGTGAGTATGTCCGCGACTTGATCGGTGGATGGCACATGTCCAACACTGACTATCCCAGTGAGAGTACCCACATGATGTCTTGGATATAATCGGCAACAACTGCGATACTCGACTTTAGTTGCAAATCGTGAGACCACTTGTCGCTTCACGGAGATCCATAAGATGGGATTGGCACCAAGAAAATGCAATAGCCACTTGTGGATCTTGTGTTTTCGGGAAGGACTAGAATTTCATCGTTGGATCATCTTTATTTTCTTGGTGGAGATGCCCCTAGTCGAATCGAATAAGTTTGAAGACCGAATTGATTCACGGAGTCGATTAATAGGCCATGAGAGCTAGTGCCATTGAGATACCCGAGGAGCCTTTTGACACACTCCCATTGCTTCATTGTAGGTTCTTGTAAGAACCGGCGAGCTTGTTCACGATAAACGCTATGTCGGGTCTAGTATAGCACGAATATTGAAGTGAGCCGACTACACTTCGGTATAATTTTGGTTCAGAAATGGTTTCTTTGTCATTTGCGAACAATCGCACATTGATTGCCATAAGAGATGCAAAGGAATGGGCACCAATCATCTGTGTTTTGGAAAGAAGATTATGGATGTACTTCTTTTGGGTGAGGTGAATGCCATTGAAGGATGCAGTGAAACTCAATGCCAAGGAAAATGACAATTCTCCAAGATATTTTAAGGAGAAAAGCGAGCTCATTTGGGATATGAGATTCGAAGAATTTTTCATCGTAACCGGTGATCACCAGGTCATCAACGTAAACCGGAGATATGTGATGTGATCTTGATTTGTTAGTGAGCAGACATGGATCAGCTCGTGAAGCGGTGAACCCGAGTGTATGCGGGAACTTACTAAGCTTGTTAAACCATGCCGGGTGCTGTTTTAATCCATACGAGCTTTGTTTAGCTTGCAAACTAGTGCATTTCCATCTTTATCATATTGAAGGAAACCCGGTGGTTGCTCCATAAAAACATCTTCACTCAAGTCTCCATTTAGGAATGCATTATTAAAATCTACCTAATGCAACTTCCAACTTTCAGAATCGCAAGAGTAAGCAAGGTTCGATTATGGTGGCCTTGATCACCTGGAATGAATGTGTCATAGTAATCGCACCCGACTTCTTGGGAATAGCCTTTTGCAACTAGGCGACCTTTATACCTAGCAATGGATTCATTAGCGTGTGTCTTTAACCCGCAAAGCCATCTATATCCAATGACCTTCCTGTCTTTTGGCCAAGGAACCAAGTCCCATGTCTCGAAGCTTTAAGAGTGCATCATATTCCTCTTTGATAGCGCAAAACTTTACTGACCTAAAAACTCCGCAAGTGCCCGGGCCGTATCAAGTAATAAAGAGTAAGTAAGATATCGTTTCCACGAGGACTTAGTACCCACAACTTCGTTAAGCATTAATTTTACACTTTTGTTTAAGTTGAGCAAACCAAATTAAATTTAAATAATAAAAAAATCAAAATAAACTAACTACCAAAAATATTAAATGAGCAACCTAGAGTCACTAATCCCTTATTAGCTTCATAAACCTTGATTCTACTAATTTAATTAGCCTTAATATCAATTTTGTTAATCCCTAGTATAAATAGCTATAAGTTCCTGTCGGTCCACTTATAACCCTCTCTGGAATATAACTTGTTATGTCTAATGTAACATCCCATTTTCAAAAGCGAAATAATTTTTTTTTCATCGAGTAGAGCATCGAGCAAGAGAGTAAGCGATACATATATTCAAAATGCCAACTGTCGTATGTTCGGCTAATCGCCGTAGCGGTACATTAATCCGAGTGTCTAACATAAACATAACTACATAACAAAAGAAGTCTACAGTAGGGTCTCTAAGTGTCCGCTTGCCCTTCTCTTCGGCCCTCGATCCTCCCGACCACTGAAGCTATGTTAAGAGCTGAGGTCCAATGCATCTGGACCTCAGGTAACGGTTAACCTCATGCTTATATACACAAGATACGAATTACGATATTCACAACATTAATGAATATGAACACACAACACATGTATCACACAAACAAATGCGGTTGTACGGCCCACGCGAATGTTCCCTTACGGATGTGTGGCCCTCAAAGAACATATCCCAATAGCACATAAGCCCCCGGCGGATGTGTGGCCCTCAAGAAACGTAGACATATCAACAGTACATCAACACACAGCAGAGTTATTATCTACCACATATAAGCATGCAATACACATATCACATATACGCATACAATAACCATCAGAGTTAGTGTTACTAGTACGCGAACGTACGTACCTCAACAGTATACAAACACACGGTAAAAGTATCCCAACGGTACATAAACACACAATGGATCATCAAACACACATACGCATATGATAAACATCAGAGTTAGGGTTACTAGTACGCGAACGTACGTACACCAATAGTACATAAACATATAGCGAGCTATCGCCTACCACATATAATATACATAACACATATACGCATACCATAAACATCGAGTTAGTGTTACGAGACGCGAACGTACCTTCGTTGACGAATATGGTATGTCCGTTGACGTAACGTGATCACATATATCCTATAAAGGATAATATCGCATATATTAATTCATTATCCATATCCTAATCGATATTTTAGTCATAAATGACTATTTTACCCCGACTTTGCTAACCAACGAAATTTCGCGAGCTTCGCTACTTTGACTCTAATCTTCCAAAATTTTGCCATATCTCTTTCTCCATCATATTTTTGAAACAAATACCATATTTAACCATAAAACATGATATCAACAATATATTGGAAGATTAAAGATCAAAACAACATCTAAGCTATGAACTACACTAGAACTTCAAGAACTACCAAAACTATGGACTAGAACTTAAAAGCTAAGGACCGAAGAACTTACCTTAACCTTGCTACTCCTTCCCCAAAGCTTTCTATTCTCTCTAACCTCTCTCTAATTTTCGAATTGCACTATGAATTGGTGAGAAATGAAGTGCACATGGAGACCCATTTATAGAAGAGACCTATGGCACATTGGTAAATTTCTTGAACTTTCCCTTATTCATTTGCAACCCTTGGATCTAGGGTTTACTTGAGCTTTTCATCTCCACCCTCCATGCCTCCTAGCCGACCTCCCCCCTCTCTCTCTTCCCTATCCTCTTCCAAAAGTGATGTCACCTTATCTTGTGGAGATTTTCTCCTACCGATAAATTTCCCTGTTCAGTGTTTCTAATCGAATATGCTTATAAATCTCAAATACTTTTTGAGGTAATCTTGGAATTTTATGAAATCTCTTGAGAAGTATTTGGATTAACAAGAATTATAGTTCAATTAGGGGTCTTTACTAGCCTTTTTAGTCATTTTAGGATAAACCCCGTCGGTTACTGAAATGACTTGGAGATAGCCCACTCCGGAATAAAAAGTCACTTGTTTATAATATGTCCCGATGTTAAATACTTAGTTCACATATTTCAAGATATAATTTAATTTCTATCGGTTCTCATTTATCTTATTTGCTTTTCAACAAATATCTTCTTAAATATCTTCTTTTCTACATCCACTTGCACATATGCATTCAACATACACATTCAACTCATTTTATTCAATAATTTCGGCTCCTCCCCCTCTTTTGACTTTTCAACACTTTCATATTATTTTCTAAGTATCTTATATTACTTGGCAAGAAATTCTCCCATTGGTTGATTTGGTTTCACAAGGATTCAACTTAATAGCCATAGGATTAACTTTATCAATTTCAATCCAAGCCTTTGATTTGTGTTTGACTTGTCAAAGTTGATTAATATCTTAAACTTATGTTTATTAATCTTTAACATATCCTATGTTGGTAAATTAGGCTTTAGGGATTTCATGTATTTTAATCTTATACATTTTCTTAATCATGCTTAATTAAATAGCAACTATTATTATGCTAATCTTGACCCTTCATTGGTCCTTAATCTTTAATTAAGGGTTTTATATAGTTAACTTTGGATATTTCCATTACTCATGCCTAAACAATTAGCAATTAATTACTTATTTAATCATCTACTAATTGTTGACAATTTTCTTAAATTAGATTAATTATTTTCTCACAACTATTTTGTTTACATTGGTCATTTAAGCACCATGCATTATTTTAAAAATCATAGGGCAACTTATGGTCCCCAAAATAATATTAGATTTTGCCTGTTTAATTTCCAAGGAAAATAATCCCATAAATTATCTAAATTAGAGACAACATACTTTCCTTTTTTTAATAAATATTTAATTGCCTCTTAAGACATACCATAATAATCTCGGGGTATTTTATGACCCATAAATGTATTTAGGGATTTTGACACTTTGTTCAGTCTAATTCCAAGAGAAATTGCCCTAGAAAAATAAGGTAAATACCACATAAGATTTGAGACCACATATTCACCTATTTCCAATAGGTATTATTTATCAAAATATAATATTTAAGATAAATAATTATCCGGTATCACATCTAACATAATTACTCAAGAGGAAAATAACCAAACACACTCTTCAACAATTATATGGGGCCATTAGGTATATGTCTATCCTAATCACAAATTAAATCGTAATCTAATCCCATATTACTTAATCTAAGAGCTTAATTAAAATTCCCTTCGTCAAGGTAAATCCTAATTCTCAAATTCCTATTCAATGATGGCCAATCACTAAATAGATAAATCTAAACAAGATTAAATAACCAAAATTAATATTAATTTTAATTAAACAATGAAAATAAAATCTAATCTACTCATAAGTTCATAGCTACTCTAGGTTGAAAAGGAAATTAGCCACACATGGCTAAAACAAAATCCAAAACAAAAAGATAAGACTTCAGGTATAAAGAATAAAAAGAGTTAGGAAAGAGAGCTTCTCCATCGCCTCCACGTCCTCTCGTCCTTAGTGGAGATGATGAAGATAACCACCACTGCTCCTCCCTATGCGTCGTTCCGTCCCGTTGTTCACCTTTCTTGAATTGCTCTCCGCCTCCCCGCATCTCCGATTTTTTTGCGTTGTGTGCTTTTCGTTCCTTTAAATAGATGTAACTTGGTTTCTTTTGCTGCGGGGCCCACGCGTTTGTTCCAATTCCTTGAAGATATGATATATTAATTGATCTCGCTTTTCTTTCATTCGCACAGGGACGTCATCACTTTCGCATATTATATTATTTAATATAATAATATAATATACTTTATCCTTTTTAATTGAATTTCTTGCCCAATAATGATGCGCCCTTCCTATATTTTCTCTTGTCATAGATCATATCATATCTCCTACAAAATAAAATAGGATATCAATAGATTTTCTATTATAATATTCTTTTATCCTCTATTTAATTAAAAGATAGATAAATATATAAAATATAATTAAATAAGTATAATATTAATAAATTTAATCCAATATACCTCAGAATCTATACTTATTTAATTATAAAATATACACTTATCAAACTCCCCTACACTTAAACATTTGTTTGTCCTCAAGCAAAAGAAAGAGAATTAATTATCCGAAAGGAACATTGCATATGAAATTCCTAAACAGAGCGCAATAAACCGCCACACTTAGATCATATCATCAAATCTTATTTAAGTTAATGTCTTATAAGAATAAGTCACTAAATCAATATCCTTAAACAATTGTAACAACCTTTTAACTTCCCATGATCAAAAGATCAGCAAGTAATAAGTTCAACCATAAGATTAGTAAAAGAATATTACGCCACTTAATTTTTCCGAAAAATTCAAATGCCCCCACTAAACCAAGCTTTTCATTTAATTTAATTAGGATCCTCAGGTAGGACGTAACTCATTCTTTTTTTTTTTTCTTTTTTGTTTCTTTTTTTTTTTTTTTAGGAGTTGTTGTTGTTGTTTTTTTCTTGAGTCATTTCCCTAAACCAAAGTTTTACTTGACTAGCAAAGATCATCATCTAATTTTCTAAAAAATCATGTAGAAAAATATTCATGAACTAATAATCTGCCGATCATATTACAAACTAATCCCTATTCTCATAGTCAACCTCAAGATTTCTACAAAAATTCAAGGCTTAGAGGCTTAATTGAAACATTTTTTCTATTTTAATTTTTGACTTGATAATATTCACTAAGATGTGGAAAACTAAAAATTAAGGTCAATCCTAAACAATAAAAAAAAATTTCAATTGCATAAGGACAAGCATAACCAAAGAAATCACATCCTCCCCCACACTTAAATCAAACATTGTCCTCAATGTTGCAAAAATCAATAAAGAGGGAAAGGAACTAGTACTCCCCTGGTTTAAGTCTCTAACTCTGATGTGGAGTTCTTCTTTTAGTACCATCCATGATGTTTCATATTTCTAGGGAGAGGAGAGTGCTCAAGCAAGACTTCGCAATAACAGAAGGAGTGATCATCCTCGGACCTGAATAAAACTAAGAGAAAAACAAAATAATAATAATAATAATAATGATGATGATGATGAAGAATGATGCAAGCAAAATCCTTGGGTTGCCTCCCAAGAAGCGCTTGGTTTATAGTCTTCAGCCAGACTTCTCAATCAAACCACTAATCATAAGTATCAAACACCTTAATTACCTTATCTTCATTTATTTTCAAGCAACAAGATGTCACACATAAAAATTGATCATTCCAGTTAATTACTTGTACTTCCTCAATCATAGACAATCGTGGATTACAAGTATTCACCGATGTAATACCCTAAAAATCGTATTTATGATAAATGTCATAATTTAGTAAATAATACATATTGGAAATAGGTGAATATGTGGTCTCAAAATATAATAGAGTATTTATTCCATTTTCTAGGGAAAATTCTCATGAAAAGAAGAGCTAGAAATCCCTAAGTGAGTTTACGGGCCATAAAATGCCCCGAAAATATTGTGATAAATCCTAAAAGGCAACAAAATATTTGCTAAAAATTAGAAAGTATGTTGTCTCTAATTTAGATAATTTTTGGGACTATTTTCCTTGGAAAATAATAAGGCGTAATTTAATATTATTTTGGGGGACATAAGTTGTCCAATGGTTTTTAATATTTTACATGGAGCATAAAATACCCATGTCATAAAGTAGTTGTGAGATAATAATTAGTTCTAATTAAGAAAATTGTCAACAATTAGTAATCAATTAAATAAATAATTAATGGCTAATTGTTTAGGAAATGAATAAGGTAAATTACATAAATACTTAAAGGTTTAATTAGCCAATGGAATAATTATTAATTAAGGTAATTAAGGCATGCTTTAATTAAATAATGCAAGGTTTGAAAATTCAAAATGTGTGAGCTAGCCGAAATTATTAGGGAAAAATAAAGGAAAATTGAGTGAAATTAAAATGGAAAACTTAGTGAAGAAGTTGTTGAAAAAGTAGAAAGATATCCGAGCATTTTATATATCGGCGGGTAGTGTGGTCCTTTACTTTTAAAACCATTTTTATATTCTTTTAAAATCAATTCCCAGATTAATTACGTTACGTATCAGAGCATAAGCAGCAGAGCACGTACTGGTTTGGACAAAATATACTGATAAAATAAAGTGCGGTAAATGAAGATTATCCCCGGTGGGATTAATATACAATTATCCCAAATGAAGTTCCCATCGGGCCAAAATAATAATCATACAATTATCCGGGAACCAAAATAAATATCCAAAATAAAGTCACCCACAACTCAGTCTTACTCCGCACGTCTACCTACGTCACCCAGCACCGCCCTAGAAGCACTCCCGGAATCCTTGCAAAAGCCTGAAATTCAAAATTGAATCCCAGAGTAACCGTTAATCTCATATAACATGTATGAACAATGCATGTAGAAACCATAAATAAACAGATACCACATAACATTTAGCATCAATGCACACACCAAATCGGAACTAGCAATCCTAATAGCACATAGCATAGATCGCATTGGTTCTAATAGCACACAAAGACAGACCACCGGCACAACACAGAGCAAAGCCCTTAATGCACACAACATGTTCCGTTTCTATATCGCTCGGAAATAAATTATAACCAAATGTATGTAATATATATATATATGGTAAAACATACATACACAAGTCACACAGAGTATATGAGAATTAAGGTTACTACCGGTAGTTGATCACAAATATTAATAAATTTTTCCAAAGACACGATTGGCGAAATAGCCCTAGAATAAACAATAATAAAAATAAATTCCCAATACTTAAGAAAATTCACTTTAATATATATTTGACTTCTTGATTTGAAATAAGGCTTTTCCAAGTTTCCATAATCTCTAAATCCCTTTTCTCAATTGGAAAACCATTATTGGTGGAAACCCCTTTTATTTCCGGATTGCAGAGAAAATTCCAGAAACAGTGACTGAATCTTCTAAAATTCATAATTAATTCTAGAAACATCCAATTGGGGTGGTTCAAAATCCAAAATGACCCTTAATATGTCTAGTTTTGGATAAAAATATTTCAATAGACTTTAATTATTTGATCAAAGTTCATCCCTATACAAAATCTCATTTTAAACACTTAAAACTCTCAAAAACACCAAAACCAACTCATATGCTTAAGAAAAACCAGCTGCACGAAATTTACCATTTACTCACAAAATGTCAAACTTCCATTTCAACTTCATATCTTCTATATCCTAGGTTTATTCTGATAGACATTTCCTAACTCAAACAACCCAAGAAAAATGGTTGAAATGTTTAAGAGTGACTTACTTGATAGCTTTTAGCACCCTTGTCACACTTGCTCCTTGAATCTTCCTCCTTAAATTTTTGGACACTATACCTCAAAACACCAAAGAGATGACGATCTTTAATTTCTTAACCACATTAGAAGAAGTAGAAGGGAGTGGTTTAAGGTTCCAAAGTCAAAGCACTTACCTTAGCTTCAACCTTCTTCTTGCTCCTTGTATTCTCTTATGTTCTTGAGTTCCTTGCTTGTTGATTTCCTTGACTTTCTTTCTTTTTTCTCTAAATCGACCAGCAGCCCAATAAGAGAGAGGAGTTGAGTAATATAAAGAATATATCCTACTTACTTGATCTCGAATTTTCGTGCTCCCTAAGGAAAGAAAAATAGCCTTACCTTATAATAATTGTTTTTCTTTCTTCTTCTTCTTTTCCTCCTAGCCGTGCTGTTATAGCTGTTGGAGGAGGAGTTTGATTGACTAATCAACTTTATTTCTCCATTAAATGTTGTCTCTCTCTTCTCTTGATTTCTCCACAAAAATTCTAGAGTTATTTATGGAACTCTTCTTTTCTCTCTATGCCTCTCTCTCTGGACGAAAGTTGTAAGGGATATTTAATGAAGATTTTGTTTCTTCATTTGGTTCATTTGAATGTGTAAATATCCCTCTTAATAAAATAAAGCCTTGTCCTATCAATTCTATTTCCTTTAGGTCCTTTTGGTGTTTAGGACAACTTGTATCATAAGATATCATTATTACTATCCTTTTCCATTCTCCTTTTTCTCCTAGATATACGAATGTATGAGCAGATTTTTGGGGAGAAAATGACTTTTCCCAATGTCTCTTACTTGCTCCAATAATGATGTACTTGGGTTGGTATAATGGTAATGATAGCATTTTTTTTTTCTTTTCTCTACAAAACCGAATTGGAAAAGGATTTGGGAGGATTTTTACACTTTACAAATCCAATCCAATGTCCTCTTGCATTTATGAAGATATGATGTTACCACAGATTTTTTTTTATTTTAAGAAAAATAGCTTCTTAAAAAAATCCACTTTTCATGAGCAAATTTTTTGTTCCTTCATCCTTCAAATTTCCAAATTGGGCCTTTCTTCCGGGCTCCAAAATTATCCGTCCCACTTAGCCCAATAGTCCTTAATTGTTGGTTAAGTCCATGACACATTCTTGGGCATTTTTGGAATTTTATGCTCTTTTCTCTATTTCTTCCCTTAAACATTTTGCCCAAGGGTAAAAAGGAAAAATAAAATATGTTTTGACTTCCATTGTCATTTCTTCCTCTAACCATAATCATTTAATTACATATCAACAAATAATTTCACTTCCTAATCTTACTCTAATTATTTCACGCAATAACATTTATCACTAACACATGGCTTCATGATAATTTATGTATGCCAAAAAGCTCCACATTAATGCACATTAAAAATGGGAATGTTACAGCACCAATGGACATAAAGAATCAATACTTCTTTGTTCCATTTTGTAGCTTTAAGTTGCTTAAGTTCCACTGAAATTTTGAGAAGAATTGAAGGAAGGTTAAAATTGCACCTTTTATGAATTTGTGCCGTAAGTCTCATAATTATTTAAAATTTATGGAAACTTGAGTACGGGTTATGAGCCAATAAAATGAGTCAATATTTTCCTAAAAATGGCCCAATAATTTTGGTCAATTGGATTGCAAAAGGAAAAGTTGAAATTCAATTGAATTTAGGGTAAAGGAGCAAAAATACACATGTGCTTTACCTATGGGAGTGCCCCAAGACCATATGCTTTTTTGGGAGCAAAAATACACACGTGGTTACCATTTTGGAGCAAAATTCACATCTCACCGCTATGTTCTGTTCACTCACTAAAAAAAATCTGGTTTTTGCGGCGGAAAAATTCCTCGCAAAAAACTATTTTTCGTCGCAAAACTAGTTTGCGACGGAATTTGCGCGAATAAAGTCCGTCGCAAAAATGGGCCTCGCAAATCATTTTTCCGTCGCAAAAATGATTTTTTCCCTCGCAAATTCTGGATTTTGCGAGGGAAGAATTTTCCTCGCAGATGATGTAATTTGCGAGGGAAGGTTTTTCCTCGCAAATTCTAGGATTTGCGAGGGAAACACTTTTCCTCGTAAATTTCAATTTAATTTTAAAAATATATAAAAATCAGAAACAATAAAATAATTACATAAAAAATATTAAAAATTAGAAAATAAAAAGACTTCTATATCATAAAAATAAATAGTAACAATCATAAGAGTTTACATAGTAAAAACAAAATATTACGAATTATAATGTTGCGACCAAAATGAACTAAAAAAGTCTAAACTGCATTGATCATCATTATCACCAAGATCATCATCACCACCAGAGGCAACCCCGCACCTTGTCCTTCCATATGGATGGAGAAGTTCCCGCATCTCATCAATTATTGCTCCTTACTCCCTCACCGTCTGTTCTAACGCCTTTACCCTCTTATCATCGCAAAACCCAAGATATTTTGGACACTCAACCCGGAAAATAGCGTAACATAATCATTCCATCAATGCATAATAAAAATCAGACAACACAGAAGTGTAGTAAATGAGAAAATAGGTTCAACCGGCAAACACCCAAGCAAATAAGAATAAAAAGCAAGTAAGCAATAAAAAGAGGAAAATGTGACTAAGAGATTGATTCACTTCACGCCGAACTCCTTGAAAGTAAAATTACAAGTCATTAGATGCGCAACATCAATGCCTCCTCTATATATGTTTTTGTGATTTTATCAATAGAGAAGTGAAAAGCATGCTTTATAAGGTGTCCTGTCATTGAATTAAGTTTCAGCACTTACAATTGGCCATTAACAACTTACATGCATAAATTTAACATGTGGATAAAACTCGTGAGCCTTCCTCCAATACTTTGTCAAGATGTTTCGTGTAGTTACCCCTGCATTATAATTAGATTGTGGTTATTCCAAATCTTTTTCTTTCTCATTTTCTTCACAATTTGGACCTAGAGTCCACTACAAATTAAGGAAGCAACCAAAAAAAGGGCCGAGTCTACACGATAGTAAATGCAACAACGACAGGATAACCTTCAAGAAGGACCCTGATAAACTCACGCTCTGAGGTAAAATGAATAACCCGTGATGGTCCAAGATCCTTTGGATAGCCAGTATAATACCTATGATCAACACAAGAAAATAAATTGTAGAATTTCACCAAAGAAAGGGGGAAATATGGGGAAAAAGTTTAAGAGAATTGGCAAGTTGGTGCTTATTAGAAACAGAAACATACTAGACAGAAAAACTTGTAGCAGTGAAAATTAATAAGGCATTCGGTCATTCAAGTTACACAACTTTATAACAAAGAGACATTGGCGATGCAAAGAAGAACAGCTTTTAATTAAGCATCGATATTAAGGAAGAGGATGATATCGATGGTTGAGCAATATATGCCACGTAAACTAGCACTATCATGTCAATTTTAAAAGTAGGCATATGTTACAATGCTTTCAAGGAAACGTGGAAGATGATAAGCTACCTAATGCACTTACAAACATTTTACTTACAATATTATTTGTCAACTTTTGTGAGAGTAATCGGATGGTGGGAACCAAATGGAAAAGCATAGAGATTGACATTAAATCCTTACAAATGATATAAAATAAAGAGAAAATTTCATAACAAATTGATAATAAATTAAGTACATTACCAAAGAATAGCCTGCAGTAAATTACTTAAACTATGATTCTTATTACAAAGATACAAAGGTAAAATCGGGTGATAAGCAACCCGACAAAACAAGCCATCGGGGTAACGCATAGCCGAGGATCCGGAAATGAGCATCGTCACATCGCTTAATTAGAGTTATGATTTCTAGTTATCTAGACCATACAAAGATTAAGGAAATTGCATATTGAGGTAGAAAGAACTTAAATTATTAAATCAAAATCCATGGCATATGACTTAATTGTTATGATGTGGTTCTAATTTAAAACCAAATTAGTAAACGGTATAGAGCTATGAGAAGCTCCCTTTGATAAAGCTGCGGACAACCAAACCCCACCAACGTTTTTGCAAGATGCCGGCCAACCCAAAAACAAAAGAAAAAAAAACAAAAACAAAGAAAGAAATTGATAGATACTATAAAATAGAATCAATAATCACAAAGTCATTAATCAGATTGCAGATGACGCATTTTCAAATGTTAATAGGGCAATAAGAAAACGAATTTTAGACACCGCAAACATCCCATATGAGTTTTGATGTGAACCGTTTCAACTAAGTTGCACGAGTTTAAAGAAACTTGAGAAGAAATTCGAAAGAAAAAAACCCGCTCTGGGCAAGACCAAGCATCGAAGCCCACCAGGCTTGCCCCGCAAATCCTTGACGAGTGCGAGCGCACTCTATCATCCCTCTTAGCAAGTTCCTTGTCTAATTGCTGCAGTAATTGTCGCATCGAAACCCCAACTTCGGCGGAGCATTTGGCCCTTGATGCAAATAGGCAAGCTTGAGACGCTAGGATATGACAATGTCGCACCCATATACCGAATCGAGTACCCATTTGATAAAACGAGGAAATTATCGAGGGTTTTTGGCAAAATCGACGGTGGCGGATCTAGAAAATCGGCGAACCACATTTCCACCACCATCTCCGGATCGAAATCGACGGTGGCTTTTTGCTTGTGTAGCGTTCCCAAGGGCGAATCCGGTGACTCATTCATCACGCCCGTAAATCTAAAATCAACGGCGGCGTTTTGCTTGGATCTGAAATTTTGTTTAACGGGGTCGAGAGAGGGCGAGAGTAGGGAGCGGGGTCGAGAGAGAGGGAGAGCGCAGGGGAGCTCAACTGTATTGGTGGGAGAGGCACGGAGAAATCGTCGAGGACGCCGGGGATCGGAGTTGTTCGACTTCGACCGGTGGGAGAAATGCCGGAGGTGTTTTAGCACATAAATATATTTTGCGAGGAAACTTAAAAATCACAAAAAGAAGGGTATTGCATTTTCTAATAGTGATTTTGCGAGGGAACTCAACCTTCCTCGCAAAAATAAATAGGTTATTTTGCAAGGGAACTTCACATTCCTCGCAAATTGTTGTGTATCTTGTCTTATTGACGGAATTTACTCTTGCGTCGCAATAAGCGTAAAATTTGGGAGGGAAAAATTTCCCTCGCAGATTCCGTCGCAAATAAGTTGTTTTCTAGTAGTGACTTCACTCTTTCTCTCTCATCATGGTGAACAGTAACATAACGGTGGGATGTGACTTTTGCTCCAAAATGGTAACCACGTGTGTATTTTTTCTCTCAAAAAAAGCATATGGTACTGAGCGCTCCCGGAGGTAAAGCACATGTGTATTTTTGCTCATTTACCCTTGAATTTATAACTAATGGCATTTTGGTAATAACGTGGAAGTTAAGGGGCAATTTGATCTTTTTCCCTATGAACTGACTTTGACTCATTTAATCAACCATTATCATCTTTATCCCTCATTCCAGCGTCTCTCAAGCTCCCACAAAATTCTCCTAAGTCGTACCATCAAGGAGGAAGAAGGAGAAAATGAAATCTCGCGAAATCGAATTAATTTCCTAGCGTTACGGGCTTGAAGTCCCTAGTTCTTCTCTTCTCCTACTCTTTAACCATAAAAATTTCTATGGTCCAATGGTGTTAGGGTCTGCCAAAATCTGAAAAAGCCAAGGGAAGAGAGAAATCTTGCAAAATTTACCGAACAACGCTTACGGTAAGTGATTGTAAGACTACTAGTGGTATATTGTAGTTTATTGGTGTTTTCTTTGCTTTTCTTGAATTTTGGCGATTGGAACCCTAGGAACAAATGTGGTTCGAAATTCCATAATGTACTAACATGAGTTTATGATCCAAAAATAAAGATAAAATGTGGTTAGAATTCGAAATTAGAGTGTTTACAAAGTGAAAACCGCAAAATCTTGGATAGCCATATTAAGCTTAGGTTCACCGGTACAAGGCAGACCAAAGGAGTAGGAATTTGGCCAATTTGATGATTCCATTGTGTTAAAACATGAAATTGTGTAGAATAAAGGGAAATTGGTTTTGGCTTTTCAAATTAATAAACTTAAAAATAATGCAATTTAATTAAATGTGAAACTTATGTTTTTGGTATTTTCTTTAAAAAATGGAGTGGAGTATGAAAATAATGAAATGTATAATGGATGCTCTTGGAAATGGAATAGTGACTATTATAGTTTAATTAAATGTTGCAGTAAATTTTCACTAAATCTTGAGTCCAATATTCCCAATTAATAATAGATCCTACAACCATAGCTAACTACTATCTCTTGAGATATTGTTTAAAGGGTTAAGGTGCAAAAAGACCAATAAACTATTACATTAGGAGTACCCAACACAACAAACTTTTAATTGGACCACATCTACCAAAAAAAATTAAAAAGTTTAAAAATCACAATTAAAGTAACGCCGTTTAACCACCCAAACGGCTCCATTACTCTTTCTCTTACCTCCGAGAGAGAAGAAGAATGTTGCTTACTTCTTTTTTCAGTAATCTCTTCTTCATCTTCGTTTCCTTCGATTTCCAACCTCGATTCTCCTTCTACTCCTCTCCCATTAGAAACAGAACCGTCTATTCTTCTAGACGATGCCTTAAATTCACTAGACCCCCTTTTCAATTCTCTTCTCTCCATGCTTACCGTCCTTTTTCCTTAATTGTTAGAGCTTCTTCTTCCAAACAAGTCATAGAAGAAGGGTCGTGGATAAGTTCTTGCAAAACGCTTCCATGGCGGATTTCCGAGATTCAAGCAAGGAATCGATGGAGGGAGTGGAGAGTTGCGGACGGCTATTGTGAGCTACAGGAAGAAGTTTCCATGGTCTCTATTGTACCATTTTCTTCAGGTCCGAACCGAAACCTTTCCATTGCTTAACGATGGTTTCTTTCTATTTTTTGAATGAACTGATTTATTGTGTATTACCATTTGCTCTTTCGAGGGAGTATCCAAATACCGTGCTCGAACTCACAACTCCCAAGTATCAATGAAGAATGACCCGAAGGCTACGAGCGAGACCGGTTAAACGGCGTTACTTTATCCTGACGAGATTGTGATTTTTTAAAGTTTTTAATTGTTTTTTTGGTAGATGTGGTCCAGTTAAAAGTTTGTTGTGTTGGGTATTCCTAGTATAATAGTTTATTGGCCTTTCTGCACCTTAACCCTTGTTTAAAACCATTTAATGTGTGATTAGAATTAGATTAATGCAACTTACTTTCTCTTGATATGAATAGACATTCAATTAATCCAATTCAATCATACTATCTAACAATAACACATATAACACATATAAAGCACAATATCATTGAATCAATAAGGGAAATACATATATATAAATCCAACAAGCTACAAAATTCCAATCCAATCACATGAGTTCAATTCATAAAGTTGTCCAAATGGGTAAATTAAGTCTCAGCGATACAAAACAACATTGCTAAAACTAGGAAATCCAAATATAATTAGAGAAAATGGATTGAACAAACTCCAGCTTTGAAACTCAAGCTACTTGATCCATCTCCAAGAGGCAAAGGAATCAGCCACGCATTGAACTCAGCACAGTCACCACCAATCTTGAAATTGCAGCATCTATGGAAAGAAGTAAGGGAAAAATGAAGGAATTATGGAAGAAGGTGGATTCTAGTGGGTTTGATGGAGAACTAAAGGAGTAGAGAAATCGAAATAGGATGATGAAAGGAAAATCTAGAATGGGATGATGGAAAGAAGGAGGAGCTACGGTGATGATTATAGAATGGAGATAGTGGTGGAACAGAGGAAACCGACGGTGGTTATGCGGCACCAATGGTAGTCGATAGGTCGAAGACGATGAGAACAAAGAAGGGCCGGTGATGGTGGTGGTTTTCTTGTCTTATCCGACTTCAAATCGCACCTCCTTCCATCAAAGTTCTCTCTGTTTCGATCTCTCTGTCATGGCACTTTGTGACTTTGGTTTGGCATCGATCTAAACTCGTCTATGGGTGTGAAGATGGAGGTGCAAGGATGGTCGCTCGCCGGCGACGGAAGGAGGAAATGGTGCCGTCGGCGAGAGGGAAGGTCCGGGAGAGAGGAAAGAAGAAGAAGGTCTCAAACTCGTCTCCTCGGATCCCGTTACGCGTCTAAAGAAGAGGGGAAAAACTCGGCTCAAACCTAGCTTGCAAAACGCGAGTTTTGGCTTTTGTCCTTCTCGACATTAATTTCGGTCCTTCTTTGACATTAACTTAGGTCCCTTTTTTACATTAATTCTAGTCCTTAGTTGGCATTTTTCAACTTTTCCAAACTTCTTCCAAAATTCCTAGAATGCGAATTAAGCACAAGGTAGCATCAAAAGTCCAAGGAATCAATTACATGAATAAATTAACATATTATGACCATTTTACCCCTAATTACGTTTAATTCAATACAAATGTTCCTAACTCAATGCTTACTAATGCAATAATGTCCTAGAAAATGCATTAAGAATCCCAATTTAGTTATGAAATATCATATAAAAATATGGTTCGATCAATAAGCCATTAGGAAATTCTTATTTAACATATTGGAAGTCACTTGCTCTTCTTCGAAAATCTCAAGAAGTCTCGATTTCATCTTCTTAGTCTAAACTTCTTGTATTACATCTCATGAAATAAAACATAAACCATATCGGTCCAAACGAAATAAATGAACAAACAAACAAAACATTAAACAACTTGCATGCTTTTGTTATCGAACCGTATTCGAGTCTATATTACACAAGAGAATCACCAACATTAATGAAGAAGGAGGATTGATCGGGTGGCACGAAACCCAAGTTCCATCTCGAGACATATTTTAAGTTCTAAAGCGTTATTTGATCTCAACACGGAATGATCTGTGGGTCTATGTGCTCACCAAATCCCACAACGTTTCATCCATTGTTGGACCCCACAAGCTCTGGGCATGGAGGATAATGATTCCACCCAAAACTTGATCGCTCTGTTCGTTCATCACCATCTTGCTTCACACATTCCTAGGCTGAATCTACATTCCTTGACCAACAATTCTAGAACCTCTTGCACAATCTTCCTCACACTCGATATATAATTACTCAACCCAATACTCATATACTTTTTTCTAAATTAATATATGGTGCATAAATGACCAAAGTAAACCCAAAAGTTGTGAGAAAATAATTAATCCAATTAAAGAAAATTGCAAACAATTAGTAGATAATTGATTATGGCTAAAATAAAGCAAGAAAGTGTTATGTAAACACTTAAACAAATTAATGCAAATTAGCAACAATAATTTAGCTTGCACTAATTGAGATTAGTTGCATAATTGTAAAACCCTAAAAATCGTATTTATGATAAATATCATAAATTAGGAAGAAAGGCCTATTGGAAATAGGTGAATATGTGGTTTCAAAATTATGTAGAATATTTACTCTATTTTCTAGGATAATTTCTATAAAAATAATAGTAAATAAAGGGTTAAAAATGCAATTATGGGCCATAAAATGCCCGAAAATATTATGATAAATCCTAAATGGCAATAAAATATTTGTTAAAAATTAGAGAGTATGTTGAATTAGATAATTTTTGGGATTATTTTCCCTGGAAAATAATGAGGCAAAAATAAAAAAGTATTTTGAGGACCAAAAAGACCCCATGATTTTTAATATTTTACATAGAGCATAAAATACCAATGTCAGTCCAATAGTTGTGAGAAAATGATTATTCTTAAATAAGAAAATTATCAACAATTAGTGAGGGATTAAATAAATAATTATTGGCTAATTATTTAAGCATGAATCAAGAGAATATTCAAGTTAATTATGTAAAAACCCTTTAATCAAATGATTAGTGGCTAAATTAGCATAAAATATACTTGCTAATTAATCAAGAAAGATTAAGTAAATTGTGTGAGATTAAGTACATGGAAATCCCTAATCCTAAAAGGTTGCTAAACATAGGATTAGCCAATGGGATAATTATCTAATTAGATAAATTAAAACATGGATTAATTAAATAAACCAAGAGTTGAAAAGTCAAAACTTAGCCAAGAAGTAGCCTTGAATTTTCGAAAAAATAGAAAAGAAAAGGAAGAAAAATGTTGTAGTGTGAACATGGAAGTGGTTTAAGAATATTCTAAGGAATATTCTGTTAGATATTTGTGAAAAAGCAAATAGGAGAAGTGACCACCGATAGAAATTTAATCCTATCTAGAAAACCATGAACTAGGTGTATAAGGTCGGGACATATTATAAACGAGTGTAATTTTATCTCGGAGTGGGTTTGTCTCCGAGGTCATTTCAGTAACTGGAATGATTAGGGAATAAGATGAAAAAGAGAAAGGAGCGATTGAGGAAAAGAGAACCAATAGAAAATAAATCCTAACTAAAAATCCTTGAATTAGGTTGCTAACAACTGGACATATTATGATTCAGTGTAATTTTGTCCAGTTGATATTACCCGGCGATTTAGTAACCAAAGACGTTTATCCGAAAATGTTCGGCAGCAACTAAATGTCTGAATGGGATCAAAAATTTAGTTAACCAAGATATTTCCAAAGAGGAAGAATAGAACTTTAGGGTTGTGTGGCCAGATTTCGAGTTTCTTCAAGATTACGTGATTAGAACACCGATCGGGAGAATTTATCGGAACAAGCTCCATAAAACAACACATGACATCACCTTGGTGACATAGGGTGACATAGGGGACGGTTTGTGGTGGAAAATGGAGGAAGAAACTTTTTTGCTAAGGTTTCCAAATGAATGGTTTAAAATTGAAGTTGAAGGTTGGAGAATTACCGAAATACCCTCGCACTTTTTCTATAAATAGCCTTCAAGTTCTCTTTAATTCGTGACACCAAATGCTCTCAAAGATTTCGAATCTAGAGAGAGAAGTTAGAGAGGAGCTGGAGAAAAGTTGTAGTGAAGTTTTGCACGGGTAAGTTCTTCGATCCTTAGCTTTTAAGTTCTAGTCTTTTGTTCGGTAGTTTTAGTAGAAATGTTAGTTAGATCTAGGAAGTAGGAAATGAAATTCCTATCCTTGTTTTTAAGCCTCATTGCATTGAACGATGCCTGACGAGGTAAAAACATAGTAGGGATTGAGTTTCTGAAAGTTGGGAGTCAAAGTAGGGAAGCTTGGCGAAATTCCGTCGATTAGTGGGGTCGGGGTAAAGGGTCATTTATGACTAAAATGTCCGTCATAATGCTTGATCATTAATAAATGCGCTATTTTCCTTATAGGATATCCCGATTACGTTCGACCTACTATTGTACCGTATTAGACGAAGTATCGCATATCGTCAACGAATATGCGTTCGCGTCTGTAACACTAACTCTAGCGTTTATTGTATACGTATAGGTGATATGTTATGTATGCCTATGTGTGATGGATGATAACTCGTTGTATGTTATGTCTTGTTGGTTTGTTTACGTCGCCAAAGGCCACACATTTTATGTGCTATTGGGGTACGTCTGCTAAGGGCCATGCGTTTGCTAAGGGCCATACGTTTGCTCAGGGCCACACATTTTATGTGCTGTTAGAAATACGTTGCTATGGGCCACACATCTGCACAGGGGTTATGTTACGGTTGGGATATGCTTGTTTGTTGTAAATATACGTAATGCATATGTTGTGTATGTAAACATGAGGTTAACCGTTACCTGAGGTTCGGTGCGGACCTCAGCTCTTAACATAGAGTCAGGGTCGGGAGGACCGAGGACCGAGGAGAGAGGCAAGCTGCATGCATAGAGACTCGACTGAAGACTATCTTTTGCTGTCACGGCGTGGGAATCGCCAGGGAGACACTTCTGTTGATATTTACTTTAAAAACTCTCGATTGTTGTACCTTACGTAATTAGCCGGACTTACGGCATTTTGAAAGTATATATCGATTACTCGGTTGTTCCAAAGCTCTACTCGATGAAAAAAATTATCTTGCTTTTGAAAATGGGATGTTACAATAATCCTTCAAGAGGATTAGAGGCAAATTAGGATAATCAATAAGGGCCATAATTTGAAATATATAAAGGCCAAAGATGAAGCATTAAGCTTGTCTAATTAAAGCACTAATCAATTAACCAATGACAAATGCAATTAAGGGTACTTAAACTTTGCTAATCAAGGTTGAAAAGTCAATAATTGCAACTAGATCAAAGGCCAAGATTGAATCAATAAAGTTAATCTAATGGTCCTAATTAATTAAACCTTAATCCTTGAGAAAATGAACCAACCAATGGGAGCACTTGATGATGGGATATTTTGGCAAGTGGGAGAGCATATTCCTTGGCCAAGAAGGGGCCATGTAGTTCAAAATTTAAAGAGGAAGGAGAGAGAAAAAATGTATGTGTGGTTATAGCATTTAGGTGAGAGAGAAGTAAGAAGATATTTTGAGAATTAAAACTCAATGGGATTAATTCAAGACATAAGTAAATGAGAAGTGATAGAAAATAAATTGTATCTTGAGATTTGTTAATCATAGATCAAATATAAGAACTTATTATGAACAAGTATAGTTTTAGCTTGAAGTAGGATGTCTCAGAAGTGATTTAGTAACTTTTGGGATTTATCCTAAAATGACTAAAAGGCTAGTAAAAACCCTAATTGGATCATAATCCTTGTTATTCCAAATACTTCTCAAGAGACTACATAAACTTCAGAACATATCTCTAAAAGTATTTGTGATTTTATAAACACATACAATTAGAACACTAAGCAGGGAAATTAATCGGTAAGAGGAAATCCTAAAGAGATAGGATTTCATTATGAAATGGAAGAGATAAGGAAGAGAGAGGAGAGAGGGATGAAATTGGTGGAAGAGTGAAGGGCAAAATGAGTGATTTTAATGAGGTCACATATGCCTCATCTTGACCGTTGATGAAAAGTTAATCGAGGGTTGAGATCCTTTGGCTTTTGCTATAAATAGGGCTTAGGTTCTTCATAAACTTCACACCAAAATCCATTCTTAAGCAATGTAGAGAGAAGTTAGAGAGAAGTGGGAGCAAGAATGAGGAGGAAGTTCTTCAAGAGGTAAGTTTTAGTCTAGCTTTTGGTAGTTTATACGTTTGTTGTGTGCGATACATCTGCTATATATTATTGGAATACCTTTGTTGTGTGCGATACATCTGTTGTGTGCTCATATACTATTAATGTTGTGAATATCTGTAATCTATATACTGTTTACATAAGCAAGAGGTTAACCGTTACCAGGTCCGATGGGTATTGGACCTCGAGTCTTAACTAATAGTACAGAAAGGAAATATCGAAATATCGGAAAAGGGTACCGTTAGATGGAGCCATAAAAGGAACCAAGGGGCAAAGTCGTAATAATGCACGAGTCGAGGCAAGAGCGGAAGAAGTTATCGAGCATATTGTCGCATAGATCTAATAAGGTTATTACGAAACAGTTTGGTGCCGAAGGAGGCTAGTCTATGTGGGTCGGCCAATAGCGACCGTGAACTCGGTAAGGCCCCATGATAGACACCTACCGGCCATTCTGTTTGGTTATGAGTTAGGTTCATTGCCCCAAGTCTAATTAAGGCTTGGTCTAGATTGTATAGTTACCATGTAAAAATTGTAATATACAAAGCTCGTATATTGTATCACATGAATATTCCTTCGGGATTTTCAATTTAACAGATACGCCGAGCATCATCATATGTCGGAGTATTTTATTTCGATTACTCATTGTCCAATTATTAATACATACTCTTCGTTTCCGCATTACTCGATATAGCACCTTAAACTCGTTGAATTTTCTAAAACCAAGTGTCAACCGACACCTTTTGGCGTATGGAATTTGGGGTGTTACGGTATGTTTGTATAACTCACACTTGAGGGGAAGATTGTTAGAATACAAGTGTGAGCTAATTTTTGAAAAGTTATATATTTCTTATACAAAGTTTAATAGATCTCCCAAAATGGATGTCAGATTATGATTTAAATCATAATTTTATGGAAATTGAAAAATTTATGATTGGTTGAGATATAAGTTACAGTAAACCAGAAGTTTACTTATTCAAACAAATTTATTATTGACATGACTTGTTTGATCATCCAAGTCATATAATATATATATATATATATATCCATTAAAGAACCAGAAGATTCTTCATAAATAACCAACATATTATTTATGAATTTTGTGCTACTTGTTCTCATTGATCATGATTAGTAATGGATATCAGTATTTCTGGAAATATATTAAACAGTATTATATGGGCCTTTGAAATAGCATAAAAACCATATAAATTTAAAAGATGCATCTATAAGATGGTTACATGTGAGATTGTTAGCTTGCAACCTGAAGTTTGTAAGAATGTTTGTAACCTGAAGTTTGTAAGAATGTTTATAACCTGAAGTTTGCAATAATGTTTGAATAAATTAAGCGCTCTATTTCCAGATTATACGATCCGAAATCATGTATTAAAGCATGGGTTAAGGTGCAAAAATACACATGTACTTTTGTCATTTAGGTGTAAAAGTGACTAAGTGGTTATAAATTAGGTGCGAAAATACCATTTGACCGTTAAGTTTGACTTTTTTCTTGATTGGATGATGACGTGGCATTTGAAAGGTACTTGAAAAAATACTTCATGATCTCAAAAATTAATTATGATACTGTACTGAAAAAAATACTTCATGATCTCAAAAAATTAATTCCGATACTGGAACTCAAAATATACTTTAGGATACTAACCGACATTAAAAAATTACTTCACAATCTAAAAAGTATTTTAGGATCTTGAAAAACTATTTCTAGGTACGTAATGGTACTAAAAAAATATTCTAGGTCTTGATTTGGTACTAAAAATATACTTCGGGATATTTTTAAATATCATGAAGTAATTTTTCATTACGAAGTATCTTTTTAGTACCGGTTGGTACCTTAAAAATATTTATTTTTTTAAAAAAGTAAAGTTCACTTAAAATTACGCCAAAACGACACAGTTTTAAGTATTGGATGGCAGCGGACGCTAGCCAGATCTAAATAAGGAGAAAATTTAGCAATTATTAATTAGAAAATTTAATAAGGATTTTTTTTTAAAATAAAATAAATTATGGAAATAAATTTTTTACCGTTTTTACCCATTGAATAAATCCCCTTTCCCAAAATGATAAATTAGAAGAAAAATTTGGCCTCTAGGAAAAATACCTAGAGAAATAATAATTTTTCTTTAATTGAAGTAAAAATATTAAATGAAAAACAAAAATTGGTGTTGGACTTTTTTTTGACAAATCACATGTGTATTTTTGCACCTTTGAAATGTCACGTCATCGTCCAGTCAGCAAAAAAGTCAAACTTAATGATCAAACTGTATTTTTGCACCTAATTTGTAACCACGTGTGCACTTTTGTACCTAAAAAAGCACTTGGTACTGGGCACTCCTCTGACGAAAGCACATGTGTATTTTTGCACTGAACCCTTAAAGCATCTATAAATAGCTAGATCAATGCTTATGAGAACAAAATTACTATGTTGGTATATTTGACCTTATATATTGCAACATTTATATAAGCCAACAAAATTCTCCTGTAAAATTGGCTTTTGATCAAGAGCCGAAAAATTTCATCGTAAAGGTTTGAATGAGCACCACAATGCACATAGATGGATACTGAAAGAAAGTTGGGATAAATATTGTGTAAGGATCTCCTTCTTCTTGTTTGTCTCTAAATGAAACAAAATGATGTTTCTTAAGGAAACAAATGAATTTAAGAGACTTATACTGCATGATTGAATATTGTCTTTTGACATTGTTTTCCTAACATGATGGCGGAAAATTAAGTAGTTGGGTAAAGAGATTAGTGGAATGAATTATTATTTACTCATTTTGATCATTATACAAAACAATGTGAATTAAAAGTTCAAAAGATAATTCATTTGCAGAATTTAGCTAATCAAATGCCACAAGTATTTCTTGACCCAAAGAAAGTGACAAAGTCACATATCCCAGTACTAATACTCTTATTAGAATTGACGTCATTGAAGGACAACCTATTATAAATGAATTTAAAGCACACTTTGTAGTATGGTAGCACATCGATTCCAAACATAACAATCCTCGAAAAGAAAATGAGCTAAGAATATATATGATTAAGTCAAGAATAATTAAGAAAATTTAATAGCCTTAGAAGAGCCATCTCCGGTAGAGATATCTCCATAAGAGAATGTTGTAGTCCCAAAAAACCCGGTACCTAAAATATGTAAAAATTTATGAGATCTCAATAAATTATGTTATGAATGGAATCCGATGGGATCAAAAGGAAGTCAACATTGATGATATCTTTGTTTATAATATAGTGTATCATGTAATGAATAATAATGAAGATCATGAGCCACAATCTATTAGAGAGTGCCGAAGCACATGTCCCCGAAGAACTTAAGGTGTCGGATGTAATACCCCTAAAATCATACTTATGATAATCATAATAATTTAGTAAATAATGCTTATTGAGAATAGGTGAATATGTGGTCTCAAATATTTTGTTATATTTAGTTTATTTTTCTAAGGTAGTTTCTTTAGAAATTAGAAGAATTAAGGTTCTAAATAGCCAAAAAATGCATTTGTGGGGCATAAAATGGCCTAAGAATATTATGATAAATCCTAAGAGACAGTAAAATATTTATTAAAATTTAGAGAGTATATTTTCCCTAATTTTGGTAATTTATTAAATTATAACCTTGGAAAAATTAAAGGGCAAAAATCAAAAAGTATTTTGAGGACCAAAATGACCCCATGATTTTTAATATAATGCATGGAGCATAAAATACTAATGTCAGTAAAATAGTTGTGAGATAATGATTAATCCTAAATAAGAAAATTATCAACAATTAGTAGGTGATTAATTAAGTAATTAATGGCTAATTGTTTAAGCTTGAACAAGGGAAAATCCAAGGTAAATTATGTAAAACCCTTTAATTAAATGTTTATGGCTAAAATTAGCATAAAATATACTTGCTAATTAATTAAAAAAGTTGAGAAAAATTGGTGAGATTAAGTACATGAAAACCCTAAATCCTAAAAAGTTGTTAATCATGTGATTAGGGCACTAATTAAACTTATTAATCAATTTTTACAAATTAAATATTAATCAAGGGTTAGGATGTAATCTAATAAAGTAAGATCTAAGGCCATGGAATTTCTAGTAATTTTAAATTCCATGTTAAATAGAAAGGACCAATGGGAGAATTTTGAAAATAATATAAGATAAATAAAATATGATATTAATTAATTAAAAACAAAATAAAAAGAAATTAAAAAGGGGGCAGCCGAAATTTATGCGATTTTTGGGGAATTTTGGGATTTAAAGAAGATATAAATGCAAGTTGTAATATAATAATAATATAAAAATGAGATATTTGTGTAAAAAACAAATAGGATAAAGGGGAACCGATAGAAAATAAATCCTATCCTGAAATCCTTGGATTAGGTAGCTAACATCAGGACTTATTACAAACAAGTGAATTTTTAGCTCGGAGTAGGTTACCTCAAGTTATTTCCGTAATCGAAAAGGGTTATACTAGGCGCTAAGAAGCTATCGATATTCAAAAAGCAAATCGATAAACGAGAATCTATAGAAACTAAATCATAACTTGAAATCCTTGGATTAAGTGGTAAACATTTGGACATATTATGAATCGGTGAATTTTTGTCCCGAAGTTGATGTTACCCAAAGACATTTCCGTAACCGAGCGGCGTTTATCCGAAAATGTTCGGAAGGCAACGAAATGTTCTCAATGGGATCAAAATTTAGTTGACCCAAACATTTCTAAAGAGGAAGAATAGACCTTGTGGCTATGTTGTCGGATTTTGAGATTTTCCAAGATTACGCGATTAGGACACCGAACAGGAACTTTGTCGGATGAAACTCCATAAAGCAAGTGTTGATGACACCAAGTGACATCACTTATTTGACTTTGGGGAGGGGGAGGTTGGCTAGGTGCATCCAAGGGTCAAGAAAAATCTTTCAAATGAAGCAAGATCCAACTGTTAGAAATCGGTATGAATAGTGTTTGGAAATTTCCTATAAATAGCCTTGAACTCTCTTCACAATCCTCACACCAAATTTCACTTGCCTAGTTCGAAATTATCAAGGAGGAAGAGAGGAGGAGGAGCCCGGAGGAATTTGTAGCGAAGCCCTGGTTAATTTCTCCGGTCCTTAGTCTTAAGCTTTAGTAGTTCTTTCGGTAGTGATAGTAGAAATGCTAGATTATTCTTTAATCTTCCAGATTAGTCTAGATATCATGTTTTAAAAATAAGTATGATACTTATTTCAAAAATATGTTGGAAAATGAGATATGGCAAAATTTTGGAAGATTAAAGTCAAAGTAGCGAAGCTCTGGCGAAATTTCGCCGATTAGTCAAACTAGGGGCAAAATGGTAATTTGTACCTAAAATGCCTATTATGATGTCAAATGTTAATGGATGTGATATTATCCTTATAGGATATCTATAATCTCGTAACACTTTACTGTGTTATAGTCATCATAACACCGTTATGTTTTCCTAGCGCCGAGGACATGACCGTAAATCGTCGCACCGGATATGTGCAGTATCGGAAATAACTTTACATGTAGTGTAGTTGTTATTAAATGATCATACGACGTACGAATTGATCAAATCTGTAATATTAGAAATATCGTTGTTCGTATATTGTTTATATAAGCATGAGGTTAAGTTACACGAGGTCCGATGGGCATTGGACCTCGCTCTTACTATAGCTTCGGGTCCGGAGACTCGCGGGTGTAAGATGAGCAAAAGCTGGGTTAGCAACACGTGTGAGGATCGCGTAAAGACCCGATCAAGGACATCTAAGATTTGAACAGATAATGTAATGTTCTTTATGAACGGCAAGACGCCATCGTATCATGTTGTATCGTTTACTCAATACTCCTTTTTTTCCAATGCTCTACTCGATATATGAAAAAAAAAATTATACGACTTTTGAAAGTGGGATGTTACATCGAAGCACATGTCCCCAAAGAAATTAAGGTGCGAAGCATATGTCTTCAAAAGACTTAACAAAAGCATCTAATTCAAGTTCTCGAGAACAATACTCAACTAAATTAAATAAGTCTATGTATGACTTGAAGCAATCGGAGCACGTGTGATATAATCGTTTTAAGGAATATTTCTAAAAAGAAGGGTACAAATGTAATACCTCGAAAATCTCATTTATGATAAGTATCATATTGAGTAAATAATACCTATTGGAAATAGGTGAATATGGGATCTCAAAGATCTTGTGAAGAATTTATCTTATTTTTGGGGTAGTTCTCTTAAAAAAGAATAATTTGCAATTAGGTCCCTAAAACGTTTAGAAGTTTGCAAATAGGTCCCTAAAATATTTACGGATTATGAAATATCCTGTGGAAATTATTAAGAGACAAGTAAATATTTATTTGAAATAGGGAAGAATATTGTCCCTAATTTAGGTAATTTATTAAATTATTACCTTGGAAAAATAAAGGGGGAAAAATTAAAAAGTATTATAATGACCAAAATGCCCCCGTGAATTATGATATAATGCATGAGGCATAAAACACCAATGTAAGTATAAAGGTTGTGAGGTAATGGGTCATTCTAATTAATAAAATTAGCAACAAGTATTAAGGAAGTAATTAAGTAATTATTGGCAAATTACTTAAGCATGAACAGAGGAAAATTCAGAGATAATTATGTAAAACCCTAAAATTAGTGGTAATGGCTAAAAAATTAGCATAAATATATTATCTAATTAATTGGAAAATATGAAGGAAAATTAGTGAGATTAAGTAATTTTAGGCCTAAATACAAGTATGGACCAATAGGAAAAAGTTATGAAAATTATGTAAAAATAATTATTAAATTATAATAATTAATTAAAACATAAAAATAAAAATAAATACAAATAATTGTTGAGAGGGCCAACATCGTTTTGTGGAAAAAGGAAAAGAAAATAAAATAGAAATGAAGAAGAGTGTAACCTTAAAACTCTTAATTTAAATATTAATTTAAGTAAAATAGTAAAAAGTAAATAAATACCTATAGGAATCGTATCCTATCTAGAGAACCAGAACGAGATTTATAAAGTCAAAATATAATATTGATGAGTGGATTTTTATCCCGAATTGAGCCGTGTGCTGAGTCGCTTTCGAGATTGGTAGAAGAAGTTAGTAATAAGACAAAATAGGAAAATCTGGAGAAATAGGCGATAGTCATAAAATTAGGATTTGAACAAAATAAATCATAACTCAACATCTCGGGAATAAGTTGAGAATTTCCGGACATATTTGGAATCGGTGAATTTTTGTCCAGAGATTGACAATTCCAGAATGAATTCGTAAACGGCACGCCGAGAAACTTCAAAGAGACCGTTGGAACCCCGTATGGAATCAAAAGTTGTTTAACCCGGACATTTCTAGTAAGTGAGAAAATGTCTTCAAAGTTGTAATTAATTTCGAGATTTTACGCGATTACGCGATTCGGACACCGATCGGAGATTCTACCGGAAAAGCTTCTGGAAGCAGGACACATGGCACCTTCTGATTGGCCAATGGATGCCACCTAAGAGAGGGGAAGGTCGGCCAAGGGAGAGAAGGAAGGAGGAAAACTTGTTTCTTAAGTTTTGAAATGAATGGCTCGTATTGATTCTCATAAAGTTGATCCGACGGTTGAAATTCCGAGCTTTTCTATAAATAGATGGCCTTCCCTTTGAAATTTCACACCATTCTCTCTTGAGAATTTATAAAGTAGAGAGAGGTTTTAGAGAGAGGAGCTCTGAGAAAATCAGCGAAGCTCGGGTAAGTTTTTCGGTACTTAAGCTTTCGTAGTTCTTTCGGTAGTTGGAGTAGAAATGCTATATTAGTCTTTAATCTTCCAAGTATGATTAGATATCATATGTTAGGGGTATTTTAGTCATTAATTTCGAAAATCATGATGGGGTCGGAGTTATGGCAAAATTCTGGAAGATTAGAGTTAAAATAGCGAAGCTCTGGCGAAATTCGCCGATAGGGGCTTCGGGGAAAAATGGTAATTTTACCTAAAATGCTGTTATGATGTAAATCATTAATTAATATGATTTATATTTCAAAAATTATGGTGGAGTAGGAGTTATGTTGAAATTTTGGAAGATTAGGGTCAAAGTAACGAAGTCGGCGAAATTCCGCCGATTAGGGGGTCGGGGTAAAATGGTCATTTTGACTAAAAATGTCCGTCGTAATGATAGATCCTTAACAAGTACGTTGTTATGTTGATAGGAAATCCCTGATTACGTTCTGACCTACTGTCGTGCCGTATACCGACAGAAATACCGTATATCGTCAACGAATGTACGTCCGCGTACTGTAACATTAACTCTTATGTTTATGGTATGCATATATGTGCTATGTGTATTGTTATGGTATGTTTATTGAATGCAAATATGTTAGAATAGTTTGGTGCCGAAGGAAAGGCTAGTCTATGTGGGTAAGCCATTAAGTCGCCGTAAACTCGGTGAGGCCCCATGATAGACACTTACCCGACCATTACGTTGGGTTTACTAAGTATGTACGTTCGCATCACCGTAACACTAATCTGATGTTTAATATATGCGTATATGTGCTATGTGTATGGTATGCTTTCATGAAGTAGCTTGTTTGTAATGCATATGTTGTATATGTAAATATGAGGTTAACTGCTACTCCGAGATCCGGTGCGAATCTCAACTCTTAACATAGCGTCGTGGGTCGGGAGGACTGAGGAGAGAGGAAGCAAAGCAAGTTCAAGGATCAGTGAAGATTTTCTGATGTTGACCTTTACTTTTGAAAACTCTCGGTTATTGAACCGCTTCGTAATTAGCCAGTGGGCATTTTGAATATAAATATCGCTTACACTCTTGTTACGATGCTCTACTCGATGAAAAAAATTTATACCGCTTTTGAAAAACGTGGATGTTACAACAAATGACCTAATATGCCCATGCATATTTATGACCATATTTAGAAGTGAATTTGTTATAATTACTATTTATGTTAATAATATTAACAACACCGAAACTCCTAAAAGCTTCAAAAACAATTAATTGTTAAAAGAAAGAAGTTGAAGAAGAACTACTTAATCCGTATACCATAACTTAGTGCTATTAGAACACTATGTTATGAATATTTAAATTATATGGATATCCATTGACTCTTAACTTTTTATGTCCTGTCACAATTTATGAAAATCAATTGGGTATATTATATAATATTATAACTCTCCAACCATTATAAATTCTCTCCTCCCCACACAAATATATACTGAAAAGATTGTATTGTGATAATACAAGAAACCTGAATGAGAATTGCTATACACTTTCTCTCTCTTGATTTCTTTCTTAATTTATCTCTTACTCTTTAATCCTAGATTTCTTTTAGTTTTATAACATATATTTATTTAATGGTATTTTTACTTTTCAATATTTTGTAGTTTTAAAAATTAATTTTGAAATATAAGAATTATAAGATATTTATAAATTATTTATAATTAATTAAAATTTTAAAAAATTCATAAGCTTTTCAATTTAACAATAAAAACTATTATATTTTGCTGTTGGAGACTGCAGGAATCTTCGATCCTGGCTTCAAAATCCGTTTTGAATTACATTTAAATTCTGCAAATTCAAAAAATTTCAAATAAAAACAAAGGTTATTTATTTTCCTTTCTGTTTTGGGATCAATTTCTTTTGCGGTGATCAGAATGTCCCAATTTGATTTCTTTTTAATACACATCTTTTATCTTTTGAGTATGGCATATAAACTATCTACCCACTGAAAGTGAAAGGATTGGTGGCAAAAGAAAAAAAGAAAGAAAATGAAAGGATTAATAGTTACCCCGCTGGCTCATAGGCTTATTCACCTGACCCATGGAAATATGGAATCTTCCTTCCGTATCGGCTTCAAAGATATTGGACTGTTAAGAAGAACAAGAACAGGAAGATGGAGCAAATAGCATAATCATCAATTAAACCAAAGATCGAGCGAAAAGTTACCCGTGAATTGCTGGGATGGTGAAAGAGACGAAGAATTTAGTGTATGATAAAGATCATATCAGAGAAAACAGAGAGAGATTCATGAGGACTTTGCAGCTTGTGCAGGAGAGTCGACGGAGAAAATTAAATGTGAAATGAAACAAAGGCATATAGAAAGCGACGACTTGGGGGAGACTTGGAGGAAGAAGCGCGGATCTTGCGTGATAGTGTCGGCTACTGGCTACCTACTCCATTAAAAGAATTATTAACAAGCATTTTTATTAAATCATCAATTCCAAATAATAATAATAATAATAATAGTTAACCAAGATGCAGATGGAATATCACAATATTACGTGGTATTACAAATTTAATTTAAAACTTTTCGTGACAAAAAGAAACAAATGCATTTTTAGCATTTAATTTTTTGCCAAGAATTGTTATTATTTAATCAAACCCTTAAAAATTTTTAAAAATGGGTCGTACATCGCATTTGCATGGGCTAAAAGCAAGAAAATAAAAATAAATAAAAAATTACTTCTTTTGGAAAAGTTTATGCGCATTTTTGTACTAGACATCAAGTATATGCATTTGAAAAAAAAAGTTCATGATCAGAATGGCACCTTAACCTAAGATAAAAGGTAAAAATTAAAGGTTAACTTCAGATGCACTCTGCAAGGCACGTTGTATTTTATACACTTATTAAAACACAATGCGCTTTTGCCTTCTATCAATTATATTTATAGAAAGCTTGTAATAACTATGGATACTAATTTTTAACCTAGCTTGTAGTAATCATACATATTAATGGCATAAACTTTTAACCTTGATTAGTGAATCCAAATGCCATTCAAGTCTTCATATATCTATCGATGGTTAGGCTTAGTGTATGTTTGGTTTGAGGAGGAGTAGAAACTAATGTTTTGGGCTAATATTAGCCCAAGTCTCTACTCCGTCCCTCAAACCAAACACACCCTAAGGGATTGAGAATAAAATATTTTTTTATAATATTGAAAAATAAAATATTAAAATTTTGGGAGTGACCTAAAATTGACTTTAATATTCTAACAAATTAAAACATAAACTTGTTTAGAAAACTATGGGAATTGTTTGGGAGAGAAACCAAAATTATCTAAATGTTAATTGTGAAGCATTTGGAAAATGAGAATGCAAATGAATATTATGTATGAAATAGTAAATATCAATGTGAAGCAAGTTTATTTACTACTCAATTTTACACCTTTCATATGCTTGCCAAAAAAGCCACTTGACTTTTTGACAAATCCCTATTTTTATTATATATTTTTATAATTTAATTGGATATTTTGTCATAATTATTGAGCTTAAAATGATTTTCTTAAGATAAATTGAGATTAAAAATAAATACATTAAACTATGATTAAAAAGGGACAAATTGTCTTAAAAATTATAATTATTCTTAATCATTGATTTTTATGAGAATATTTGATGTAGGTTTAATTGTTTTAATTGTAGGTACGTGAAAATAACCCAAATTGGGCTTTTGAGACTTCGATTTTTTCACATCTTTGGTATTAAATTTCCCGAAAGTGCGTTTCGGTCAAAAGGAGTTATCCGAAAAGCTCATTTTCAAAGCTTTTGAAAAGAAGCTTCTAAAAAAACCCTTTTCAACAAGCATGTTGAGGCGAGAAGCATTTGCGCCGCGAACCGAGAGAGTGCCACGAACAAGAGAGTGGTGCTTGCCTAACCCTTCCTCTCTTGTCACCTCCACCTTCTTCTTCCTCATTGGCGTCGCAACGAGGCAACACTCACTTTCATCTCCATCGTCATTGGTGACGACCACTTCTTCATCACCACCACAAAAGGCACCAAGACAGTGAAGAGAGCGGGAGTTTCGAATGGGATTTGACCGGAAAAATAGAGAGCTACGGAGGAGGCAACACATGATGATTGATGAAGGATGCCAAGACTATGCATATAATCGGTAAAGGGCGGAAAAATATTCCTTTGCATTATCACTTCGAAGAATTTTCACGGAGTATAAAGCGTGTTTGAATTTCAAAGCATTTAAATGACGAAAATGAATGAACAATTCGAGCATTGTTTCATTAAGTAAAGCCAAGTAGTTCGGGAAAAATCATCAACAAAGGTGACAAAGTATCGATAACCAGTTTGAGACAAACCGAAAAAGGACCCCAAATATCGAATGAACTAAATCAAAAGGGGGCGCAACTCGTTTATTGACTCGAGGTGCCAAATGACCACGATGGTGTTTGGAAAATTGACACGACTCACAATCCAAAGAAGACACGATAAAAACCGAGGGTACAACCATTTTAAGGAAGAAAGGGACACATGACCGAGACGACAATGGACTTCAAAGAGAGATGACCCACCGGTACAAGCAACGAACGCAAGCACCTAATCATCAAGGATGTAATGTCCACCGCATTCGTAGCCTCTACCAATAATCCACCTCGTCGAAAGATCCGAATTAAACAATGGTCGTGGTATAGTGAGATACAACAGTTTAAATGACGAGTCGGTTCATTGGGAGACAAAAGATTAAAGGTGAGATCGGGAACATTAAGAACGGAAGAGAGGGAAATGGATAGTGTTGGTAAAACAGTTCTGAACCAAGGACGCGGATCGGGAACCATTGGCGACAAATATGGAAGATGGATTGGCATAGGGGGCATACGAGGAAAATAAAGTATGGTTACTGTCATGTGATCGGTGGCACTGGAATCAATAACCCACCTCGTGGAAGTGGTAGCAAGACCGAAGAAAAGGTACTGTAGCAAGTGCCCTGCAGAGGGTGAACCAGAATCGGACCGATCGGGTGTCGAGCAATATGAGCAAAGCCACGCTGCCGATCACGTTCTTTGTTTAGCCTACAATTTTCGGCAATTTTTCTTGACATGCCCGAGTTCCTTGCAATAATAGCAGTTATATGCGCCAGAGGGTGGAACATGAGTGCCTTTTTTAGGCCCGAGTTCCTTGTGTCAAAGGGACCATGCCCGGCCCAAAGCACCGGCATTGGGATCAACATATGGAAGCTCTTGACTAGACATAATCTGGGAACGAATGTGTCGTAAGATGGATCAAGAGCTTCAAGAAAACTAAAGATAGCTTGAAATTTGAGATTCTTGATATGGAGTCCGGAGATTTGCCTTTGGAGACATGAGTACCTTCATTTCTCCATACAACCGTTTAAAATCCAAGTAGAAATCTTTTAAAGGTAGACCTTGCTGCCGAGAGCGATAGAAGCCTTTACACAATTCATGAATACGGGTAAAGTTCCCTTTACCGAGAGAACATAAATTTCAGATAAGCTATAATATCTCTTACCGTGTTACAATGGCTAACAAAAGTCAAAATTCGAGGTTCAATAGAATTACGAATCTGGAAAAAAAGACGAGCATCTGCTCGAGACCACTCCAAACTTTTCTCATCATCACCAGAAGGAGGATCCTGAGTTAAATGAGCTTCCTTTGCAACCCCATAAGGTAAACTCGAACAGTTTTATTCCAATCATTATAGTTGGTCCATTTCAATTTTGCATCGGTAATTTTAGCGAGACATGGGAGTATATCGAGGTCTTAGATTTAGCCATGGATAAATAACCAAAAAACTCACAATATACAGGCGGTAAATATGATCAAACGAGAAACCAGCAAGCAACGGAAACAACAAAACTTGCACAAATCAAAGCAAAGAGGTCGGAAGTCCGAAATCCCACACTGATGAACGATGCGGACGAACGTACCGTGAGCAGTGCCGATGAACAAGTACAAAACAAAGTGCAGAAGCGTACTCGTGAACAATACCAAACAGTGTGAAACAATACTCGTGAACAACATTTGCGAAACAAGATACAAAAAAATAGGCCGAAATGCACACTTCCGTAAACAGGATGAACAATGCAGAAAAAAAAAATTAGACCTTAGAACTTGTAAGGCTCGGTACCATGTTATCAAAGTAATATGAATTGTGTGTCTATTCATGTACAAACGTTACATATATATACAAGATATGAGAGCCTCAATAGTAATGACTCATAATGACTATTAATGGAGATTATCCCTAATCCCTACAAATCGGGATTCCTATAAATCGAGATTGGATTTCTTAACACTACTATTCTCATCAAATTCAAATCGATCTTCACTTTGATTCAATAGATTTGGTGATATTTAATGAAGTTGTGGTTACTATTAAACTCATAAGTGGCCAAATCTTCTCCTAAAGCAAAGGGTTGATTTCATAGAACCCGAAAATAGGAATATTAGTCATGTAGATAATATAAGTGTAGAAGAAGAGCCTTCCTTAATAAATTATGCTACGTCATTTTTAACCCATATGAATCATATTCATGATGCAATTAAAGATCAACTTGTACATGACATGTGATCAAATTAGTTATGTAATATTATTTTACCAAATTATGTATTTTAGCATTGCCAAATTTTCCAACTTAACGTTTTCACTTTTTGTAATTTTGATTTTAATTTTTCTCTTATAATTATTTCAAAAGTCACTTATGCTACCATCATTCTAAATAAGTTTTAGTTTTACAAAAGCTACTTATGCTACGCCAATCCAAACATAAATCATATTACAAATCTTTTACCCAATCTTACTTTTACATAAATCAAATTGCAAATAAGTCATTTTTATCACCAATATCCCAAACACACTAGGTCTAATTCATTGGAGCTTATCAACATATTACAAACCAGGGAAGGCCGCGGAAACGATAGCTTCTTCGAAAGACTTGGCTATCACCCAAGAGGGGGTGAATTGGGTGTTTGATTAAAAACTTAGAACTTTAAGAACTTTCAGAAATTGTGAAGGTAGTTTGAATGACAATAATAATTTAGAAGGTGATAAGCAATCATTCAAACATATATCTTGGAATGTAAGAGATAAGGAAGAGAGAATGCAAAGCGTGATTTATCCTGGTTCGGCCCAATCCTTGACCTACGTCCGGTCCTCAAGTTCCACTTGAGATTTTCAATCCACTATCCTTTTGAGAACAATTACACACTCTATAAACGAAGGATGGTCCTCTCACTTTCGTACTCCACTCCCCCTTACAAGTTGTAATTGATACACCCTCTTGATTACACACTCGTAACTCTTGGAGCAATTCCTCTCTTTTGAATAACACTCCCCTTACAAGTTGTAATCAAGAGACCCAATCTCAAAGTCTCAATACTCGAGATTCTTACAAGAAATAGTAATAGATAAATAACTCTCTCTAAGAGCAGATGATCATAAACACCGAAGAACAATTTGTGACACACTCTCGAAAGTATTTCAGCAAGTATCTCGTAAAGTATCACTCAAGAGATTGGCGAAACCAAGCTCAGGAGAGTATCTTTCTTTGATCGTTTGTTCTGCTGCATATGTGTGTCTTCTTTGAGCACCCATGGCTTCATATTTATACTAGTTGGATGAAGGTGTCCGTTGAAGAACTCCACCGTTTGAATTCAAAAACATTCCATTATCTCGCATAATCTCACTTCAATTCGTTTGAGGATTATTTGGCAATATCATAATGGTCATAATGTTAGCAACAAATTCGTTTTGCTGTGTATGAATTTCACTCGTCCAGCTTCATTATTCCTGCATCAATTTGTTGATAACTTCCATTTTTCAGAGATATTCTCAAAACGCGTAAATCGAATTGCCCAATTTGATTCCTCATAATCCTGCACTTTAATATTAGTATTCACAAATCACTGAGGTCAATGGTTAGGAATCAAATCATTAAAGAATATATTAAATTGAATTGAATATCAAAATCATGATCGATATCTTGACAAGTGCGAACTGGTTTTCTCCGTCAATACTCGAGTATGTGAATGTCATACTCGGGTATAACTTATCCTGTGTGAGTGTCCACTTTCGAATATCATAACTTCCTGGTATGAACTCCGATTTGATTGGTTCATGTCTTGTTGGAAAGACCTTTGAGTCTACTTTCAAATGGAGACTTCTATTTTGTGAGATATACTCAAAACATTGAGGCTTGGTCAGCAGTATGACGGTGATGTATCTGTCATCTTCAACAATTCATAGCTCTCTCATCTGACCTCCTTTGGACTTGAATCTTGTGCTACTAGGACCGCTTGGAAGTCTAGTTTCAAAAAAAATTAGTTTCACCTCAATCCGATCTCTGGTTTTGGAGATATTGTCAAATTACCAGAGGTCGCCCGAAGCTGAACGTAGAACAGAGCTGATCGAGTCATACTCGAGTATTGTTGATCCATACTCGGGTATTGTCGGGATTTAAGCACAGAAGCAGTTGTTTATGCACCATACTCGAGTAGCCAAGTACCATACTCGAGTATTGAAGTGTCATACTGAATAATTGAAGCATGATACTTGAGAATGGATGTTGGATACTCGGGTATTGACGGAAGTTCAAGGCAATTCATCCCGAAGCTCATTTTTTATCATTTTAAGTCCGAATTGAGTCGTTCCAACTTCCATATCACCGTGGAGCCTTCTAGTATTAATCTAGGAACATGAATAATGATATTCTCATTATATTCAGCAAGTTCTTCATTCTTCCAAATCTCATCTTGATTAATCTCCATCATTAATCTCTTCACATGGAGCAAGTTCTTCTTTCTTGATTAATCTCTATAATTAATCTTGGACTAATCTACATCAAATATATTGTAGTTAGTCAATGTAGAAGATAAGTATAATATACAATCTTTTTGCTCTTAATGGCATCTATACAAGACATCATCAAAACTAATCAGAACCAACATTCTCCCCCTTTTTGATGATGGCAAATACATTAAGAAAAATATGTTTGAATATGAAAATATAATAGATCACATATTTTTCTTGCCTTTCTCTCCCCTTATTTGTCATTAGCAAAAGAGAGAGGTAAAGAAGAAATATAGATGGAGAGGCAAATATGAGAATAAGTTAGAAATGACTTCTCTCATTAATCATATATCAAGACAACAATTTTCTCTCCCCGATTTTCATTCTAAATATGATGCAATTTGGAATGTTTTTATGAAAAGAATTTAGAGAATTTAGAGAGGTTTTCAAAACATCTTTCACAATTAAAGCATATAGATACCAAACATGTGCAAAATTTCTACTGAATATAAAAAGGTAGAGTTTAGAAATGCTCATGTTGGTTTTTGCAAATTGATGAATGATCAATGAAGGCTATTTGCTTGCTTTCTTCTTGTATGAGATCATTTCCATCCTTTATATAGCTCGTCTGCTGGATATGTCTCGGTTGGCTTCAAGAAGTTTTCTTCTACTTTGTAGAATATATCACAGCTAGCATCAAGAAGTTTTCCTCCTCCTTTTTAGAGCTTAGTGTAGCTTCAAAGTGATTGATCATCAAAGCATCTTTCCTTAATTTAGAATTGCTCTTTGTAGCACATTAAGGAATGTCCTAGTACATAACAGATTCTCCTGCCACATAAAAACTTTCTTTGCAAAAGAGATTTGTTAGTACATACCAAATGTAATTCCGTAGTGATACTTCTATTACATGGTATCTTAGTTCCTAATTTTATGCATTGCCTCACGCCTTGTGCATTCAACTATCAAAATATCTCCCTTTCTATATGATATTTTCAAATTAAGGTATTGAAAGGAAAATATGATAATAACTCATCATCAAAACTAATAAATCATAGTTAGTGCGGATGAGCATTATTTATAGATAATTTTCTTCAAATCAAGGAGATGAGCTTTTTAAGATAAAACACATGTTAATGTGAAACTCCCCCTTAATGAATGCATTCTCTCTAGTCATACCAAATAATAGTGTGATGAAGATTAAGCATAATGAAAGGATTCTTTGGGAAAATGACACCATTAAAGAAAAACTTTGTTGAATGACACACAGTATTCACGCATCTTTCCCAATTGGAATAGAATACTTGTTGATTTAAGTGATGCACATAGAAAAGGAATGCATTGAGTGAACCACTTTTTGAAATGATACTTTGACCAAAGAGCATACAACACTTGTAAACAATTACCTGTTTTCAAAGAATAAGGATTTGAACATTAGAAGTCAATGAAAACTAGTTTGGCCAAAACTTTTGCAAAGCACTGAATTTCTTGAAAAGAATTTGATTCTTCGAGTTATTTAAGTATAGAGACGAAATAGTGCTTTATGACAGTTCACTTGATGATTTCATTTTGATACTTGAGATTAGGAACATTCATGATGATCAACGTAAATCGACTTAAGCTTTTGAGAAATTTCAGACTTGAACTATTGTCGCAGAATGAATGGTAAAACTTAAAAAATGATTCAACATATGATTCAATAGATAAGTTTGAACTTAGGAATTGCAAATAATCAAAGATTGAATCGAAATGAATCGAGTAGGAGTGATAATCGAATTGGAATTAGTCATCGAATCATCAAAATCAAGGTTTGAATCATAATCAAAGTTGAAATCGAATCGAAGCGTAATCGAGTTTGAATCATAATCGAGTTAGTATATGAACCAACAAGATAATCGAAGCATTGACTATACCGCCAAAACGCATGACTTAACTATGAAGTATAAACCATACCGCCATAATGCATAACTTAGAGTATTACAAAATATGACATAATTGCAAGAGAGTTTCAAAAGCAAATATGAACAATGATCAAATATTTTAAAAACTTAAACTGCTCCTTTTCACATAATTTTACCCAATCAAGTAAGTTCAATCCAATGAATCAAAAGGGTAATAACTAAATGATGCCAAGAAATGTTATTTCTCAATTGATGTTTTATAGATACACTTGATATAGAATAGATGTCATTGAGGAGAATGCATGTAATTTCCAATGGGATTAGATTTTCCATAAATGCTAATGAAATGTGCAGATTATTTCAAATCTCACTTGTTCTTTCAAATTATGATAATGCATTTCGAAAATTAAGATTTTAATGTAAGAAGAAATTCATTTTTGAAATATGTTGGAAATTGATGCTCACTCTAAACATGATGGGAGTCAACATGTTTAATGAATATATGAGTATGCTTTAGTTTTAGAGAACATGTTGAACATTGCGCTTAACATGTAGAAGAATTTTCTCAAAAGCAACAGTCACGAAGGAGAGTACTAAAGAAACATTCTTAGCACAACGGAAATGTATGTAAGCACAATGACTTTGCTATTGACCAGTAGATAATCTTGCATTTTAGAATTAGAATTATATGAATGCTTTAGGCAAGACTATGAATACGTTACTCAAAATAAGGATGGAAGACAAATGCTGATGTACTTGAGCAACTAAGAGAATACTAGGATTCTTGAATGATGAAGTACATATTAATCCAAATGATTTGGCTTTCAGAAGATTATCCTAGTAGGTTATTCCATTAATGGTTAATGCATTATCATTCAATGCACTAATAAATATTTGTAAAGCTTGGAATAACTAGGCCATTGAAAAATTTATGCAGTAAGCATAACAAATTCACAAGTCGAATTCCCCTTTTTTTTTTTTTTTAAGATAGGCTTGAAACTGATATATGAATAACTTATTAGATATGAAGTCCAACTAGTTCAAGAGTGAAACTATACAGTTCAAGCAACACATTGAATTCTAAAGATGAATATGTGAGGGATAGGAAAATTCTACCAAACAGATTTGAAGCATATCCAAAATTTAGTATACAACATCAACTTCCAATTTGAAACATCATTTGAATGCACTTAAAGTATTTTTCAAATCTATCTGAAATACTTTCAATGTATGAATAATTTTCAAAACGTGTGTATGCATTTTCACAAGACAAAGTGAATCAAATGAATTTCTGGATTGTGCATTTCAAAAGAATAAAATTAGAAGGTAATGCACATATTCACTTTTTGATCCATTTAGCAATCTAAAAAACATTTTGAAAGGTCATAACTAATTGATTGCTAATGGAATGCAATAATGGACAATTATTCATTACCCAAATATTAATCTCATATAAGCATAGAATAGGGTAAGAGTTAGATATCACCGTAATTCCCTTTGTCCTTGTAAAAGCTTGTTTGATTAAGGTAGATTGATGTAGACGTCTCCTTTCACCATTAACATCAAGCATAGCCTATTTAGCTTCCTCAAGACTTGAATTATTTCTCTATGTTGCATTCTTGAGAAGCTTTGTCTCATCCTACAAAAACATATAAGTCTTTTTCTTTCTTGGTATCCAACCTTACTTGGATCCAATCAACGTTAGCTTGTAGGAACCAAAATTTGCATGATCTTATGAATATCATTAATTTAACATAATTGAACATAATGAACTAAGCATGATTTTATGCATAAAAGAGATACTTTCTTTTCAAATCATCATGTATGCATAAAGAATTAAACTATTGAACATTGCAATCCCTTTATAAATAAATCTATTAAATGGATTTTTAAGGGATGTGAAAAAAAAAAATCAATTTCAAAATAGTTTGCAATGCTCATTCCTAAGGTTACAAAATATAAAACCTCAATATATAATTCAAATAATAGCATAGGAGGTTTTACTATTATATACCTTTACCTTAGGTACTTGGAAGATTGACTTTGCTTACCCAATGGTTCTTCATATGTCTTTCCATGGGTATCTGCAAAGTTCTCTCGAGGATATAGACTTCAAGAGTCTTCTCGGTTGATACTTGAGAGATTCTCCTCTTCTTGATCTCCTCAAGATAGTTGAATGGTACTCTATGGTAGTTTGTTCTTGAGGTAGATGATACTCTTCTTATAGGTATCCATTGCTTCTTATGATTTGAGGATAAGGTTGTAGCAATGGCTTCTCCATGAGTTTTCCTAATTGATATGAATCTTCTTTTAGGTTCATGAGAAACTCTTGGACTCTTCTTCGTGTACCTTTATGTCCAGTCTTTTTGGAATCAATTTGCACACACAAGGCACTAGATGGACATTTTGGTACCCACTTATACTTGGGTCCTTGATTGTTAGTATTGGACCTTAATTGTCCTTTAGGAACCCAAACAAATTTATTTCTTACATTAGAATTTCTCCTAATATAGCATGTGTAAGAAATATGACCAAATTTTCCACAATAATTGCAAACAATATGATGATGTGCATTATGAGCTTTTATGCAAGTATTGTGTCGGTTGTTAAAATGGAAATTTAAATAAATCTCATTTGAATAATCTTTCTTCCCAATAAATTTTCCAACATGATTGAAAACATTTTTGCTTTTCAAAATAGAATCGAGTAAGTGGTTGAAGAACAATTTTATGCAATTGTTCAAAATCATTTTTCTTAACTACACAAGAAGAATTGGAATTATTTACCACATGTGCATCTAGAATTTCTGATGATGATTCATCATAATTGTCCATGATCAGATCTTCTTGGGAATCCTCACTTTCTTGTTCTTTCATGTTGACTGGATTGTAGAAGTGTTCTAATATTTCTCCTTCTTCATTCTCTACTTCCAATTGTTCATCAATCGTGGATATGCACTTTATAGTTTCAGATGAACTGTCAACACTTTCAACTTCAACACACTTGTTAGAGGTATAAGTAGAATCAAGAGTATCCCAAATATCTTTAGCACTAGAGCAACATTTGATTTTTATAAAATCATTTTCGGTTAAAGCACTATACAAAATTTTCATTGCTCTAATGTTCAATGAAAATATTTTCTTTTCTTTTTCTGTCCAATCCTTTCTCGGTTTAAAATCAAAGACATTTGTAAAAACATTCCACATATCAAAATCAGTTGCTTTGATAAAACTAGTCATTCTAGCTTTCCAAAACCAAAAATTAGTATCTTTGAAAAACGGTGGAACAGTATAATCAAAACCTTCAGAGCAAGCAACACCTTAATTAGCCATTGATAACTCTTGAGACGGTTAAGTCCTTTAAACAAGAGACTGCTCGATACCAAATGAAAGACTTGGCTATCACCCAAGAGGGGGTGAATTGGGTGTTTGATTAAAAACTTAGAACTTTAAGAACTTTTCGCAAATTGTGAAGGTAGTTTGAATGACAATAATAATTTAGAAGGTGATAAGCAATCATTCAAACATATATGCCGGAATGTAAGAGATAAGGAAGAGAGAATGCAACCGTGATTTATCCTGGTTCGCCCAATCCTTGACCTACGTCCGGTCCTCAAGTTCCACTTGAGATTTTCAATCCACTATCCTTTTGAGAACAATTACACACTCTATAAACGAAGGATGGTCCTCTCACTTTCGGACTCCACTCCCCTTACAAGTTGTAATTGATACACCCTCTTGATTACACACTCTGTAACTCTTGGAGCAATTCCTCTCTTTTGAATAACACCCCCCTTACAAGTTGTAATCAAGAGACCCAATCTCAAAGTCTCAATACTCTGAGATTCTTACAAGAAATAGTAATAGATGAATAACTCTCTCTAAGAGCAGATGATCATAAACACCGAAGAACAATTTGTGACACACTCTCGGAAAGTATTTCAGCAAGTATCTCGAAAGTATCACTCAAGAGATTGGCGAAACCAAGCTCGGGAGAGTATCTTTCTTTGATCGTTTGTTCTGCTGCATGTGTGTGTCTTCTTTGAGCACCCATGGCTTCATATTTATACTAGTTGGATGAAGGTGTCCGTTGAAGAACTCCACCGTTTGAATTCAAAAACATTCCTTTATCTCTCGCATAATCTCACTTCAATTCGTTTGAGGATTATTTGGCAATATCATAATGGTCATAATGTTAGCAACGAATTCGTTTTGCTGTGTATGAATTTCACTCGTCCCGCTTCATTATTCCCGCATCAATTTGTTGATAACTTCCATTTTTGCAGAGATATTCTCAAAACGCGTAAATCGAATTGCCCAATTTGATTCCTCATAATCCTGCACTTTAATATTAGTATTCACAAATCACTGAGGTCAATGGTTAGGAATCAAATCATTAAAGAATATATTAAATTGAATTGAATATCAAAATCATGATCGATATCTTGACAAGGCGAACTGGTTTTCTCCGTCAATACTCGAGTATGTGAATGTCATACTCGGGTATAACTTATCCTGTGTGAGTTTCTACTTTCGAAGATCATAACTTCCTGGTATGAACTCCGATTTGATTGGTTCAAGTCTTGTTGGAAAGCCCTTTGAGTCTACTTTCAAATGGCACCGGTTTTAGCTTCATTGGACTTCTATTTTGTGAGATATACGCAAAACATTGAGGCTTGGTCAGCACTATGACGGTGATGTATCTGTCATCTTCAACAATTCATAGCTCTCTCATCTGACCTCCGTTGGACTTGAATCTTGTGCTACTAGGACCGCTTGGAAGTCTAGTTTCAAACAAAATTAGTTTAACCTCAATCCGATCTCTGGTTTTGGAGATATTGTCAAATTACCAGAGGTCGCCCAAGCTGAACGTACAACAGAGCTGATCGAGTCATACTCGAGTATTGTTGATCCATACTCGGGTATTGTCGGGATTTAAGCACGTAAGCAGTTGTTTATGCACCATACTCGAGTAGCCAAGTACCATACTCGAGTATTGAAGTGTCATACTGAATAATTGAAGCATGATACTTGAGAATGGATGTTGGATACTCGGGTATTGACGGAAGTTCAAGGCAATTCATCCCGAAGCTCATTTTTAATCATTTTAAGTCCGAATTGAGTCGTTCCAACTTCCATATCACCGTGGAGCCTTCTAGTATTAATCTAGGAACATGAATAATGATATTCTCATTATATTCAGCAAGTTCTTCATTCTTCCAAATCTCATCTTGATTAATCTCCATCATTAAACTTCACATCATTAATCTCTTCACATGGAGCAAGTTCTTCTTTCTTGATTAATCTCTATAATTAATCTTGGACTAATCTACATCAAATATATTGTAGTTAGTCAATGTAGAAGATAAGTATAATATACAATCTTTTTGCTCTTAATGGCATCTATACAAGACATCTTCAAAACTAATCGTAACCAACATCTTCTTCCTTCATCCTCCTCCAACTTTACTTTCACCTTTTCCTCTTTCCTTGCCGACGACTTGAGGTTTACCATCACCATACATTTTCATTTCTAGAGAGCTTTAGACCAGATAAGAGAGAAGGGCGACCACGAAGATCAATTTGAAGAAGCTTAGAGTTGCGCCAAAGAACCAACAAGCTCAAACCACCACCGCGCCTTCGATCATCTTTCACCGTTACTCTCTCTTCTTCCATCACCGCCACTTACTGTCATTCATCACCGTTGGCAAGATAGAGAACACACGAAGCTCAAATTCTAGTGAGACAAACTCAATATTTTAGAGCTTCAGATCGCAGAGACCTTAACAGAGCGGACTTGACTCGACCTAAATGAGCCAAACTGACGGACTCGACCCATTTTCCCGCTCTTTCATGTCTTAGCCTTCCAATTCCTTCGCCTTCAAAATAGTTGAAATAGATGCTTTGAATTAGTCTATGGAGGCATTCTTAAACAACATTTCGACGGAAAAGAACAAACCATTTCCCATACGTCTAAACACTAGAATTCTCCCTGCCAGAATTATTCTACGATCAAAAAGAAATTTTGGCAATTGTTTTATATGTTTCAAATTTCAAGCCGATCGTTTAAATCAAAGGTTTTTAGTCCGTATTGATTGTAAATTTGCAAAAGATGTTTTACAAAAGGATGTTAAAAACCTTGCATCAAAACAAATTTTTGCCCGTTGGCAAGCCATTTTGAGTGTTTTTATTTTGATATTGAATTCATCAAAGGAACTTCCAACTCTCTCCCAGATTTCCTTACCTGTGAGTTTTTACAGGGTAGATCTTAGGCCTCTGAGAGTAAACTAACCCATAAACGTTCACAAGCAATCATTAAACAAGAGTATGATTTAGCTAATTCTAAATTTTCTCTTCAATTAGCTCAGAAAAGATCTCCTCAGGTTACAACACTGTTATTAGCCACTTCAGCTATTAACCCAATGGATACTCCTTACACTGCAAAACCTGCAAAGGTAAAGCTTATCCTACAAGTTGAACTCGAGTTTTTCTTTGAGTCACCTAACCTGTAGCATTCAAAGTTTTCCCTTTAGGATTTCATTTCATTCCTACCAATTTGCAAAAAAAAAACAAGAGAATACTATGAGTTGATATTGGTTCATTCTCGATCCATCGAGTTAACTCGATTTACATCAAAAGAGGATGAAACTCTAATAACTCATTCTACTCTCCAAATTTTGAAAGTTCTCACACCTTCTCGGTGGGGACAAGATTTGGCTAAACCTAACTTTTTGACATCAAATTTGAACATGAAGGATACAATTACTAGGACTATAATAATGCCTGGTACAATGTCTTTTGGGATCAAAATAAAATTTTTAAACACACTTGGTTTATTTATTTTAAACAAAAAACCAAGTACACTTTTCCTCAATGGTTTCAACATTGGTGGGACTTCTTCGGCCTATTCTCGAAATTCTTCCACCCAATGTTCAAATAGCATTGAATCTTTTCCTTAAAAATTCAACCTTAGTAGAGATCCTTTTCCAATTGATCTTCACCATTTTTCAAAACTATCTATATCTTTGATTTTCTCTTGGCAATACTGATTTTCATATAATAACAGGAACTCTCCGATTTTTCCGGTCCTACAAAGATTACCCTTTGTACGTTGGTGGGCAAAATTCAATTAATCCAAAGTAGACTCCAAAGCAATCGAACAATGGTTCAAGGATAATCCAAGTTTTCTTTGTGCATCGAGCAAAGCGATTCTTAAACTAGAAGAGCCATGCTCAAAGCACCCTTGTTGTTGCTTCAAATAAAAAGGAGTGCATCTAGTAACTCAAGATCTTGATTAAACAACTCTAGCAAGATGAAGCCGAGGCAACAAACTAGGCTAATTCTTCGAAAGAAGAGGATCCATACCAAACCAATGATGAAGATTTTGTCATCAACTTGGGCGAAGACTAAACTTGCGGCTTTTGATGAAGGCACGAAACACGTAGCTTCCATGTATAAGACTATATAAACTGTTCTAATCTACCCTATAGTAGTACTAGGTATTTTTCACTATAGCACCAAACACCGTAGTTCGTAGGTCACGATAGTTGGTTATTGTAGTGTCGGCAAGCACCGTGGCTAATTATTAAACTTTTAGCGAACAATACCGGTCACCCCTACCGAAATTATGTAAACAGTGTTTCACCCCTGTCTTTAAAAGTCGAAGTTCCATTCGGTTGGAGCGGAGTTACGAACCACCCCTTCTCTCTCTAGCTATCCTTCTCTATCTTGTCTCTACTTTCTCTCATCTCTCTCTCTCTTTCTACTATCTTTTCCCTTTTGTTTTCCAGCTTTCGTTTGTAAGTCTTTTAAATTTCAATAAACTCGTGTTTTCCTATTATGCTTAGAATTTGCATTTCTTCCTCCCTCTCGATGAGATAAGTCTAGCTGCGTGCCTACACCCATTCTTATTGTTAACTCTTATAAATTGACAACATTCCAAAGATATTTTCCTCTCTTTTACCTATTATTGGTTCAAAATATGTATAGCAAATGAAGTATATAGGAGAAAATGTGCATATCAAAGTATCAGGCAAAAATCAAAATATTCTTGTTAAATTTTATAGATTTTATGATTCAATTGAAGAAAAAGTTCGAAAGTACAACTGCGCTTTTTCATTTCGAAGCAAAAAACCCTATTTAACCCGAAGGAAGGGCCGAAAATCACATTCTTGACACAAGGAAACAAGTGGGCACACAAGGGAAGAGCTTGGGAGAGAGATTTGGCAATTTTGGAGGCTTGGGTGCTCAACCTAGAAGAGATTTTGGGAGTTTTCACCTTGGTTTTACTCTTTTCTCCTCTTTTCCTCTTACATTCTTCATGTATTCGAAGTTTTGCTTAGACTCTCTTTGTATTTGAACATGAGTAGCTAAATCTTTCATTCTAGGGTTCTTTTGACCCTTTGTATAGATTAATACTTGAATATTCCTATCTTTTAGTAGATTAATGTATAGATGTGTTGATTTCAACCTTGACTTAATGCTTCTAAGTGATTGGCCTCCATTTAGATGATTTATTCACTTAGGTTTTGACTTGAGAGAGCTAATCTAGGTGTAGAAATTGATTGAAATCATGCTTGTCTTGAAGTTTACTTAATAAATGAAAGGTTTGTTGGTAAAATAGAGATATATTTACTAACCTTGCATTGTCACATTAGGATTGTTGCTTAAATATTGATTCTCATTAATTGTAGCAAGAGATTGTGCATTTTAATGAGAAGAGAAACTTGATTTTGACTTGAGAGAGCGGGTCAAGTGTTTTAGAACCTTAGACTAACACATATATGTATTGAAATGCTACTAGAGAGGAAATTAACCAAGTTTTATGAAATGCAAAGGGGAAAAAGAGCCCTAAGCTCAATTATCCTTGAAGTTAAAGAATCAATTGTCTTTATGAATTTTATGTTTTAGAAATAGTCTTTTAAAATTCTCATTCCAAATCAAAACTTTGTTCTAGCTCAACTTGATGAAATTCACTAAGCCTATTGCTTGACCGATTTGTTAAACAAATCCCGTGGGAACGATACTTTACTTATCACTTTATTACTTGCGAATCTCGTACACTTCATGAGGCGAACACTTATCTCATCTTCTTTTGTTTCTTTTACACGTTTATTTCAGTATTTTAATTTATCCATTTTCTCTACTTCAGCCCCACGAATATATATATATATATATATATATATATAATAAATATTTGATGGTCTTCATTTGTAAGTCTTGATCTGATTTATGAGCACCTAAATTAGCCCCAAACAAATGACATATTTTGTTAAACTAAAAGATTTATTAGTAAATGCATAAATTATTTTTGACCGACATATTCTGGATGAGGGGCTAGAAAAACAAATTAAATCACGGATTTATAATCCATTGTATGCATCTAAAGCAGTAAAAGCATCACAAATAATTAGCCAAATTAGGAAAACATGACCCAAAAAAAGAAAAGACAAACTAAAGGAAGCATGGATACCTTTTCCACGATAAAGATCAAAAGGCTTGACTTTGGATCTTCAAATTAGAAAGATTTCAAATGAAGAAATGCATTGACATTATGCATTTATTGTGCTAGTCTGAAAGCTGAGATGAGAAATAATAGATGAGGTTGTAACATCTCCAATTTTTATGTAAATTAATAGAATATGAAGGGAATACACAATACATTTGATTAAAAAAGAGTATTTTAAAAAAACAAAGATACATCTCTTACATAATTAATTTAAATAATTTTACGATTTTAATACGTTAAAATTAGTTATCAAACTTTTATATTAAGAAAAGGAGATGGTTGTAGTAGTAAAAACACGTATGGGATGAATGAAATTAAAGAATCATGGGAAAATGATATTATGGTCTCAATTAAAATAATAATATCAAAAAGTCTTAAAACTTATCATTTATTAACAGTTGTTCTTTTACTTATAATTGAAAATATATGAAATATTTTTGATATTATTTTATTTAATTGGGATTATATTGTGATTTTTCCAATAATTATTGACTTGTGCTTTGCTTCTTTGCTTTTTCACTGAACTGCTCAGTCATGGGTCCAAAAGCTTGTGGCCTGAAATGAACTATGGTACGATCGGTTGAATATATCATAATTTGGCCGGCCTTGTCACCATAATATGTCTCCTCTTTTTCTTGTCATCGTGCCTGCAAAAGCTCATGCTCCTTGACGCGGAAAGAGGAAACAAATTTCACGCTTCATTTTAGTCTCCAAGTTGAAAGGTTAGTTCAGTTGGAATTGCAAGGAAATTGCGCAGATAAAACCAAGTCTTTTGAAAAAACGATCAATGCCGAAATCTACTATTTAGATCTAATATCAATATTAAAATATTTTTTAATTTTATAAAAATTTATTTTAATTTATATGACAATAATGTTATTGATATTTTATACTTTATTAATAATGGTGCAAATATTAGTTGTTACTATTATTTTTTTGAATTAAATTTCATAAGAATAACTTCTATTAAGAATCTAAAAATTAAAGATGTATAAAAGATATTTCTTATTTCATAAATATTTTTACTATTTTGTATTTTTGACTTATTTTCTAGTGATTGTTTTGTTCATGTCTTGTGTTATTTAATTTATTGACTACTTACACTTTCCAAGATATATTTATAAAGATTATTTTTAATTTTGTTAAATCTTATCACTGATTATTTATAATTGTGGTATGTACACAATAGTTTACCTTTAATTATAATTTAGTGAATGTATTTATTTGTTACATGGTGTGTTGTTTAAACCTTAATGTTGACAATATTTATTTGTTAAATTAGAAATTTAATTTTTATAATTTATTAATTAATTTTCTTTAAAAAAGTAGGAAAAATATTACAATTTAAAAAATGGCTTCTGGTTCTGTAGAGCCGACGTTGGCCGTATCCTTAAGACCACGCTTTGAAAACAAATATTTTTCTTACTTCATGCCTAAATGGGCATGTCGTTTTGGCCCTGGCTTTTAAAAGTCAGTCTTATATGTCTGGGGCCATGGACCATTGTCAATTGTTCCCACTCTGATTTGTCTAAAAGTGAATTCACCGACTTTCAAGAAAATTGCGCAATGCTCAATAATTCATGCACAGTGAACCCTGGATATTTTTTTCACTGTTTTGAGTGTGTAAATTGCTTTGTCAATTGTTCCCACCCTGATTTGTCAAAAAGTGAATTCACCGACTTTCAAGGAAATTGCGCAATACTCAATAATTCGTATTTTTATGCTTTAAATTTGTATGAGGTTTGATTTTAATCACCTAATATTGTTAAATGTACCTTTTTTTTATGAAGTTCTTGAAAATACACTGTGTAATCTGAATCATGTCTAAGAATGTTGTCTTTAAGAGCTATTATGTAACTACAGGCTGATTTGAAAGGGCACTCACCAAAATAAAATGGACCCTTCCTGCAAATACATGAACAGAACAACAAACTATAAAGCAACTAAAAAGCAAAGAGAATATGAGACAGAGAAAATCAAAGTTAATAAACGCGAGTAAACCTATGGTTAAAAATATTTTATTGATTATGTTAGAATATAAGGTGATATTAAATAGTTAGTTAGTGATTAGTTAGTTAGTTAGAGGGTTAGTTAGGGTCCTAGTCTATATAAAGGGTCCCCTCACTATTACTTTCAATCAATATACATTGTAAGAGCATTATACTCCTATTGTGAATAATACATCATTTTCACATTATCCTTTCTCCTAATTATTCCCTATAATCAGAATAGTTAACAGATTAGTTTCAGAATTTGGAGATTAGCTATGTTTTTGCTATGCCTTTTACCTATCTCTTGCAAGCAATGCCTTTTGTTATGCTTTTGAAGTACTTTTGGATTTCCAAAAAAAAAAAAACGGTGTTTGGTCCACCTGGAGTAAAAATTTGAGAATTTTTGACCCTTTATCCTATTTTAATTATAAAACGAAAATGAAATTAAAAAAGTTTGTAAGGCTTCTTAGGCAGAAAGTGATCATGTAATAGCGAAAACAGCCTTGACTTAATTTAGATCGGTTTGCATTAAGAAAATTTAAATTTTATCAAAATCCAAATTAGAAAACGTGCTCTGTGATCTTCGTGGAAGGTGATAATGTGATTGAGAAAATACAAATAGCATTGACCAAATTAAGAATGTAGTAGAAAAACGTCGATTTTCTCAAACTTCAAGACAAATCAGAGGTGGAGAATAAAAATGAAAGTGGAGAGGCATCTCTTTTAAGTTAGTTTATTTTATAATAAGATTTAATTAATATGGAATTCTTTAGTCAGGACTAAGAGCCCGTTTGGATGAATTTTTAAAAAATAAAAAATAAAAAAGCACATTTTTTCAATAAAAAAGTGTTTATTTTATTAATTTGTGTGTCTAGATGATAACTTTTTAAAAAGCAAAAATCAAAAATCTGTTTTTTTTTAAAAAAATTTCAATCTAGAGCTTAAAAAACACCTTTTTTTTACTCATCCAAACCGGCAATTTTAATTTATATGAGAACGCGCATGCAGGTAGCAGTATAAAGAGAAGTTATTTGATGAATCAATTATTCACACAAAATTCTTCATATCTTAGCTATACTGCAATCGATATCCATGTCTTTCTTGGCCTCTTCATCATCCTCAAAACCCATATTGACTATCGAATACGATGTCTTCTTGACTTTCTTCAACAATGGTCGTGACGTAGATCGTGCCAGAACGTTTCTTGAGAATCGCTTGAGGGAAGCTGGATTGAAAACTTTGGTTTCTGACATCGTCAATGATTACACATGGAAGATGATAGAAAGCTGTAGAATTGTGATGGTGCTAATCACACCAGAGTTGGTTAGGTCCCAAATTTGGAGACTGATGAATATATTGTCGCAACCCAAAACAGTGTTGCCTTTCTTCTATGGAGTAGTGATCCAGAATCATTTGCGTGAGCAATTGGAGAGTTTGAATTTGCAACTAGGAAGAGCCGCTGATCGTTCCTTGCTGTTTGGCTTCAGACTGTCAGATGATTTAGGGTAACAACTAATCCTTTTGGCTCTTTCACTTTGTATGATTTTTAATTTTAATTACCTGCCTGCTACAATTCATGAAATTCATAACTTCATGCTTCAACAAAAAAAAAAAAGTAGTCGAAAGAGTTTCATCAAGAGAAAAATGACAAACACCACCACTACATAATGCACTATAATTGCAGCAATATCGTAATTTAATTTTCTCTCTTTCTCTTTTTAACTCTTGATACCTGTTAAATGGCACAAATAAGTTATGTTTGATTTGAGGGGAGGGAAAAGGAGAAAACAGAGGAGAGAGAAAGGGAGGAGGTTATTGGAGGGGAAAGGAGGGGTCCTGTTTAACGGGAGTTGATAATAACTAATCTACCGTTCTATTTCTTGTATTAAGAAAAATTAATTTGGAGTCCTCTATAGTTTTACTTGATTTTGAAGAAGGTCCTTGACCTTTTTCTCTCTCCCTTTTATTAGGCCGGTTAGTCCCTTCTGTTGAATAATTACTAACACCGTTGAGATTTTAGTTAGTCCCCTGTTAGATGAAGCTTTTCCTGAAATAATAGCGTTGCTTGCCGTATTCTCTCACGCTCTCCGCAACTTGTCCATAAGGGTGTTTAAGATTTTCTGTCCCAATTATCCCATCCTAATTCCGAGCAAATAGGGATGGGTTAGGACAGGAAAATTGGGGATCGAGAAAATTATAATTGGAATCAGGATCTGGAATGAGACTTCTCAAACCTGTCCTGAAATATATGTTATATTTTTTAAAAATTCCTTTATATCTTAAACTATCTTGAATATATATATATATAGACACACACGCATATATACATATACATATATGTATATATCTATATATGTGTATACACACACATATATCTTTTTAGAATTTTGATGAATTTATAATTTTAATTTGCTTTAAATATTTTTATTGGACTCATTGGTCCAATATGACATTTACATCTTAGCTATTTTAAAGGAAATATATGAAATTAAGCCCAATTCAAGTCAAAATCGAGGCAAAGTCATTAAAAGAAAAAAGCTAAAATTTTGGGAATCCCAATGTCAGGGCAGAATATATATATATATATATATATATATATATTTTTTTTTTTTTTTTTTTTTTTTGGGATTGAGATCGGAATCCATTTTCCCTCCCCAAACTCTTCTTCTTTGGAATGGGATCAGGAACATGATTTCCTGATCCTATCTCGAACATCCCCACCTATCCATATTCTATTCTCATCATTTCTTTACATAAACCAACTGGATGGCGTAAAGTCTCAACAAAATCCACAAGCTGACTCGTCGGACTTGTGGCTTCTGTAACACCTCTATCGGTTTCACCCTTTCGGGTGGCGAATAGTGTGATGCTTTTCTAAATCCAACTGTCACACCTCTTTAATATATCAAATATAAGAGCAATATAGCACAGCGTAGTGATAAAATGGTTTGGGCATAGTATACTAACGATAAATTACAAATCTTGGTTACAAAATACAATGACATAAAATTGTCACAACAATTCTCTCGAATAATCTAGAACCGGTCCAACACCTCCATCTGCTAACATCCGCTTGGGAGCTACATCCAATAAACCGTACACATACGGGTAGTAGCAAAGGCTGGAATCCCGAAGGATCCCAAAGTAGTTAATCTCATACACAAAGTATATCCAAAGATTGTAAGAAAATCATAAGTACAAACCATAAAGCATTGATGGTCGCATACGGCGAGGCATGAAGCCTAATCCAGAACAAGCAGTCTTTATAGCACACAACATAGACTGCAGGGCATAGCACACAACAAGGCCCTAGTCGCACACAGCGGGTTTCGGTTCCAAAGCGCTTGGAAAACAAAAACACCGAATGCATACACAATCATGGTAAAACATGCATACAGAGACATACAAAGCATATGAGATCAGGGTTACTACCTAAAAGTCGATCAAGAACTATCAAGTTCCCGATGCTCGAATAGTAATGATAGACCTAAGGTAACACAAATATAAATATTCTCATTCACTTATACAAACTTTTCTCAATATATTATTCAACTTAACGACTTATAATAAAGGCTCTTAAATCTTTTAAAGCTCACTAATTCCTTTTATTAGTGAGTAACTTGTCCTTGGTTATTCTTTCTTCATTTTCGCCCTTTATCACAAAAATTCTAGAATTGACACTGAACTTCAAAAATTCATAACTAATTATAGAAAAATTCAATTGAGGTGTTCCAAAAGCTATGTGACCCTTGACATGCTACTTTAAGCTTGTAAACTATCATTGCTTTTTGACAACATTTATTCATCCAAAAATACGTTATAAATCGATTGTGTCACCGGAATTCTTCATTGGATAGTTTTGAGATTTTCACAACTTAATCATTATGCTTTCAAAATCATCACCCAACATTTATCCTACACAACTTTTTATTTTAAACTCGTTGGAAGCATCAAAACTAAAAATATCATAGCCCTTCTTGCCCAACTAGTACGAACGAAAATCAAGGCATATGAACAACTCAAGAAAACCTCAAACCAATCGGTTCAAAGCGAAGTATACGCTTACCTTATCTTGACTCCGCGATCGGTTCGGAGATCCGCAGCACCTCCATCATGTAGACATTACAGAACACCTCATATCAAGAATCCAAAACAGTAGAAACGTTTCTCTCGCCAAGAGGAACAATGTTGGAGAAGGCCCGAGAGCTAAAACGCCAAATCGGAGGCGAAATCGGCCCAAACTCTTCCCTTTTCTTCCCCCTCCCTCTCTATTTCGTTTTTGCCTCTCTCTCCCCTCCTTTTTCCATGTTTTGGTCAAGAATGACCTAAAAAATGATGGGGAAAGGGGTATATATAGAACATGGGTGCGGTCTAGAACGCGCCACTTGTTGTGCCACGTGTCCTTTTTCTATTGGACCAACATAAAAGTAGCTTTATGCCTTGCCATGATGACGAGATACATGTCGTGATCTTGTGGCGATGACTCAAAAGCTATGTCATAATGAGGAGACATGTGTCACATTTCCATTTGGCCAACAAAAGTGGTTTTTACTTGTCATGATGGTGGACACGGGTCATGTTTCTATTGGACCAACATAAAAGTGTCATAATAAGATCACACGTGTCATGTTCTCATTGCGCCAATGCAAAAATAACTTTTTCTTTGTAATCATGATGGGACACCATGTCATTTTCTACTAAGCCAACATAAAAGTAATCTTGTACCTTGTCATGATGACGAGACACGTGTCTTGCTCTTATTAGACCAACACAAAAGCAACTTTATCCTTTGTCATGATGAGGGACACGTGTTATAATCTTGTGGTGACGAATCAAAAGTTATGTCATCATTAGTCATTATGAACTTACTTTATTAAAGTCACTTTATCGGCGCTTACTCGGGATTGCGACATGCATACCGAGACCCATGGCGGCACCGGGTTAGACTCAGTATGTAGGGGCCTCCACATGGCGTCACATATTGGTGTCATTTTCTAAAAAACACGGGGTCTACATATGCATCCCGAAAATGCCATGTACACACCAATACCGGCACGTTTTACTCGATCAATCTTCCCATGCCTTATAACATAGTTGGGTGGCCTTTTTCTACCAACCCAATGACACTTTGTATATGCGTTATGGTGCCCTTCTATATATCGCCACTTTAACTCTACATCCTACACTTACTAGATCCACTTCCCAGTATAACCGTTACATATAGTCCCAGAGACTTTCTATCTCTTGACATTCTTAGGATTCTTCACGAACTAGGCTTAGTTGTCTACCTACTATAGGCTTATCCACAAATTCCTCACCCAAAATTCATGATATTCTGACTTCTTTCTTGGGCAAATTCTAGGAGGATTCTTCAACACCCGGAAAAAGGAATCTCAAAAGGCAAAACTCTTAGTTAGAAAAAATAGCAAAGTATTAATTAATTTGATTCACCAAACCTTTAAATGCTTTTTTAGAGAAATATAATTAGTAAATTACAACAATTAAAGTTCTAATTTATCAAATAAATGTTGTTAAGATTAATATCTAAACAATACGAAAACATTAGTACGATGACTATCGTTGTCATCTTCTTTACTACTATCATCAATTTCAAAGACATTTGATTGTGCTTCAAGTCTGTAAGTGTGAGTGAGATTTTCGAAGAAAAAGAGGAAAGAGAGACCGAGATTGAAATTTTTAGAGTTCTCACTTTTCAACTCTCAAGTCTAGTCGATCTATGAATTTTTAAACAAAATTAAAAGGGCCTAAGCGGGACCCGGAGCCTTACAAGGTGGCCTGTAGGGCCAATTTCATTTAGGTCCTCTAATTTTCAAGTTCGGCCCGATTTCACGACCCTATTTCCAACCTCTCAAATACTTTGACTCATTGGTGGTACTAAAAACATACTTTAGGATCTTGACTTGTCTGAAAAAATACTTCATGATCTTGAAAAATTATTTTAGGATTTTGAAAAAAATTCAAGGTCTTGAATGGTACTCAAAGATCTTGGAAAAAAATACTTTATGATCTTGAAAAATTATTTTAGAATCTTTAAAAATATTTAGGATATTGAATAGTGCTAAAAAGATACTTTAGGATACTAACGGTACTAGAAAAAAATACTTCATGATCTTGAAAATTTATTTCGAGTCTTGAATGATGCTAAAAATATCTTGTAGGATCTTGATCGGTACTAAAAATAATTCATGATCATGAAAAATTATTTTATGATCTTCAAAAATATTTTTTCGGGGTATTGAATGGTGCATTTCATAATGTTTTTTTAAAGATCCTAAAATAATTTTTCAAGATCATGAAGTAATTTTCGATGCAGTTAGTATCCTAAAGTATATCGATCGATACCCTAAAATACTTTTTAAGATGCTAAAATATTTTTCAAGATCATGAAGTATGTACCCTTAAATAATTTTTCAATATCATGAAGTATTTTTTCGGTAAAGTATCTTTTAGTACCGGTCGGTATCAAAAGTATCTTTTAGTATAATTCAATATCTTAAAGTATTTTTTTGGTTCGGCAAAAAAAAAAAGTATTTTTTGGTACCGATACGGTGAAATATTTTTCAAGATCCTAAAATATTTTGAAGATCATGAAATATTTTTACGTATCAGTTAGTATCCTAAAATATCTTTTTAGTAACAGGGAATCGAAGCATTTGAGAGATGAGTTTTAAGAATATAAAATGGACGATTAAGATTAAGTGAAATCAATGGTGTAGATTAGGTTATAAGGAATGAGGAGAAAGTGGGATTATGAGAGAATTCGGACCAACGGTGAAGAAGAAGATGTTGAGAAATGAGGAGGAGAGCTTGGTCGGACATCGAGTTATGGTCAAAGGAGAAAGATCGAGATGTTTCGGACTTAGATCACTTGCTTTCTAATGAAAGTTTTAATGGTGTTAATACTTATTTAATACATCTAACGGTAGAAAGTTAAATGACCGAAAAAAACAAAAAAATTGTTTAGGGACCTAATTCAAAATTAATAGAAATTATGAAGACCTCCAAATTAAATTTTTCCTATATTTTTATTTATAAATTATATAAATTAATTTATACCTCATAATTTACACTTTTACATGTTGGTAAAATCTTTTAAGGTTGGTGGGGGGATGTAAAGAAGATGAGGAACTTTGGTCCAGTAGATAAATTGGAGGAGGGGAGGGTGATTTTTAACCCTCCTCCAAAAGTCAAGGGATTTGGAAAATAGGGTAATATTTTTCTTTGTGTTGTCAACTTTAGTCATGAATATTTTTGATAACCACGAAAATACCCTTTTGCCTTTCTTCCCCTTCAAAATCCCATGCCCAAGGGAAAGGTTGAAACCCAACGGGAGCGCGGGGAGGTGGGATTGAAATTCCAACCGTGCGTGCGAAAATTTTCGACCAAAATACCCTCTCCCTTTTTAGTCTCCATATAGAAATCCAGCCGTGAGTTTGTCTACTCCATCGGTGTTTGTTGCGGCCTTAAAGCGCATCTCCTCTACATCCGCCATTCTATTCTCACACCTCCGTCTCCAGGCCACTCTTGAAAAAATCCATCCAAACTATTTTAGTAATGAATTTTGCAATTCATTTGCGGTAAATTATGCAACCACACAAACTCTTTTATAGAAAGCTGTTTATATGCTTGTATAGGTTCTAAGTTCTAACAAAAGATATGAGCGAAATTGTTTCTTAGTGAGAATATGAGTTTTGGTAAATCAAACTATATAGTAATTGGATATTTCCTATATATGTGAATATATTTTAATATATCTGTTTTCGTAACATGTTCCTCCATTAATTTTAATCTTAATTCTAACTTGCCCCGATGACCAAGAAGCCGTCAATGATTTCATTGAAAAATCCATATCACAAGTAGGGGTACAATTTCGTGTGAAAAAGCGCTTCACGAATCGGACGGGATAACTCATCATACGAGAAATACTATTATAGTCGGAATTTTCGGGGTTGGAGGTCTTGGTAAAACTACTCGTTAGAACTCTTTATGATAAATTTGGTGGCCATTTTGATTGCGAAGTTTTCTTGCTAATATCAAGGATGTATGGGAGAGTAATAATGGTCAATTTGTTCTACAAAAGCAACTTCTTTCGATATTCAAATGAATTGTGCGTGGGAAGGACATTCTAGAAGTGCCTTAATTGTACTCGATGATGTAAATCAAGAAGGCCAACTCACCGAAGCGTGTGGAAATAGAGACAAGTTTGGTAAATGGAGTTTGATTTTGGTAACAACAAAATATTTTGGTGTATGTCAGTGGGTTTGTTGACATATCGTATGAAGTGGAAAAGTTGGATGACGGTGAGGCTCTTGAGCTTTTTAGTGGCATGCATTTAAAAACTTTAATCCAACAAATGACTTTGTAAATCTTTCTCGAAAGTAATTACATTTTGTGGAGGGATACCATTGATTCTTGAAGTTATAGGCTCCCTTTTGCATAATAAGATGAAATCGAGTGGAACAAAGTTACGAATAAATTAAAAAAGTTCCACGTTCCCAAATACAACAAATGCTTAGAATAAGCTGGACTTTTAGGCGATTGAGAACAAAAACTATTTTGTGACATAGCACGCTTTCATGTGGGCAGAGAAAAGTTATGTTACGCATTTGTTTAAGAGCTCAAGATTCCCCATAGAAATGGGAATGCAAGCACTTATTGAGCATAGCCTTGTAAAGGTTGCCGATGACAAAATTCAAGTGCATGATCTGCTGCAAGAAATAGGGTGGGAAATCACTACGAGATAAGCAAAAGTTCACATATGTCTATGATGTATTCTTAAGCTTTAGAGGTGAGGATACACGTAAGTCATTTGCTACTCATCTTTATACCACTCTAAAGAAAGCGAGGAATCAACGTTTTCATGGATGAAGAAGGGATTGCAAGGGAGAGCACATTTCGGGCTCATTACTACGGGCAATTGAAACTTCTAGAATTTCAATCATCATATTCTCACAAAATTATGCGAGGCTCTAGTTGGTGCTTGCAAGAATTAGAGAAAATCATGGAGTGTTACAGAATAAATTATCAAGAGGTTTTCCCTATATTCTATGATGTGCAACCATTTGAGGTTCGTAAACAACAAAATGCCTTTGGAAAAGCATGGGAAAAGCTTATAATGACATTCCCAATCAGCAATGGCAGGAAAGTGGCAAATAGTTTGAAGAAAGCCCTTATTGAAGCTGCCAACTTATCAGGGTGGGATATGCAAAATTATAGGTATTGTTATTTTATTTTACTTATTATTTGAAATAGTAAAATTAATTAATTTTGTTTTTCTGTATATGTGTTGAATTTCTTAATTTTGTTCTTAACTTGGGTAGATTCATGAGTAAGCTACTTTTACATGCTTACCTACCTATAATTAATGACCAAATGAACATTAAAAAAACTAGAGAGAACTACCTTGCACAATTAAGCTGTTTGGTTTTGAGATTTTCTTTGTGAATAGTAGAAAAAGGGGAGCATGAAATAGGTGGAAATATATCCTAGCATTCAGACTACAATTGGCTATCTAGAATACATGAAAGTAAAACGTTATCTTGATATGTTTCATAAACAAAATGTCTTAGTATCCTATACACGTGTAGCACGAGATTACTAAAGAATATATAGTTGAAAAACAAATAGATATGAATAAAATGTATATAACTAAGCCACCAAAAACACTACTGGAAAAAGGCAGATTTGCGGCGGAATTTGCGAGGGACAGAATTTCCCTCGCAAAATGGGTATTTTTGCGAGGGAACAAGGATTCCCTCGCAAAATATATGATTTTTGCGAGGGAACTTTTATTTCCCTCGCAAAAATTAGTGACGTTTGCGAGGGAACCAATGTTCCCTCGCAAAAATGAAAATTTTGCGAGGGAACTGATAATCCCTCGCAAAAATGAGTGATTTTTGCGAGGGAAATATTGTTCCCTTGCAAAAATTATTTTTTTTTTGGTAAAAACTCTGAGGCTTCGATCTCATTCTTTCCTTTCATCACTTTCTCATTTCATCCTCTCTCATCTCTAATCTCTCTGCCTTCTACCTTCGAGACCTTCTTCTTCGCTTTCACTCCCTCTCTTTCACTCCACGAATCGATAGCTGCTCCTCGTCTCCCATCTTCTTCTCGCGTGGCCTCTGATCTACTCCACTGCTCCCATCTCCCATGGCGTCCTGTGCTCCGATCCGCTCCCATCTCCTCAGATCTGCAAAAGACGAAGGCGGATCTGCCTTCTCCTTTGCGTGGCCGATCCTCTGCTCCCATCTCCTCATCTTGAAGAAGCGGCAGCACTGTTGTTCGTTCCTCTCACATCCTGTTCTACTTCAGATCTACATCTGGTGCTCCATTTTGAAAGTTTCTCTGACGTTCTCCGGTAATTTTTCCACCCTTCACCCTTTTCCCCTTTCAAAAACTCTTAATGGTTCCAACAACGCTAGTTCCCCCTTTTCATTTGAATACATCCTTTTTTTATTTGTTCGTTTGCCTAACTATGAAACCCTATTTGCGACTTTGTGTCTTAATGTATGCATTTTCTTTTCCCCAGCATAAGAGGGAGTTCTTTTGGCTATTGGTTTCCATTCATTTTTTATGCATTATGCGTTGGATGTTAATGTTGAAAGGGCGGCGGATGTTCTCACGCATAAGAGATTACTGCATTTGGCCCGTGACCCTGCTAATAGGCTTGCAATTGAAGTTCACCAAGTCCAGGTGGGTTGGTTTGGTTGATTATGGTTGACCCGGCTATGCATGGAAAATCCTTGCACTTCTTAGTTGAGTACTTCTTATTATGAATTATAAATCATCATACTTGTTTTCTTTTTCATTTGTGTGGAGTGAGTCATTTTTTGTCATAAGTTATTTTCTACATAACTGTGTAAGCAATTTACTTTACAGAATTCACTATCTTGTTGAGCTGCCATCATTTCTCACTTGCTGAGAATAGTGGGACATCTAGTTTTCAAAGGATTGCTTGTACTTGAAGCAGCAACTAATTGGAATTTAAACTTCTTAGTTGTTACTTGAAATAGTAAACAAAATCTCAATTTACAATTAGTTAGGCATGACGGTGGCATTAGTGTGGCCATGATATTCACTACATCACAGACTGAAGAAATTAAATGGCTTGTTTGAATTTTATATGTCTTCATGCAGAATTATGTACTGTGCATCCGAACTATATATTTAAATTTGCATTGACATATAAGTGCAAACATCTCTCATTTGCACGAGTCATGTCTATGTTTTGTCCAAAGGGAGAAAAAGTTAATCTGCATTTGTTCAGTTGAATTGCTGCAGAATTGGCTCTTCTGTTATGTCATCAAAATTCCTTCAATCTTTTAAGTTTATCAGAGTTGAATCTCATCTATCCATCGATGGACTTTGGTCCCATGCCTTTCGATGGTTCATAAAAGAAAAAATGACTCCAGCTAAGCATATCATTGTTAAATTACCAAGAAATGGTTATAGTCCGTGAAGGGAACCCATGGCATTGATATTTCCTTTTGCTTTGGACTTTTGTTATTTTTGTAGTAAATATGTGGCCGTATCCTTGTTTTCATATAGAATATTCTTTTGATTGTGAAACTGAATATATATGCAATTAGATAGCAAGGATATGATTAGCGTATGCTCGCAAGGGTAAATATTTACTTTACATGGGTTCTGAAGATTCCGTTGTGAAACTGAATATATATGCAATTGCATCGATTTTTATTATTGTTCTTTCGCAGAATATATATGCAATTCATTTTCCTCTAGATTATCCCTTCAAGCCACCAAAGGTTTGTGATTCATTCGCTCATCTATTTATTGTTGTACTAGTATTGTTTTTCTTGTTTCCTTCCTCACTTTGTCTTTACATGTTCGCCAATTCAGTTTTACTTCATGATTGCATTTGACTTACATATAGTTTGTATTTTGCCTCTGAGGCGAGGATATGAATTTTAAACTGACATTTTGTCACTAGAACACTAATTCCCTTAATGCTAATATCAAAATTATAATCTGTAGATTGTTTTACATTGGCACATCATAGACAAGCGGTCATTTCCTCTTGAGATGCCTTCACATCCAAAATTGTGGAAAGGCTCATATACAAAGTGGGAACGTTATACTGTAGAGGATGCTTATGAAATTGTCAAGTAAGACGCAGCTCAATTCATTTAGTACTAATTACCAGATTTAAAGGTTCCTACTATGTCATCGAACACTTATTGTCCTTCTCAAAACTTTATTGGCTGAGGGATGTATAATAGAATATCTAAAATAGGTTTCCAGCCAAGTCTTTGGTACTAACATCTCTGCTTCAATTTGTCCAGTTCTTTAGCTAAAATATTCAGTTTTGCGAGGAGCAGTGTTCCTCACAAAATCCATGGATTTGCGAGGGAAAAGTTTTCCCTCGCAAAATTCCAGGATTTGCGAGGGAACAAAATTTCCCTCGCAAAATCTTGGATTTTGCGAGGAAAAGCTGTTTCCTCGCAAATCTGGAATTTTGCGAGGAAAATTCTTCCTCGCAAAATCCAGAATTTGCGAGGAAAATGGAATTTTTAGGCACAAAATGATTTGCGAGGAAAATTTTTGCAACGGAACTTTTACGCGCAAAACAATTTTGCGACGGAAAATAGCTTTTTGCGAGGAATTTTTCCGCCGTAAAAAACAGGTTTTTAGTAGTGAAACAAGTTTAGGTGATAAGAATGAATGAATGATGCAAGGTGAGTTTTCAATTAACAAAGCTATCTGAAGGTAGTTCAGATAATAAAAATAAGGTAATTTAGGTGTAACTAGAAGTTGAAGATCACTCAAAACCCCACAGTGTAACAAAGAATTGTATTTAACAAAGATAGCATATGACGGCCAAAAGTAAACTAAGGTAGCATATTATGTGAACAGTCACTTCTTCCCCATTTTTCTGTCAATATAGAAAGACAAAGGCACACAACTTACTATTATACTCCCTCCGGTCCTAATTATAGGAGCAAATTACCAGAATTTGGAGGGATTAAGGAAGGAAGTTAAATTAGTTAATTATGTGTATTTTTCTAAAATACCCTTACCCAAAATTCTTTTAAGTAACAAGAGTTTGCTGGTAAAAATTGTTATATGGGGATTAATAAGGCTGCGGACTTGAATTGTTCAATTTCTTTAATTATCCAGGCTGCGGACTTGAATTGTTATAAAAATTGTTATATGCGGACTAATAAAAATTATTAGTCCGCAGGCCTTTTATAATAATTAAAGACAACGGACTAATAAAAATTATGTGTAGTTTATGTTATATGCGGATGATAAATTTAAAAATAAACGTTGTCTTTAATTATTATTGAAAAAGTATAAATAAGTGTATTATAGGAAAAAAATTGACAAAAGTTAAAATTTGCTCTTATAATTAGGACCAAAACCAACTCCAAAATTTGCTCTATAATTATTACCAGAGGGAGTATATCATGTATATATAATCAAAGTGTGTTGATAACATTGTTTAGAAATAAATCGAAAAACGATAACTTTTGTTTAATTAGTATAAAGTATTTAACGTTGTTGATTTTCTCATATATAAAATGTGTTTATATCTTATTTACACTCAGGGGCGGATGCCCGCGGGGTCGGGGGCTCTTAAGGTGGGCCCTCGTCCCCTTAATTTTTTTTTTTAATGAGAACCAAATAGTGGATGAAGAGGCATAGTAACCAAATAAGCATATGGGCCGAACTTGATTGGGAAAATTCATATAGGGGCCCAATTAAGGCCCAAAAAATTCAAAAAAGGCTCCAACAACTTTCACATTCCAAAAAGGGCCCTGGGACCTTTTTTGGGATTTTTCATTAAAACGTTAGTTGTTAAACTGAGAATTTAGTTGTTAACCAGGGCTGATATTGTTGTTAAAGTGACTGATTTAGTTGTTAAAATATTGTTGTTAATGCGACTGATTCGGTTGTTAACGGTATTGATTTTGTTGTTAATCCATTTGTTTTAGTTGTTAACGTTTATACGAGAAAAGGCCCAGGGCCTTTTTGGTATGTGAAATTGTTGGAGCCTTTTTTAAAATTATGGGTCTTAATTGGGCCCCTATATAAATTTTCCCAACTTGATTCCCAAACCACCAAGACATGAGTTCGAAAGAAATGGGGGAGTCCACCAAAATATATGCTGCTTCATGTACATTAAAACACGTCGGCACTCTAAAAGTTAAAACCCCTTCTAGCCTTCGGATTTTTAATTCATTCCTCAGCTCCTTGAACAGTTGGCACAGTCACAGAAGATTGGAAGATGAAATTCAAATACAACAGTCGCACGGTCGGCACAATCACACACTCGCACAGAAGATTGGGGTTTAGGAAAATGATATAGTTTATCTTTCTAATCTCTTATCTTTTAGTTAGATGGAATTTGTTTTATGAAAAATTCAGAGATTTGTTATATTTTAAGAATTTGAGGCTTCTATATGATTATTTTGCTTTTAAAAGAGTTAATGAGGCTTGAATAAAAGTTGTATGGTTCATATTTTTACTCGAGTTGTTGATTTGAGGAAAATAAAGTTATGGTTTAGTTAGAAAATTTGTGATTTATCATTTATGATATGAAGTTTGTGTTATGCAATTTGTGATATGGAATTTGCGAAATGGAATGTGTGAAATGAAATTTTATGAAGAGTAAATACCCTTTTTGGTCATTTGGAAAAACACATTTGACCCTTTTTCGTCCCCGAGTAAAAGAAATGTCATTTTGGTCCTTTTAGGGACTAAAATGACCTTTGGGAATTTCGAGGATTAAAATGTGCAAAAAAATTGATCAAAAGGACTAAAAGGGACCTTATTTTTCCATTTTAGGGACTAAAAGTGACTTATTTTTTCGGGGACCGAAAATGGCATCCGTGTTTTCCAAGGACCAAAAAGGGTATTTACTCTTTTATGAATTATATTTCTATGAGAAATGAAATGTGTGGTATAGAATTTTGTGAATTAATTCATGCTCTTTATAAAAGAAATTGTTTTGAATTTTAGCACGGATTCAATTATATATGAGTTTAACAATATCTAAACACTTAAGGTAAGAGTCAAGTAAAGTGATATTATATAATAGATTTCTTTCAATTTTTTTGTATATTGGGTCTATATTGTATTTCAAAGTACTTTTATTTATGATATAGAATTTTTTTATTTTTGCTCCGTTATTAAAATTCCTAGCTCCACTAATTACACTGAAAATTTAAAGCTGTGTGTTGATGCATAAATAAGTGAAAGTAAATTCCACGTATGCATAGTGATCTTTGATACATAGGCAAGCATATAATATACCATATGCATCTTACGTGCTCAAGTTTTCTATTGCTAGGTCATAGTTAATGAGATGATACTCTCTGGTTACCTTGAAAGAAAAATAAATGATGTTCTAATCAATGATACTCACCAAACAGGGAAAGAAAGATGAAACTAGCACCAAAAATTGGTCCACTTGACGATATTGTTAAAACAATCACAATGAGGCTAGACAACGACAAATATATGTTTGTTGCTCACCATCCAGTGGGTTTGGAGTCTCGTGTGCATGATATCATTCAATTGCTAAGTAGTGAATCAAATGAGATCATCATAATAGGCATTTGGGGGATGGGAGGGATGGGTAAAACAACAATGGCTAAAGCTATATACAATGAAATGGGCCAAAGTTTTGTGGGAAGAAAGAGTTTTCTTGCAAATATTAGGGAAGTATGGAAGCAAGACAACAGTCAAGTATATTTGCAAGAACTACTTCTTTCTAGCATATTATTAGAAAAAAGAAGTATCAAGCTGCCATATGCAGGAATGAGAAAATCTCTAATCAAGGAAATTCTCTGTCAAAAAAGAGTATTTCTTGTATTAGATGATGTGAGTAATGAAGACCAACTCAAAGTTTTGTGTGGAAGTCGTGAATGGTTTGGCCAAGGCAGCAGAATAATTATCACTACTAGAGATAAACGTCTACTCCAAATCCTTCAAGTGGATGCAATATTCAGTGTGAGAGGAATGGATGATAAAGAATCCATTGAGCTTTTCAGTTGGCATGCTTTTAAGCAAGCGCTTCCTGAAAAAAACTTCATTGAACTTTCAAGAAGGGTAGTATCATACTGTAGAGGGCTACCACTAGCTCTTGAAATTTTGGGCTCATATTTATTTGATAGAGAAATACCTTACTGGGAAAGTGTTTTGAATAGGTTGAAACAAACTCCAAATGATAAAATCCATGAAATTCTAAAAATAAGTTATGATGGTTTGAGTGACAAAATAGAGCAAGAGCTATTCCTAGACATATGTTGTTTTTTTATTGGGAAGGACAGAAGCTATGCTACACAAATATTAGATGGTTGTGGACTTCATGCAAAAATTGGAATTACTCATCTAATTGAGCGAAGCCTTGTAAAAGTTGCAAAATTTGGAAACAAAAATATACTTGATATGCATGACTTGCTACGTGATATGGGAAGAGAAATCATTAGAGAGAAATCACCAGATGAGCCAGAGGAGCGTACAAGATTATGGCTTAATGATGACGTGTTGAATGTGTTAGAAAACAACATTGTAAGAATGCTTTTGATTAACTTTATTGCGCAATTCTCTCATTTACTTTCTTGAATTTAATTCTTAATACTTGTTTCTTCATTATACATTATGCACTCCTTGATTTTTCTTCATTATGCATTATATGCACTCCTTGAATTACTGATTGAATGTTATATATTTTTTCTCCTCTTTTCCTATTTCATAGGGAACAATAGCTATCAAGGGATTGTCTTTAACCATGCCAAGAAACAATTCAGTAACCTTGACTACCAATGCATTTGAGAAGATAAAGAAGCTTCGTTTGCTCAACTTTAATCATGTACAACTTAATGGAGACTATGCTTATCTATCAAAAGAATTGAGATGGCTTTGTTGGCATGGATTTCTCTTAGAAAACTTGCCAACAAACTTCAATCTAGAAAAGATAGTTGTCATTGACTTAAAGTGGAGTAATCTCACAAAAGTATGGGAGAAAAGCCAGGTATTTGCAAATTTTGGAAATAAATATTAGTAAAAAGATTTGTGTTATTTTTTTAATTTATTTTATTGTTTTATTTGTTATGATGTTTATTTTGAGATAATGTCATTGTATAGGTTTTGAAATGGTTGAAGATTCTCAATTTGAGTCATTCTCACTGCCTAACCGAAACACCCGACTTTTCAAAATTACCATATCTTGAGAAGTTGATACTTAAAGATTGTCCACGTCTATCTATGATTCACCCTTCCATTGGAAAGCTTGGACATCTTATTTTGTTAAATTTAAAAAATTGCAATGGCCTGGAGCATCTCCCAAGAAGTATATATGACTTGAAATCTTTGAGAACACTTAATCTTTTTGGTTGTTCCAAGATTGAAAGGTTGGATGAAGACATTGAGAAAATGGAGTCCTTAATGATCTTGGAGGCAAGTCAAACTGCTATAACACAAGCACCCATCTCATTAGTGAGAATGAAGAACATTAAATATGTTTCTTTATGTGGTTATGAAGGATTGTCACGTGATGTTTTTCAATCTATTATTTTGTCAATGATGCCCCCAACAAATCCTTCAACGTCATTATTTCAAGCATTTGGGATCATGCCATCGATAATCAAGTGTCTTTCACATCCTTTGATTGCCAAAAGTTGTGAAATGGTCAAAGCAATACCAAGAACATCTCAAGCTTCATGTAAAAAGACTCCAGCACTGATTGAGTTTCAAGAGGAAGTTCCTAAGGAATGGTCAGAAACATTCATGAGTTCTATTATTATCCCTGTAGGCGAGTTCAACCAAGTTATTGATACACTTTTAAAGAGTATTTCACAGGTTATTCTCTTTATCTCTCTACTACCACAAATGCATATAGTTTGTTTGGGTTTTGGAAGAATTCCTTGTTCATACAAATTTAACTTACCCTATGTTTGGATTGAGAAAAAATTAGGGGGAAAGAATACAAAGAGGAAAAACTCCCATAAATAGAAACAATTACCTTTTTTGTAAGTTGTCCTTCTTAATATTCCCTCCCTCAATATTTCTCTAAATTTTCTCTTCATCCAAGTATAGTGCCTGTTTGGGTATCCCATCTAATGGACTTATTATCCCATTAGATGGGATAATAAGTCCATTAAGAGAAAAAATACAATTATTGGATGTTTGGCTTGCTTTCATTTTTAATGGACTTTAAAGCTTGATGGAGTTTTTTTTTTTTTTTTTTCAAGCCACTTCCCCTAGCTTCTAATCCCATTACTTCTGATCCCATCAATTGCACATGTGGGGCCCCTTTGTAAAATGACATTGTTTGCCCCCAGTCCATTTCGTCTTGTCCGCACAGTCTATCCGTTGGATTACAGAGTGAATTGTATGTTGTTTGTGAATAAGTTTTGAAAAATTTTGTTTGTGAATAAGTGAGAGAATAAACGAGAATATTACATGTGCGATGTATTTATTTTATTTTTAATTTATATTTTGAATAGGTTTTGCCCTTGGAATAAGTTTTGAAAAATGTTGTTTTGAAAAAGTATTACAGTTAATTTATAAACGAGTATTGCCCTGGAATAAGTTTTGAAAAATGTTGTTTGAAAAATATTTTATTTAGCAAATTTATATTTATTTTTAAGTTTTATCCCAAATTATCACATTTTGTATAACATAATATATATATATACTGTGTGTGTGTGTGAATTTGATTCATGCCTTTTTTCGGTCATTTTCCATCTCATCTATATTTTTAAAAGCTATGCCAAACAAGTTCTTATGACAAACAAAAGTCACTTTTGCTACTACTATCTCAAACACAAATCACATCAAAAAAAAGTCCATTAGAAAATAAGTCCATTAAGAAAAGTCCATCAGAAACAAAAGCCACTTCTATCAAAGCTATCCCAAACGGGCCCATAGTGTAATGATTAGTTCGTGCTTTCATTAATATTACAATGTGTGCATGCTCGCGTGCACTTATAATAATGCAAGTGACTAAGTGCATGTATAAATGCTTAATAATGTATATTAATTATGCTTTTTAAGTTTTTAAAATCGTTTAGAAAGTGCCGATTATACTTAAAATAGTGCCATATGTGCAATATGTAAACAACACAAGGATACATGGAATTTTGAATATCTTATGCAAGCTTCGTAAGGCTTTAAATCATACTACACTACATATTCAAATAGTGGCTTGTAATGTATTTGGCTTCATCTGAAAATGTTTTCCTCCTATTAATTTGGAAATAAATCTACCCTAATCATTTAATATGCAAATCTCACTCTCAATCATTTTGAGTTAATCAAGGCATTCAAGAACATTTTAATTAGGTGTTAAAATATACATATTTAAGAGTGAGTACGAATAACATTTGTATTTAGATGTCCATCTATGTAAATATTTATCTATATGGTTAATTAGGTTCTTCTTTGTTGTGTGTATAATTTAGGGATGCAGGGAAAGAGGATTTGGACTTAATTCTCTTCCTGGAGACAATTATCCTCATTGGCAAAATTTCAAAGGAGAAGGATCTTCAATATTTTTTGAAGTTCCTAAAATTATGGGCAAAAGCTTGAAAGGATTGATTGTGTGCATAATTTATTTGTCTTCTCAAGACAACATGACATCTGTTTATCCTGTTAGTGTCTTGGTATCAAACCACACAAAGGCTACCATTAAATTATACCTTAAGGATGCAACAACTGCTTTAAATGAAGATAATTGGCAAGACATGATTTCTAGTTTGGAGTCTGGTAACAAAGTGGAGCTTAAAGTCACTTTTGCATGTGAATTAAAAGTGAAAAACACACTTATCTATTTGGTATATGATGAAGATGTTAGCAACAGAATCATGTACTGAAATATGTCCAAGAGCATATTTGTATGGATAATGTTATTCAAGTAGTCTCAAAGTGAAACAACCTCAACTGCAATGCATGCTCAAATATACATTTGTCAATTGAGTTTGTTTTTTAGTCAATATTTATTATTTATGTGTGTGTGAGACTTGCAATGTCAAATGATTTATGTGTGCATGAGATAGAGCTATTATCTCTGTTTCTTTGTAATAAAGAACAAAGGTAATTAAACAAAGTATCTTTTGACTTTGTAGAAAGAGCAATTATCTTTGTCTTGCTTCACTACTTGTATTCTTATGAATTCAATGTATATGCCTGAGCCATTGGTTATATTATAAGATGCATTATAGAGACTGAAATGCACTCTTACAAAAAAAAGAAAAAAAGAATCAGCAACCTAAACTATGCAAATATTAGGAAGATCAAGTGTTATCTACGAAAACCATACTAAGACAAGACCAAGAAAAACAAATAGACAAAGGAAATGTAATACCCGGATATTTACTCATCTGGAATATTATATTGAGATAAATAAATGGCTATTTTTGATAGGTGAATATATGGTCTCAAATCTTGTGTGATATTATTTTATTTTTCTAAGGTAAATACTATTGAAATTAAAGGAAATAAGGTGCCAAAGGGCCTAAAAATACATTAGGGGACATAAAATGCCCCGAGAAATTATGATAAATCTTAGGAGACAATAAAATATTTATTAATAATAGGAGAGAATATTGTCTCTAATTTTGACAATTTAGTAAGTTATTTCCTTGGAAATAATAGGGGGAAAAATTAAATATTATTTTGGGAATCATAATTGACCCCATGATTTTTAATATAATGCATGGAACATAAAATACCAATATCAGTAAAATAGTTGTGAGAAAATGGTTAATCCTAATTAAGAAAATTATCAACAATTAATAAGTGTTTAATTAAATAATTATTGGCTAATTGTTTAAACATGATTAACGGAATATCCAAGTTAAATTATGTAAAACCCTTTAATTAAATGTTTATGGCTATAATTAGCATAAAAGATACTTGCTAATTTATTAGAAAAGATTAAGAAAAATGTATGAGATTAAGTACAAGAAAACCCTAAACCCTAAAAGATTACTAATCATATGGTTAAGGCACTAATAAAACTTGTTAATCAATTTCTACAAATAAAACATTAACCAATGGATAGGATGTAATTGAATAAAGCAAGATCAAAGGCTACAAGAATTTCTAACAAATTAAAGGGGCCTAAATCCATGTAATTACTTGTGGACCAATGGGAGAATTTTGCTAATTATATAAGATAATTAGAATATAATATTAATTAATTAAAAAAGAAATTAAAAAGGGGGCAGCCGAAAATTGGGGGATTTTTGGGAGAAAAATGAAGATTTTTATGCAAGTTGTAATAAAATATTAATATAAAAATGAGATATTTGTGTAAAAGCAAATAGGATAAATGAGAACCGATAAAAATTAAATCCTACCTTGAAATCCTTGGATTAGGTGGTAAACAACAGGACATATTATGGATCGGTGAATTTTTGTCCCGAAGTTGATGTTCTGGAAGTCATTTCAGTAGCAAGCGTCGTTTGTCAGAAAATGTTCAACGAGCTTGAAATACCTTGAATGGAATCGTAAATTTTATTAATCCACTTATTTCTCAAGAGTAAACGGAGACCTTCAAGGTGACATCGATGGATTTTGAGATTTTCTAAGATACGCGATTAGAACACCGAATAGGGAAGTTTATCGGTACAAGATCAAAAGCTAGTATGTGACATCATTTTTGATGATGTAATTTCTGCATAAAGGGGAGGGGAGGTCGGCCAAGTGCATTGGAGGGCCAAGATGGAGCCATTTCACAAACCCTAGATCCAAGGGCTAGGAATCAAGAAGAAAAAGCATGAATAGTGTTAGGAATTTTCCTATAAATAGCCATGAACTCTCTTCATAATTCTCCACCAATTCACAAAGAAGCATTTCGAAATCTTGGAGAAGGAAGAGAGAAGGAAAAGCTTGGAGAAAGTTGTAGCGAAGCCCTAGGTAATTTTTCGGTCCTTAGTCTTAAGCTTTAGTATTTCCTTTGGTAGTTATAGTAGGAATATTAGTTAGATCTTTGATCTTTCAAGTATGATTTAGATATCATGTTTTAGTATTAAATATGATATTTATTTCAAAAATATGTTGAAGAAAGAGATATGTCAAAATTTTGGAAGATTAGAGTCAAAGTAGCGAAGCTCTAGCAAAATTATATTTAGTAAATTAGTGAAGTTAGGGGCAAAATGGTAATTATGCCTAAAAATGCTGTTATGATGTTGGATATTAATAAATGTGATATTATCCTTATAGGATATACGTAATCACGTACTGCATTGTCATCTGCATTGTCAAACGTATCGTATTCCGTCGAAATACCGAATATCGTCAAACGAAGGTACGGACGCGTCTATAACCCTAACTCTGTCTTTGCTCATATACATATATGTGATAGATACGTTCATAGGCGAGTCTGTTTAGGGTCGTCATTTATACATACAGCTTTACACGGATTATAGTATTGGTAATACCGTTTGAGTTTTCCTAGCGCTGAGGACACGTGTGGTTATCGTGGCACTGGGTATGTGCAAACATGTTGTGGGACTTTACATACTGCTCTGTGCTTATGTTACGTCATTGTCATGATCATGCATCTGCTCATGCTTATGTAGTGATATGTTCTTTGTATTGTTCATGAATATCATTGTCCATATCTTGTTTTATTTGAGCATGAGGATAATCAGTTACACGATCCAATGGGCATTGGATCTCATTGTAGCTTCGTGAGTGCGGAGGACCGAGGGTTGGAGATAGGGAAGCGGCACGTGTAAACCGCTAGCCTAGGAGAGTTTCCTTTTGATTATGTAATACTTTTGAGAACACATGGATGACTGCATGAGATGATATTATATTACACTATGGTTAATGTTTTCACTCGCTCCAATGCTCTACTCGATTGAAAAAAAAAAAGAAAATCCGCTTTAAAAAAAACGATGGTAGTTACTTATAATATGCAAAGTGACATGTGAGAGTTCAACTGGATTCCTATCACTCCAACAAATTTGCAATGGTAAACGTCAATGTACAAATAAGGTAGATATATAGTGAAGCACCAAGTCATAGTTGAAGCGAAATCATTCACATTATTCCCATGAATCCAAATGTCCCAATAAGAAACGAAGCTTTTTGCATCTTCTTGGCAATTGTAGGCCTTTTGTTATGTAACATAACAGCAGTTGAAGAAATGGAGAAGGCAAGTGTAGACCAAGAAGCCACCACAAAATCAATCAAAACGTGGTTATGTTTTGGTTTTGATGACATAGGCAAATTAGTAAGAACACCTACAAGTTCAACAACAAAAATTGAGTAGCTTGGTTTGTTATCTTCATGTGGCTTGTTGTACTGAGATTTCGAGAGAAACAAAGGAATTTGGAGGAGTACTAACTGTATAGCCAGAATTCTTCGTGACAGATGTGGCTGAGTATAAATTATGGGAGTGATTAGAATTGATTATGGCAGAAACATTAAGATCTTGAGTTTGCTCTACATGAATGCCAACACACTCCAACTCCTCCAAATAAGATCCTGTACTTACAAATGCTTCCAAGAATAACTAAACAGACGTACAAAATAGTGAAGACAATATATACTTCTAAATTGATAGAATAAAAATAGTACTATCTCATAAAAATAACTAGTCTAACATACATAAGAAGGATAAAGAAAAAATACTACCTCAATTTTATAGGAGCTAATAAAAGAATAATGCTATGTTTGGATAGAGACAAAAGTGAGGGGAAAATAGGGGGAAGGGAATACATGATTTGAAAACTTCCATAAATAGATTTTTTTAAAAATATTTTTGGGAGTTTTCTCTCTTAGTTTCCTTTCCCCCCTTGTTTTCTCTCCATCCTAATATAGGGTACAAGTTCAATGGCAATGTGTGACCATTTCTTATCAAGATAGATAAACATGCATGTAAAAACTTTACCTTGGATTCCGTGGAAGCAGCTAGAGTATATGAATGAAATGGTTTAGGGAGAGTAAATGATCAGAAGGAATATTTGGCTGAAGAAAAATGGTGGTGGTAGAAAATATCTGGAAGGATCAGATTTGATGATGAGACTTGACAGTTTGAATCTCCATTGGGAATTTTTGACTCTTCTCCTGTTGCAGGCCTTTGTGCCTTTGTTTCAAAGTCCTTTGCTTTATCCCAGACCTGATAGAAACGAAACTGGAGAGAAATCCAAACTGTGGCATACCTCTCTTTTTTCTGTCATCATTTTATAACAAATGTACTTCAAAGAATCCTAGCTGTAGCATTGTTAAGTATCAGTATCTTAATTTATTAAATAAATTAAAATCATAATTGGTAAATATACAGAAAGACAAAATTAGTAGCTATGGTAAAATAGACAAAAAAATTTGACAATGTGTACGTAAATGCATAAATGGATGATAATTGATAAAGTTGCAAGTAGTATAAAGTTAGGATGAATATATTTGTTGGTGTTTGTTTTTAAGTCTTGACCTGATTTTTGATTTATAAGCCACCTAAGTTGGCCCCGAATGACTAAAGTCAACAAATTTTTATTATCCTTATCTAAATTTAAGGTGAGGGATTGAACTGCCTAATTTTATTATCCGTTCTATGCATCACAAGCAATAAAAGCATTATAAATAAATAGCCAAATTATGAAAATAAAGAAAAAAAAACAGACAAACTAAAGAAAGTATGTATACCTCTTCCACACAAAGATCAAAGGCTTTACTTTAGACCTTCAAATTAGAAAGATTTCAAATGAAGAAAACATTGGCATTATGCGTTTAGTAGTGTGCTAGTCTCAGAACAGAGATGAGAAATAATAAATGTAGTAACACATCGATCCCAATGCCTCTCTGAGGTGAGTCGATCTCTATGGCTTTAATATTCACCCATTCAATCATATTACACTTGAATGGTCATGGATAACATATGCAAATTTGGGTTGGCTGGTTATTTTTAAATCAAACCAAGATTAGAGTTTGTTTATATAGGAAGAACTATATACATACACACACACACAAAGAAAAAAATAATAATAAGGGGTTAACGTGCAAATTTGCCCCAGAAGTTTTTTGTCTTGGAGCAATATTGCCTTGAATTTTTTTTTTTTTTTAGGTTTAAAGTTGCACCTGAATTATTGGAAGCAAAGTTTCCCTTTACCGTTAAAAAGTTAACGGTCAACGATAATTTTTTAATGGTCAACATTAGTTTTTAAATGGTATAGGACAAGATTGCTATGTTTTAAAACTTTTAAGGAGACATTAAACCTGAAAAAACTTTCAAAGCAACGTTACTCTTTAGTAAATACTTCTGAGGTAAATTTGCATCTTAACCCTAAAATAAGTTAACAAAGAAACAATATTAAACTACAAAAGGTCCCCAAATTTTCATTTACTTTCAAATTTGAACTCTACAATTTACAAGTTTGAGTCCCTACAGTCCTTAAAATAATTTAACTTAATCCATTTTGTTGAACATTCATCTGAAGGCTGTTGAGTTTTGCTAATATAGCTAGACACTTTTAATTACAATACTTTATATACAAGTTCATACTAACTCAACCTAAACACTTTATCTAGAAAGTATCAAATATACTTGAATGAATTTCATGATTTTTTCTCATAATCTATTTTTACATTTTTCCTTTGGCATGAACCATTTATGTTACAGTCGCAGATTGGCCGCGGTGACTTTACAGCCAGCAAATTAGAAAGAGACGAGAGTAGTAGTTACCCAATGACGAGCCTGGGGACGATGTAACAGACTTGTCCCATTATGCAGGAGTCAAAGCCATAAGTAACCTGAGATAGTTAAGCTGATAAGGTTATGTACACTAAAACTATGAGATTATATATAATGTCACCTATGAGGGTAAATTAAAGTACAAATACCACAAGCAGATCTATTATACTCCAAAAGAATTTGCTCACCCATATCCAGAAAAAGAATGCTATCTCAAAAGAATTCTGGAAAAGGATGAAGTGAATCAAGAAGAGAATGAAGAGAGGCCGACGAAACCAAAAGTGATCATCTGATGGCTTAGCAACCAATTCACCTTCTATGGCAGCAAGTTTTTCAGCTACTTCATTAGCTAATTGTATTATTACATGCTCCGACTTAGTGCCCACAGCTAGTAGAAGCTGAAAGAATGCAAATCGATACAATGGGATAAATAAAGAGATAAAAAGAGGGTAACAAAGAATCTAAAAAGAAAAATTAGAAGCAATATTATGAAGTCCCTAAATGTGTGAAGTTACATGGCAAGAGTACATGAGTATCTTAATATGATGACAAGAAACTGAAGCTGAAACAAGGGGGGACACTTAAAAGACATGCAATACAGTTCTCAGAAACTGGAAACAAAAATTCCGAGATAATATTATACAAGATGTCACTCTTGATCAAATCTAGCAGAGGTACCGAATGTACCAAAATACTTTTAAAAATCAAGCTGACATGTTCTCTGTTTACTGAAGCTTTAAACAAAAGCCTGTGACCAATATAGAACTGAGTTGACCACTTACGCAATCCCATTGTCCATTGATATATTCTTTGTAAAGGGCTTACCCGTGGATGATGATCAAATTTGATTTGCATGGCCGCACATACTATTGAAGCCAAAATTGAAAGGAACGACTAATCAAGGAGGCTGTACAAAATCAACTTTTGGAAAATTTTTAATTTATAAGGCTTAAAAGAAAAGAAAAATGATACAATTACAATTTACAAGAGTAGATGAATCAGCAGCATTTTCTCATATTAAATCATTCTAAAATTTGTGGGTACCAGAATATTAGAGTTGGAGAAAAGATTAAAGGAAATGGATCTCAAAATCTTATTGAATGGTGTAGTTGCATCTCTGTTATATAGACAGAGACGAAGTGAACTGAACAGAGAGAGAGTATAGGAAAGTAAATGTGACTAAGTGTACACGTGTGTAGCTAATTCCTAACAACCTGTCAACAAGCCAACTAAGTCTGTAACTATACTTGCCAGCTAAGCACAATGCAACCTTCTGATATATTCTAGCACATTCTTCTAATATACTCTAACACTCTAATATTCCTTATGCAATTTTTGTTTGTTTTTGACTTGTATGATCTGAATCAAAGACACTTAATATGTCACGAAAGGGGAGAAACATGCTCTTTCCCAAAGGTTTAGTCAGGACATCAGCAACTTGCTCACTTGAAGGAACATAACCAATTTGTATTTGTCCAACAGCAACCTTTTCTCTAAGGAAGTGAATATCGATTTCCACATGCTTTGTTTTTGAATGAAGCATTGGATTGGATGCAAGAGCAATCACTCCAGAGTTGTCACACCAAACTATAGGCACCTCAGCAATTGGAACATGCATTTCTTGGAGTAGTTTCATGGCCCAAACCACATCAGAGGAGGCATCTGCAAGGCTTCTGTATTCAGCTTCTGTGGCTAACCTTGAGACTACCTGCTGACACTTGGAGACCCATATGACAGGGTTATTTCCTAAGTAAGTGCAGTAACCACTTACAAAACGTCGGTCTTCCTTGTTTGTTGCCCAATCTGAATTAGAAAACGCTTGCACATGAAGTCTGGGTAGAGGGCGAAGAAGTAATCCATAATTGACAGTACCCACAAGATATCTAAGGAGCCTCTTAACTGCAACCCAGTGAGGATTACGAGGTTCTTTGAGGAATCGACTTAAGCGATTAACTAAAAAGGAAATTTCTGGTCTTGTGTAGCATAGGTACTGCAGTTTATCGAGGATGCTTCTGTACATCTTGGGATTATGAAAATAATTACCATCTATGGAGGCAAGTTGAAGGTTGGTTGCCATTGGTGTAGAGTAAGGCTTGGCATTGAGAAACTTGACATCATTGAGGAGAGAAAGTATATATTTCTGTTGAGACAGTAAAAGCCCATGTGAAGTGGTATAAAACTCAATACCTAAGAAGTAAGATAAAGATCCAAGGTCTTTTATAGAAAGCAGCTCACTCATGGCGTCAATAAGCCTTTGTACTTCGGCATTATCTAAACCAGTGATGACAATATCATCTACATAGAGAACCAAATATGAAATGTTGTTCTGGCCCTTCCTGATAAACAAGCATGAGTCAAATTTGGAAGCAACAAAGCCTAGAGTAAAGAGAGCTGAATGTAGTTTTTGAAACCAGGCCCTTGGTGCCTGTTTAAGATCATAGATAGCCTTACGTAGCTTGCAAACTAGTGGTTTGCCATCAGTGGGAGAACAGCCAAAAGAAAAACCCAGAGGTGCTTCCATGTAGACTTCCTCAGAGAGGTCCCCATTTAAGAAGGCATTATTAAAATCAAGTTTCCTTAGAGACCACCTAGATGTAATAGCAAGTTTAAGTAAAATTCTAATGGTTGCAGCTTTAACTACGGGACTAAAGGTGTCCACATAATCTATTCCTGATGTTTGTGAAAAACCCTTCGCTACTAACCTCGCTTTCCTCTTAGCAAGTGAACCATCTACATTAGTCTTCACTTTCCAAATCCACTTACAACCAATAGGACGACGGTGAGAAGGTAGATGGACAATATCCAAAGTTTGAAATTTCAGCAAGCCATTGTATTCATCTAAAGTTGCTTGTTTCCAATCAGAATCTGCTAGAGCTTCAATGATGGTGTTGGGTGGAAGGACAGTAGTTGACACAGTAAATTTTTGGTTTAATGATACCGGCCTTACCACGGGTAATCATAGGGTGAGTATTATGAGGCATAGATGTGGTGGAAGAGGTAGTAGAACTAGAGCTGGAGGTTGCTGATGAAGTGGAATTATTAGATGAAGTAGGTGATGAAATGGAATTATTGGATGAAGTGGGTGATGTGGTGATAGATCAGTAGGTCCAGATGCAGAGGAGTGTGAGTTGGCTGTGTTTTTACTAGAGTGTGAGGGATGGATAGTAGGAATAAGGGAGGAGTTGGTGGGAGAATTGACTAATGACTGAGAGGGAGCTGTGTTTTTAACAGCGAATTAAGAGCCAGAAATGTGAAAATTTGACTCATCAAAATGAACATGGCGAGAGATATAAGTTCTTTCTGTATGCATGTCAACACACTTGTAACCTTGATGTTGGGAACTATATCCCAAGAAGACACAAGCTACTGATCTGAATTCTAACTTATGGGAATTATATGGTCTGGTGTATGGGTAACAAATACAACCAAAGACACGCAAGATGGAGTAATTAGGACAGATCCCATGAAGTTTCTCATAAGGTGTCATGGTAGTAGATAATGCTTTGGTGGGTAGTCTATTAAGCAAGAACACAGCCGTAGCAAAGGCATCCTTCCAATAAACCATAGACAATGAAGCATGTGCCAACAAATTTAAACCAGTCTCAACAATTAACTGATGACGACATTCAATCAATCCATTTTTTTTATGCATGCAGACAGGAAAAGCGTTGTTCTATACCACAAGAAGCAAGATAAGACTTGAATGCAATAAATTCTCCACCATTGTCTGATTGAACTTGTTGTATTTTGGACTGATATTTATTTTCAACCAGTAATTTAAACTCCTGAAATGCTGATAATGCAACTGAATTTTGATGCAGAAAATAGATCCAAGTAAATTGACTGTGGGAATTTATGCATTTATTATGAATTATTTATTAAGTCATTATCTTATTGTTTATTAGATATAGATATATTATATCATATCTTAGGATTAGATAAAGATATATTATATCTTAGGATATCATATCTTAACCGTTTTGATTTATTTAGATTTGATTAGATTCTAGGGTTAGCTCTAGGCTTGCCTATATAAAGGCTCGTATGTATTCTCTTTGATTAAGAGTTGAAGATTAATGAATACAGATTATTCAGATTAGTTTTTCTCTCTCAAATTCCACATGGTATCAGAGCCTACAAGAAATTACTCAGATTTCACGACCTGGTTTCCCTCACGAGCGTCTCTGTAGATCACTCCTGTTATCAGCCTCTGCAGACCCTCGAACTAGTCCATCTACAATCGAGCGTCTCTGCAGACCTTCCTGTTCACAGCCTCTGCAGACCCTCAACCCCATCTTCCAGTCAGCATCGGCGTCCTCTGGATGAGCATCGACGCCCTCTGGCCCTCTCAACGTCATTATCTCAGCACTCCCTAGTATAGACGCTCTCTGGATTCTCCGTCTCTGTCAGAACCAGCATCGGCGTCTTCTGGGTTTCTCTCCGTCTCCATCTACAGTGATCATCTCGGACTCGTCTCACTCATTCAGGTTCACGATTCTCAGCCTTCTTTTGTCGCGAAGAGGAGCTAGGATCGGATCAATCTGGTTCAGACCGTCGACTCTTCCTCTATCCGACGCTGACAGTCTCAGCGTCGTCTGGTTCGTGTTATATCGGGCTGTTCAGGTTACAATTCTGTTCGGCTATTCAGGTTACAATTCTGTTCCGTTCCTTTTTGTCACAAGCTATCGGGTACCATTAATCACCACTGTACCATGCTTCATTTGTCTCTTTCCTAAGCCCACTTTGCTTCATTATTGGTTTGGGCTGTTACTGGGCTTCACGTTTTGTTTGGCACTACTGGATTTTTTAATTGTTGTAATTTGAAGCACTCTCTTATTACACAATAAAAATGTCTACCACCTCTGACGTCACTTCATCTGTTGTGCCACGGTCCAGTCCTAGTGACATATCTACTGTCCTCCTTGTCTCTGAGAAACTTACTAGTGACAATTATCGAGAGTGGTCTCAATCTATGATTCTTGCTCTCGATGGACAAGATAAACTTGAATATATAACTGGCGAAACAAAAATGCCCTCAAAATCAGAAACCAAGGAGTTTCGAAAATGGAAGTCCGAGAATGCATTGGTATCCTCTTGGTTAATCAATGTGATGTCTTCCTCAATTAAGAAGAGTTTTATGTACCTTCCTTCAGCCCAGGAAATTTGGGAAGCCCTCCGCGAGACATATAGTCCTTTGGGGAATCGGTCCCGCATATTTGATGTTAAGAAAAAGTTATGGCAACTAAAACAAGATCACATGCCACTTGATGATTATTATCTCGAGAAATCAGCTCTTTGGCAAGAATTTGATGCTCTAAGGAACAAAACCCATCATTGCGGTGATGATGCTAAAGAAGATTTCAAAGAAAAAGAAGAGGAGAGAGTATATGAGTTGTTGGCTGGCCTTAACGTAATCTATGATGATGTTCGGGCTCGAATTCTCAGTCAAGTACCCTTGCCTTCTGTGCGTGAAGTCTATACTACTTTACGTAGTGAAGAGGATAGACGCAAATCAATGCTTGATAGTCATTCCGCGGCTACTACTCCTACAACTCCTGAGGTCTCTGCTCTTGTTGCTAGGTCCACAGACTTGAAAGGTTCCAAAAGTCGACCAGTCTGTGATCATTGTAAGAAGCAGGGGCACACAAGGGATACTTGTTGGACCCTTCATGGTAAGCCTGCTGACTGGAAGCCAAAGAAAGGGAGAGAAAAAGATGATGTATCTGAAGCCTCCAAAGAATCATCCCAAAATGACCACTAAACAAAATAATGGAAATGCTAGCCACACTTCAATCTACGAAATGACCCATTGCCACCAAATTACGGTTGTCAAAAGAGAATCTGTTGACATGGACGACGATTGGGGGTGCTAAGGAAGTTGAGAGTTGTATTTGCAAGTTGGACATGATTCACATCCATGATCCAACTTGAGGGGTAGTGTGGGAATTTATGCATTTATTATGAATTATTTATTAAGTCATTATCTTATTGTTTATTAGATATAGATATATTATATCATATCTTAGGATTAGATATAGATATATTATATCTTAGGATATCATATCTTAACCGTTTTAATTTATTTTGATTTGATTAGATTTGATTAGATTCTAGGGTTAGCTCTAGGCTTGCCTATATAAAGGCCCGTATGTATTCTCTTTGATTAAGAGTTGAAGATTAATGAATACAGATTATTCAGATTAGTTTTTCTCTCTCAAATTCCACATTGACTATATGCATCAACAAAGGCGATATAATAAGCTGAACCATAAGATTGAATAGGCGCAGGGCCCCATATATCCATCACTATTAATTCCAGTGGTTTTTGATACACAGTAGATGAAGGAAAAAATGGAATTTTATGTATCTTTCCATATTGACATGCAGAGCAAAGGCCTTTATTTTCTGTAGATGTAAATGAAACAGAACTACAACTAAGAGCACTTTTAACAGTAGAAAATGAAGGATGTCCTAGTCGCTGATGCCATAGAGACAATGAATCAGCAGAGGTATGAAAAACTTGAGATTGAACTTGAGGTTTTGTAAAACCAGTTGAGACAGAAAAACCAGACTGAGCTGAAGTATTATAAGACTGAGGCTTAGATGTAGACTTCACTGTAGTGTGTAACTATACTTGCCAGCTAAGCACAATGCAACCTTCTGATATATTCCAGCACATTCATATGATATACTCTAATACTCTAATAGTGGGTTCATGTGAAAGTCTGTCCAGCTAGCTATAAACTCATTCAAAATCCCAACAGATTTACCAACTCTTACTAGAAGTTGATTCAGTAAGTTACATAGCCAGACTATTAGCTATTACACATAGACTTTAAAGGCTGCTTTGAGATCAATTCACTAGAAGCCATGCTGATAGAAGAAAGCAATCAGAAACTAATGACAGAGCATTGAAATAAGAGTTTGACCCCATTTGAGTGCGCTTAAATGGATTAATAAATAAAAGTACGAATAACTGTTTTCCTTTTTTACATTATTTATACATAATTGAGACATGATGAATCTGTGGACAGAACAAATTACATTCACATCACAGCGCATATGTCCGCAGAAAGTGAAAAAAAAAAATCTTATCAAGGTACTTACAAAAAAAGGAATAAACGCTATCCAAAAATATGTGTGCCAGCCTGTAAGATCAAAGGAAATATCAGAATATGGAAACAGAAAGTAATGTTTTTTGACAACGAACAAAACCAAAAGAAACAATTAGTTACGGAAGAATGATTATGAATACATACCATTAATATTGAGCAACAAAAAGATGACCACAATTATCCAAAGATACCAACTGCAACCAAAAATAATATGATCATGAGTACAAAATCAGTTCCCTCACATAATAAGACAAACAAGAAAGATAGGGCAGTCAAAGTGATCAATATGTATGATACGCACAACAACATTATTAGTTATTACAGATTACAAATTGAATCCAAAGAAGCACTCACCTTTTACCAACAACTTGTTTAAAATCATCTTCAAGTGCCCGTATCATGTATTTGTAGAAGTTAAACTTCAGATTCGACTTGCAGTGAGTCTAAAACAGAGAAACACAAAAGAATGATCTTGACATCCCTACTTGGAGGCTGCTTGCAAATAGCCAGATCAAGGATAAATAGGCAGCAAACATCAAATTGCTTCCTAAAAACTTACCTGGATAAAACCATGCCGTAAGGTCACATAATCCAATTTAGTCACAGAGCCAAAAAATTGCTTGAAAAAAGAGTGCTGCAAGAAACTTACAAGGTTAAGGTGAATAACTAAAATTAAAATATATGTATCTATGCATATGTATACTTACATATCTGTCTGTCTGTCTATGTATGTATAGGCATTTAGCATGACTTTTCAGGAATTAATGTCATGTGGTCCAACTTATCAACAATTTTGGAAAAGCTCAAGGACTTCATTAATCTGAGCTCCAGAATGTTAGGAAAAGAATAGAGATAATCAAACTAATAAGGAAGGAGTTATATGGAAAAGAGAACCTTAAGAGTTTTGAAAAACAACTAGAAACAAGTAAGATTCAACAAAACCATATATTGGCTCAAAGATCAGCCACTTGCTGACCAATGTAGGCAAAATTACTCCTATCCCTACAGTATTGTATGCCACATTCTGATTCCACTCCCTTAGAAGGTCACAGTCCCTTGTGATATCAACTAAGGTGCACTCAAGCACGGCACAGACTCAGCCGAACTGGCTCTATTAAGCTTTATTGGAAAATAAATGCCTATCTCCGTATGCATTATTTGTCAGGCTGCATTGGACTAGAGGAGGAGACAGAATTTAATAGAAAAGCTACAAATAAGGGGTTCAGAAGAGGTTTTAGCTTGAGCGATGTGAATATACCATGATAAATTCTAATTTCAGATCCTAATAAACTTATGAACAACTTACCAACCAACCCATCAGAGCATAGTCTTTACCAAGGCCCAGAAAATGACCCTTGATAAAAGCATGCTGGAGAACCTGAGTGATCTTTGGTACCAGAACTGCAGTAATTCAATTTGCACATAAGGAGCATTTGGAGAAGAAGAATACTCAAAAAGATGCCTTTCAAAGGAATTAAATATATCATCTAATTTGTTAATATTTATAAAGTAACGTTAGGATGACTTGGAACACATCTATCATAGAATCTACAGATTAATTTAATAACTGAGCACAGAGAATACACTTTACCTTTCTGTGCCTCATATTTGTCTTCAGCAATTGAGTCCTCCCAGTGCTTCCACTGACGTATCTATAAAACAATGAAGAACTATTAAGAAAGAAAGAAAATTGTGGACATGAATAGTTTATAATGGATGTGTCAAAGATACTCACTTTCAATCCTCCGAAGAAAATAGTCAGAACATAAAAAAGGTTACATGGACCACAACTAGAACAAATATAAAGATATGCAGGTGGTGAATGGCTTCCACAGATAATAACGGAACCTTGTGCTGAAAAGAAAAGAATTGAGGTTAGGTGATCAAAGTTCAAGAAATTAAAAAGGAAAATCCAAGGCATAAATAATTGACAAGGTTAGATCCTAAATGCGAGAACCTCAATAACTAATGTGATAATTGCAATGTAGAGTTTTAAATATTTATCCTTATATTTTTGGAAGTTTCCTTGCCTTCCCAAATTATAAGACTTGGAAATCAGACTCAGAACATAATAGACACTCATCTTATCTGAAGTGCATAGTCACCGACATCAAGGATATCTCAGTGCTCAATTTTAAATGAAGGTTGTAAACTGAACGGAGACCCAAAAGAAAAATAGAAGTGTCAAATTACTGATTTAATTCTTGTCGAAACAAGCTATCCTCTTTCATCTAATCTTCATCCAAAAATTAAGTGACATCAAATGCTACATGCTTTCTTGGCACCAGGGAACCATGATTGAGATTCCACGTGCAAGTAAGTAAAAATAGAATAGTAAAACTGAGTAACTGACATCAACTGTTGAAAACAGATGGGATAAAATGACGCAATCCCAAGCATATTATCAATTGATGGACAAACTTTAAAAGAAAGAGATCTATCAAAGAACAAATTGAAACCTCACCAATCTCAACTCAAGAATGTGTTAGTGTTACCTTACGACCACAATAGCTACTAGATGACGACGACCCCTCAACAAGAAGACCACGAGCAGTTCCAGAAATGTCAGGGGAACAGAAGAAATTCTGAAAATGGGATGGAGTAGCTGTCTGTGATTTTTCGCCTTCTTTACAAGGAAGCATATGGCGAGTTAAACCTGGCGGAACGCAAATTTTGGTAATCCCATTCTGTGTAACCGTCAGATGCAGAGATATAAAACCCAACAGCATCAACCCTGGAAAACAAACAAAAAAAACCTGCCCAAAATTTAAAAATCTCAGCATATTCACTAACGGAGAGGAGAGAGAGAAAGAGTCACAAAAGATAAATCATATTTTATTATAAAAAAAAGGGAGAATTACACTCAGGTCCCAAGGAACACAAAAAATTACAATAAGGTCCCAGCAAGAATTCACATTACAAAGAAGTCCCCAGGGACTTTTTTGTTAATAATTCATCTTAAGAAAAGTCCTTATTGCCCTTATTACATTAGAAAGGAAACAAAACGTGCTGGAATCAAAACCTGCTGGAACAAAACGAAAAAGTGGATAACAGGGAAAAACATGCGCACGAGCTGGAATGAGAAGTGGAAAATCGGAGCAGGGGAAAAATGGAGCCACACGTGAGCAGCGGTGAATCGAATCTCCACGTTGAAGGCATTGACATTTTCATATCTTGGGCAAAGCTTAGATTGTAGCTGTCATCTTCTCTTCTCTGTTCGAATTCTATGGGTGTATGTTCAGGGTTGATGAAGGGTTGAAGTTTGAGCTCATTAGTGGACTATAAGCTCATATCTAGGTAAGTAATGCTAAGATTTTGTTAAAGATATCATCTTTCTTGTTGAAGTTGGGGTTTCATGTTCTTGGGGAGGGTTTTCAAACATTATGCTCTATTTTTGGGAAGGTAACAGAGGGGTAACAGAGGGTATGCTCTGTTTTTAGTGGTTTTTGGTTGATATGATTATGAATCGTTGTTTAAAAAGTTCTGATAAAAGATAATAAATTTGTTGTAAATACGTACTTTTATTGTTGCTAATATATACTTTTTCTGTTGTAAATACAATTCTCTTATTGCAGATTGTCCTGAAATATGGCAAGTACTTCTGGGAAAAATCTATTCTGTTTCTTTCATTTGGGGGGGAAGTTTTTAAATGGTGAGGGAGATGAAAGTAAATATGTTGGAGGTTTGGTAAGAACAAAATTTATAAAGGAAGGCTCAACCTATGATGAGTTGCGAATAATCATATCATCTTTGATGGGAAAAGAAAGTAATGACATTTGTGTGAAATTCACAGTTAGCTTTGATCCATCAACATATGTAGATCTTATAGATGATGAAGGGGTTGATCATTTGATAAAGTTTAATGAAGAATCTGGGCATGTTTACATTGAAGAGAAAGGGAATAATGACAATATACAACCACCATTGAATCTTTGAAATGGCAGTGGAAGAAGAATTGTAAGTTTAGTTGCTATAACAAAGCTAATTCCTTTTTGTATAAGTGTTCAATGAGGCCTCATACATTGTCATTACTAATATTGTAACTTGTGGTTTATTGCAGGGATGAGGACTTGTTTCGATTTGTCGGTGGATAGCATTGCACACAAATTTTCATACCATTTTGTGAAGAACAATCAACAAAAGGTCATTGTGAAGTGCAAGGTTGATGGTTGTCCTTGGTACATTGGTGCATATTCATCAGGAGAACATCAAGATACAGAGCTCCTAAGAATCAGAACATATCGAAGTGCACACATCCACCAAGCGCAGGACAACCTAATTATTTCTCATCCACCTCGATCCACCTTGACATCCTCAATTGTAATAGATGGTTTAAGGGGCAATATCGACAAGACTGCCCCTGAAATTTGCTTAGACATGTATAGAGAGTATGGGGTGCGAGTGAACTATTCCCAAGCATATAGGGCCAAAGAAAGATCATTGATGGAAATACATGGTCGAGTACAAGAGTCTTACCGGGTTATCCCTTGGATATGTGAAAGACTTATCGAAAGTGATCCTAACACTGTGTTGCAAAATGGGAAGCCTCATCAAACAATATTTTTGAGAGGCTATTTATTGCTTATGGTTGCTCGATTAAAGGCTTTTTAGATGGATGTCGGCCCATACTTTATATTGACGGATGTCATCTTAGTGGCCCGTACAAGGGAACAATGTTGTCAGCTTGTGCTTATGATGCAGACAATGAAATGTTTCCGTTAGCATATGCCATTGTTAGCGGTGAGACATATGATGAATGGGCTTGGTTTCGATGGAATGTGAAGGAAATAACTGGTTCAATGCAGATAACAATCGTGTCTGATCGAAATAATGCCATTATTGGTGCGGTGAAAGACATATTTGGCCCAGAGAGACATGCTTTTTGCTACCGGCATTTGAAGGAAAATTATAGTTCCGAGTTCTTGAAAATCAGTAAAGTTGTGAGACGAACATCAGGATTTAGCAAGGACACTGCACTAAAGCTCCTTGATGCAATCGCCTATGCAAGGCTCCGCGAGGACTTCATTGATGCGATGGGGAATTAACGCTGTTCAATCCACAATTGGCACAATGGGTGGAGACAAATGGGGATGTAGACCGATGGGCTCTGAGTAAGTTCCCTTTCAAGAGGTGGGATAACATAACCACTAATATTGCCGAGTCCTTCAATGCATGGATGTTGAAAGAGAGGAAACACACCGTCACTGTTTTAATACAAGAGCATAGAGAGAAATTGGCACGAAAATTGCTTGCAAGCAAGATGGGTTTGAGTAATTGGAAAAACGGTGTTGGACCCAATATTGAAAAAAAATTGTTGCATCAAGTTACATATGCTGAAAATATGCATGTCCAATACTATGGAGATCATGAGTTTTCGGTGCAAACTACATGTGGTGTAGGTCCAAGCTATGTTACTGTAGATATTTGTCAAAAGAAATGCACATGTTTAGCATGGGAAATGAGTGGAATTCCTTGTGCACATGCATGTGCAGCCATAAAGCACTGTAATGGTAATTTGTACACCTTTGTTGATGATTGCTTTAAAGTTGCTGCCCAAGAGAAAATATATGCCAATAGCATGAGGCCGGTTGCAACACATGATTGTCCGCGTGCTGATGCCCCGACAGGTGACACATATGTTAACACAAACATTCTTGGAGCCTCCCATTACTACAAGGCCGTCGGGAGACCAAAAAGAAAACGCATTGAATCTCAATTTCAAAACAAGAAGGAGTATCATTATGGGAGATGCCATGAGTCTGGACACACAGTGAAGACATGCAAAAATCCAAATCCCAACTGAAAAGAATATGTACATGCTTTTGGTGACTTAAATGTTTTGTCATTTTGTCTATATACACCTAGGGCAAGTGACTTCATGTTTCACCCTTTTTGTATTTTGATGGGTGGGAAAGAAGTTGTAATTATAGCATACACCTAGGGCAAGTGACTTCATGTTTCACCCCTTTTGTATTTTGATGGGTGGGAAAGAAGTTGTAATTATAGCATACACATGGAAGTCAAATTATATGATATTAAGTTCAATGAGTGGGTGCAAATAGCCACTTACTCATACAACTTAATACTTTGAAATTATATGAAATTATATTGCTGTCAAAATTCTCAAAATTTGTTGTAAATCTATACTTTTTCAGTTGTAAATTTATACTTTTTGTGTTGTACATAGCCTCTGGACATTTAGGGACAATAAAAAATTCTCATTCCCCTGTTGAACAACACATTATCAGTTTTTTCAACATTCAACATAGTCTTTCCTGTTAATAATGTACATTTGGCTCGAAGGCTAGTCAAAAAATAGTCAGATCTTGCTTTGCTTTCAACATAGATATTGCTTTGATACATTCAGTTGCCATATACATTGTCAAAATAAGCCTATATCAATGCAAACACTTTCAACTATTTTACAATAACATCTACAACTTTATTTCTTCTTCGATTGTTGGTTGCCTGGCAGTCGGGACAACACCTTCTGCGCATGTGTGTTATTCTCATGCGATACAAGCCACCATAAGCATTCAACCTTAATCTGCTCCAGTTGTTCTTGTGATAACTTAGGCATGGTATACCCTTCTTTGTCTTGGGGAGAGCCATTCCATCCGTGTAACCATGATAGAACATGGATACCACAAGAATTCCTGAAATGAAAATGTCACATACCAACCAAAAATTTCAAACTGATGAACAACAATGAACCCAAAATACTTACGTATCATTTTGCAAATGCACTTTGGCCCAGTTTACTTGGTCAGGAATTTGTCTTCCTTTGGCAAATAGTTATGGTTTCACTCTTCGAAGTATTTTATGGAAGCAATCTCTCTGTATGAACATAAAAAATGTTTCAGGTCACCATAATCGCTTAGACATGCTAACACCTAGCATTAACAACAGCTAAATTGCCAAATCACAACACAATGCATCTAGTTTAGTGTGCTCTTACACATCGACTTGCCAACCAATCCTTTGTTTTAAACATTTCTCTTTGACCTTTAGTCAATCTCTTCGGTTTAATTGGTTGTTTTGACCCTTTCGTTGCTTCTTCTTCTTCATTCTGTATCCTTAGATATGTTAGGTTGTCCACATATGAGTCTATGGCATAGAAACACATGGTCTTTATGTCGAAAATGTAACAAAACCAGTGACTCAAGTGCAGTGTTGGACCAACTATGAAGTTGCAATCTCCGATGTTATATCCAATATGCTCTGGTAGTAGTTCTTTTTCATGTGCTTCCAACGACCACTTATGCAGATTGTTAGCCATTTTTTGCATTAATTCCGAAGAGAAAATGTGTCTTCTCACATGGCCAGACTTCTTCAATTCATCCCCGACCAAGGTCTTGGCAACCATTGACATAAACTGTGCACATTGAACCCAAAATATTAGTAATCAGCACAACAAGTAGACAGAAATTGGATTCCTAGCATAAGCAAAACGGAATAAAAATAAAGGAGAAGGCACAGTATTGACCACTGACCCGGTCACTTATCCATTGTCTTCCGCCTAGACATTGAAGATCAACACGGTTCAGGAAATAGTCATACATATCTACAAACTCTCTGATACACAAACAAGTGTAGGAAGTTAGTTGTGATGGTGTTTTTTAAAATAAATATAATAAGTTTGCCGACTTACTCCAGCTCCTCCTCTTCGGTGCATCTTGTGGTGCACAACTGATATAAAGCTTTCTTGTCGTTCTCATGTTTTGGCCTCTTTTTACCTACAGTTGTCACCACCCATGGAGACCCAATTGCAGGTCTTTTTATCCTTGTAGATTTCCTCAAGTTTTTAAATTCTTCACCCACATTTAATTCATCTTCAGTTGAGTCATTATTGTGTTCTGATTGCTCTCCTTCTTGTGACGTATGACCTTCGCTTTCAGACCCTTCATCTTCGCCAGTTGCCTTTGAACCTTCATCTTCATCCTCATCTTCTTTTTCTATGTCTCCCACATCCTCTTCCCCATCCTCTTCATTTTGTGTACAAGGTTCTTCCTCCTCACTTTGAACCTCATCATTGACATCACTTCATCACTTTCCACCCCCTTGAAGAGTCTTGCTTGAAGGGCAAGTAGTTCTTCTCGGACCCTAGACATGATACGATCATATGTTCTCTTTATTTCCTGAAAAGTGTGATGAATAAATTAATTAGTGATATAACTGTACCCATTGTGGATGTAAAATGAAGATCGCATACTTACCGGGTGAGTGAGGGCTGATTCTGGATGCAATTCCGTAGATGGTCGACCAACTTCATCACCGTAAAGAAGTAGCAGCCCTTTCTTGCTTTCTCTCTCTCTTGACTCTCCTCTTGATCTTAGTGTCATCCCAGAAATGAATCGCATCCTCCACCGTAGGTGCTTGTAGGGGGCCCAATGGAAAATTTTGCAAGCAATAAATCTGCATAACAAGTCAATAACCAATTATGAAGCGCATAACAAATTACAATGCAGGATACAATGACCAATTAACTAACATCAAACTGAAACAAAAAAAGATGCACTTACCATGAAAAAATACATACAACCTCCAATATATATTGTGTTCCCTGTTACCGTCCCTTTCCCTTTCCTTACTTTTTCTTGTACTCTCCAATAGAAGTACAGAGTTCATTCAAAACAAAGGTGCACCAATCGTACTCCCTAAAATCTTCCTTTGTCGCCACAATGACCTTCAAAAGTGCATCACTAACTTTGATGCTAGCAGTAGGACATAATAGGATTCCCAAGGCATAAATAACGAACAGGATCTCAAACTGTTCTTCCACCTTGCTTTCAATTATCCAATTCCCTATCATCTTGTATGGGACTGACCCATATGATCTCTTCAAATGACTTAAATGCTTTATCGTCCTTCTTGGCTTTTCTTTCAATCTCCCCCCCATTACATGGCAACCCCATCAGTTGTTTCACATCTTCAGGTCGTAAATGCAGTGACTTCCCTCGAATGACGACATTCTTTGTTGGAGGGTCAAAACCCCCCTACTTAATTTCAGTTTGAAGGCTCTCTTCCTATATTTTTCCCTCTCCTTCTCTCCTAACGCCTTCCATGCTTGTTTAACAGCATGAATCTCCTTTCTCAACGGCTTGACCTCTTCATTCTTTTTCTTCTTGTCCTTGAAATACTCTTTCGTGAATTGTATATATCCGGACACAATTGGCTTGACCTCTTTATCTGTCGCCATGTTCTTATTACCTGAAAGATTACATCGGCAGTTTGATTTAACTTCTTTATATACAAATGTTCACACAGGATAGCATCAAGTATAAAACATTACCATAGTTACGATGATGATTTAAGCTATAGATGTAAAAGTGAAAGCTTTCAAAATAATATAACCAAGGCATTTAGTACAACTACAACTCGTTTCATATTTAAACAAGCTCAATTAAACATATATTTATGCTCATAACAAGACTTAAACAAGCTCAATTATTCATCATCTTTGGTTTGAAGTAAAGCCCATGCATTCATTAACATAGTTTGTTGTAATTATCCTAAATTTAAGAATAACATTTATAACACAAAAACCAATTTGAGAGCAAAATTACTTAATGCAATAGAAATTTAGATTTTCTAAATCAAATAGTTCATATTTAAGTTCAAGGTGTGTTCATCAAAAAGTCCAAAGATGCACTATGCAAAGTCATTTCAATATACAAAGTGATAAGAAAGCAACAGTTTTACTTGAAGTCCCTCCCTTCCAATATTCATTCCACATGAGGATTAACTACGCAACTATGCGATCATCAAATTACTCCTCCCTCAATGAAAAAGGTAAAGAATGATCAAATTTCATCACAGAAGCCTATCAAATTAAGTATTTTGAGAAATTTTATTAAAAGTCATTAATGTGATACCAAAATGCCTTCACTTCCACTCCTCGGTAAAAATATTTGAAAACTTCACTTTCTTGTAACTTAGATACCCCGGGATATAACTCAAAAAATACAGAGGGGCATTTCTCCTTGCTAACCAAAAATCAGGTTCACTAAGCTTTTTCAACAATTTGAGGTTTTAAGTTCCTTCAGTGCATATTTTTCAAACTTGTCATCCTTGAATATAAATTTCTGTAAAAACGATTATAGCAAGATATATAGGGACAAGCAACAAGTCAACAATTGCAATTTGCAGTTATAACTACAAATAAGATAAACAAAGCTCTTTATTTTGTAACAAAAGCTCCGAGTTGCACCATTCAAAGCTCTAAAAATTTGGTAAATAAATTCAAATCAATAGATAAAAACCAAATTACAGACATACCAAATGGCAATTGTTCAAGAATTATGATAAAAACGAATCAAACAATACAGCCACACACGATGCATCCACAATATTCAAATCCCTCCCATCCTTTTTTGACTCAAATCATGAAATTTGAATCACACGATTCTAATAACACTGAGAAGAAAGAAGTACCCTTCAAATTAAAAGTTCAAATTGGGCAACCAGAATACCGAGAGAAATCAATTAGAGTAGAACTTGAGCGAAAAGTTTAATCACCACAATAAACAAGGAACCAAAATTTGGAAGTCAACATCCAGGAAACTAACTTCCTATGCCCAAACTAATATAGAATAGCCTCAAAACTAACTACTTTCTTTAACAGATAATTATTAAATCCTAAATTTCCAAACATCACAGCAACAAACACAGAATCAGCGAAACAGAAAAAAACAAAGAAAAATAATAGTAGAAAAATGCTGACCGGAGGAGAAGGACGCCGGCAGCGAACAGACGTGCAACGACGGTGGCACACGAACGAAAAGGATGAAGGACTAGGGTTAAACGATGGGGCAGAGGTTTGGTCCCAAAAATCCCGAAGGTTCCACGATGCAGGGAGTCTCGCGCGCGCAATCCCACCGGCGACGAACAAGGAAGGGGGAAGAAAAACAAAGAGCCTAATTTCCTTCTCTC